>CM064501.1:36515097-37010097 GCA_032716605.1 Paralithodes platypus | reverse complement strand
AGGTGTCGATTTTATCCTGGCGAACGATAGCGAGCCTGTAATTTAAGAGTAATCAGCCTTCGGCCGGGACATTTTTCTACCGAAAAATGTACAAATTTATCTTGAAAGGGGGTCAAGGGGGTGAAATTTTAAGATTGCTGGAGGAGTAGGAAACAAACTAAAAACCTCCCCTTAAACAGAAATACAATAATGACAATAATGATAAAAATATGTGGAATTGACTTTAAGTACATAATTACTACAACCATATTTTAGTTGGTAATTCTGCTATATATGGATGCCTACAGCTCCAACTTCCTTATATATTGAAACTCGCAATTGGTCAAATATTTATGTTCAAATGCAAGAAGTTAATTAACATTCCTTAAGGGGAGATGGGTCGTTTTTCTAGATCCCCTTCTCCCTCATGCTTCGCCCGATTAGTTTTCAGATTTTTAGACATTCGCCCCATTGGCTTGGCTGTTTCAAGACCTTTCGACCCATTTATTTGTCAATATTTAGACTTTTCGTGTCATTTACTGTAGGTGTCGAGTTTTTCCAGGCGAGCGATAGCGAGCCTGTATTTTAAGAAATTATTACTTTATTATTATTATTATTATTATTATTATTATTATTTTAAGGAATCGGCCTTCGTCTGGGACATTTTTCTATCGAAAAATGTACAAATTTATCTTGGAAGGAGGGTCTTGGGAGGGTGTTTTTCTTAAGCTTGATGGAGGTCTAGGGAGAAAATTTAAAAATATATAAAAAACATACATAAATTATCAAATACATACGCCCCTCCCCCCTTAAGGTGGAGCCACATGAGGGTAGGTATCCGATACTAGGATCGGAGTCGCTTTAAAGGGGTAGTACTCGCTTTTTATGGACCCCTTTCTCCCTCATGCTTAGCATATTAGTTTTGAGCATTTTCTGGTAGAACAATTTCTTCCTCTTACTTTACAGGCTCGCTGTCGCTCGCCAGGAAAAAAAATCGACGCCTAAATGGCACGAAAATTCATAAAATGTCAAAACTATTAAGGCTAAACATGTGGGAGAAAGGGGGGGTCCAGGAAGGCCCCCCCACGAACTGGATACCATAGTGATAAAGCTAACCATAATTTAAGACCAGAAAGGCGTCATCGTACTGAAGGGCTTATCACGTCTTTATTTAGGTACACATTTAGTTTTATAGATGTGAATGATTAGATCTCCTTAGACATGGTCCTTATCTATAAGTTAGTTAGTTAGTTAGTTAGTTATGTAGAGCAGATTAAGGGGAGATAACCACTTGAGGGATTTTTTTCTGGACCCCTTTCTCCCTCATGTTTAGCCCCATTGCTTTTGAGACTTTAAGACGTTTGCCCCATTAGTTTGGCGATTTTATTAACTTTCGCCCCATTTCTGTCAATTTTAAGACCTTTCGTGCCATTTAGGTGTCGATTTTATCCTGGCGAGCGATAGCGAGCCTGTAATTTAAGAGGAACCGGCCTTCGGCCGGGAAATTTTTCTACCGAAAAATTTACAAATTTATCTTGAAAGGGACTCAAGGGGATATAATTTTAAGGTTGATGGAGGTCTAGGGAACAAACTAAATACCTGCCCATAACCAGACCACTGTCTTATCTATAAGTCTTTCCGAATATGTCCGTTAGCAAGGCTCTTACCCAGTATTTATTGGTGAGTGCATTAGATTTATAGCTGTACATATTTTACTTATATATTTTGTAATATTTAATAATTGTGCATTAAAGTATCGTTAAGGGGAGGTATTTAGTTTGTTCCCTAGACCTCCATCAAGCTTAAAATTACACTCCCTTGAGTCCCTTTCAAGATAAATTTGTACATTTTTCGGTAGAAAAATGTCCCGGCCTGGTTCCTCTTAAATTACAGGCTCGCTTTCGCTCGCCAGGATAAAATCGACACCTGAATGGCACGAAAGGTCTTAATATGGGATGAAAGTTCTTAAAATCGCTAAACTAATGGGGCAAACGTATTATAATATCAAAAGCAATGGGGTTAACATGAGGGAGAAAGGGGTCAAGAAAAAAAATCCCTCAAGTGGAAATCTCCCCTTAATACATAATATAAACATCAAGGCAATAACAAAGGTATATAATATATAATAATAATAAACTTAGCCTCTTATGCAGATGACATAACACTCACATGCACACACCATGACCCAAGAAGAGCAACAGATCTCCTTCAACCCTATCTCAACACACTACATGGCTGGTGCACTACAAACAGACTTAATCTAGCCCCAGCCAAATCCACCGCAACCCTGCTCACAAGCTGGACAGGTGAACACGAATACATCCCTCAACTCACCATAAACAACACACCCCTAACACATACACACACACCCAAAATCCTAGGAGTAACATATGATACTCATATGAAAATTAAAAAAGCACACCACAACCATTAAAAAGAAACTGACACCCAGACTTAACGCCCTCAGGTCACTTGCTCACACAAAATTTGGACACAACAAAGAAACTACCACCATAGTATATAAACAATACATAAGATCAGTGATGGAATACGCAAGCCCAGCCTGGGCTTCTAACCTAGCTGAAACACATCATAAGACCTTACAGACTATTCAAAACAAAGCCCTGATGATCATTACAGGCTGCACAGCTACTGCACCCACAGATCACCTACATCAAGAAACCAAAATCCTCAAAGTCAAAGACCATCTGGATATGAGAGGCACTCAATTCCTGGCAGCAGCCTCCACGAACCAAGACCACCCACTAAACTACATGGCAACACGCCCACAGACACCAAGAAATATCAAAACAACACCCAGCACACGGTATCACACACAATTATTGTCCTCTCTCCCTCCCTGCCCACCCCGAACCAACTTCCAGAAGCACATCCATACTCATATCTCTCGCCAATCCATCCACTCACTCACAGACAACACGCAGCTGCATGCACGACCTCCCGAAATCCATCCTTCCGAATCCTCCCTCCCTCGCGAGGACAGAGTCCACCTGGCCAGGCTGAGATGCGGACACCATCCAGCTCTCCTGAGCTATCAGAAGAGACTGGATGACTCCGTTGTCGACACCTGCCCGGGATGTAACACAGCACCCCATACCATTAAACACATCATAGAAGACTGCATTTCACACAACCACTTACGCCAACAAGACAATCTACACTCAATGAGAGCTCTGTGGGAAAGCCCGATCGTGGCCATGGCCTTCCTCAGGGACTCGGGGCTGTTCGGCCAGGCAGCTTAGGGAACAATAACAACAACAACATATATAATATCAATAGGCATATTTATAGTGATTTACATTATAGTTATTGTAGATAGGTTTGTTATACTAATATATATTTTATAAGGATATATTATAATGGACACTTGTCTCACCCTTTGTGTACCTTTTTTTAATCCCATAATTATTAACAGTGTATATTGCCTAACATGTACAGTACCTATATTGCCTAACGTGAATTAATTAAGGTGTATATTCAATTTCGTAATTGTGCATTAAGGGGGGTCATCGTTTTTTTTTTATCTTTCTCTCTTTCCCTGGCTTGTATCCATTCGGCCCCATTCAGCCTAATGTTTTAAGACGTATATCCCCATCCAGGTGTCGATTTTTCCTGGCAAGCGATAGCGAGCCAGCATTGTATGGAGAAATCCGGCTTTGCCGGAGACATTTTCCATCGAAAAATATAAAACTGTAGCTTGCTGTCAAAAACAAAAATATATATATATGGGGGTAAATGTCTTAAAACAGTAGGCTGAATGGGGCCGAATGGATACAAGCCAAAGAGAGAGGGAGAGAAAGAGAAAAAAAGTGAGGTGGGCTCCCTTAATATATTGACTTATGTATTACAATTGTATGAGTGACTTATATTAATTATGGATATATGTTTGCTGTGTGTGTGTGTATTACAGACAGTAGGACAGTCTATGAGTTTGGACACACGGAGTCCTACCAATCTGTGGAAGGACAAGGCGCTCATTGAAGTTAACATTGCGGTGCTACACTCCTTCCAGGTTAGTGTGTGTATATATGACTCTCTCTCTCTCTCTCTCTCTCTCTCTATATATATATATAATTATATAAAACATGACAAATATTGATTCTTGTGGTGCCTGGAAATCCACAGAAGAGTACAGGACATATACCTGACTCTGGAGCCAGCCACTCTTGCAAAATTTGTATAATAACTGAAGATTTACGAAAGTAGAGAAATGCATTTTAACACTTTTACATAAACATTATTTTAATATGTACACAACAGTCCGAGCCTTCTAATAAGATACTCGGACATACTTTTTAAACCCTTATTTTGTGCATGCAATATATTTTAGATGCAATTTAATTTTAGCACTAACATTTTTTAAACTTTGTGCAGTGAACCTACCATTTTCTACACACCTTTAATGTGGAAGCATATTCGCATATATATATATATATATATATATATATATATATATATATATGTATACAGTATGTATCTGACACATAGAAAGAATTATGGATTATCTATATAACAATATACTTTTTTCATATCATTGATAATATTTACAATTGAGTTTCAATTTAGGTTTACTTTTAAAGACTTTCCAATATACTGTTAGACTGTTAGTACATACAGTAGTTTGCCCCTTTGTATTGTGCGTATGTAGGTGGCTTTGTATTGTGCGTATGTAGGTGGCTTTGTCACTGAACGTATATTATGTAATCTGAATATTAACTTCGTATAATGTTTTGAGTGTTCACACTGGTACCGTACTAATTTATTTTCATCCCAAACAAAAGTTAATCGTAATTATGAGAGCAAGCTGGTTTTGAGTTAGATTGCTATATTGTTTATATTTCAGAGACAAATTATTGGCTTTAAGCGTGGTTTCTCACTATTTTTAAGACTTGCTTTGATATTTTGATTTATTTACAGTAATGTCTGGTTCTGTGTGTGTGTATGTGTGACATGATATATTCAGGACAACATGAAAACTTACTATAGATAAAGGAAGTTTGTACTTTTATCACTGTTGTATTTAACATGCTTATATTTTCTTTCCATCCCCAACAGAAACTTGATGAAGCACTTAAAGAACAAGCAGATTATTTACTGATATTGAAGTAATATACTGTATATATAGGACATATCTGTTTACATTATTTTGTATTTCAATATAATGAGTGCGTGTAAAGTATACATATTTATTTATTTACACACTACATAATTATGTTAAGGATCATATGTTAATTACTTAGCAACGTTGGTCGATCTTTCAATTCATAACTTTGGCACCGAACTAGTGTTCTTATATTCTACCCCAAGAAATATACATCCTGAGCCGGTGAATTATAAATTAGATAAGAATAAATTGTTGAGTTTTAAGATAGGCTTTGGATTTTTCTGATTTGTTTTATTAATTTATAAGGATATTCATTGTATTCTTTGAGTATAAAAGTCTGTTTATTTTATGTTTTAACACATTCACACAAAAATATGAAATATGAGTATAGATATTGAGAAATTTGTCGATTTGGCCCCATCCCAGCGCAAACTCCACGTAACTATACTAGACTGCCATTCGACTTCCGGACTCCTTCGTTAAACACTGCGAGAGCTAGAGAGTTCTGAGTGTGATTGCAATTTGTATTAGATTTCAGATATTAACATTTAGATATTTAATGTTCAATTACCAATATTTTTGGATTATTCTACTTTTCGTATTTGTTTTACAGCTTGTGTTTCTCTTTAATTCACAGGACTTGTTGAAAACTAACTAGCGATATTGAGAAATAGATATATGTATTACCTTAACTACTAACTTTTATGTGTTTTATTTATATCCCAAACAGAAACTCAACGTGACCATCGTAGATCATCATTCAGCTGCAGAGTCCTTCATGAAACATTTCGAGAATGAGCAGAAACTTCGTGGTGGGTGCCCCGCTGACTGGGTGTGGATCGTGCCCCCTCTCTCCGGATCCATCACCCCCGTCTTCCACCAGGAGATGTCGCTGTATTACCTGAAGCCGTCGTACGAGTATCAGGACCCGGCTTGGAAGACCCATGTGTGGAAGAAGAGCAAGGACACCAACCGTAACTCTGTCCGCAAGACTAAGCGCAAGTTTAGATTTAAGGAGATTGCTCGGTAAGGGAGAGAAATATTGAGTATTTAGTTTTAGATAGCAGAGAGTGAGAGAGAAAGCGAGAGCAAGGCCTTATGTGAGCTTAGGTTCAAGGATAGCTAAGCAGAGAATTAATCTAAGAATAGGAAAGAGAAAAGCATATCATCTGCTGTACTACCTGAAGCCGTCGTGTGAGTATCAAGACCCAGCTTGGAAGACGCATATGTGGAAGAAGAGCAGGTATATCAACTGCAACTCTGTTCGCAAGACCAAGCCCTAGTTTAGGTTCAAGGAGATTGCTAGAACGGACGGAGAATGAATATGAAGTAAAGCAAACAAACAATAATAGACTTAATAGAGAGACAGAAAGAACAAAGGATATTTTTCCACAGTTCAATCCTCAAAGCCCAAGCACAAGGTTAATTTGCAGGTTATTACTAGGTGAGAAGTGAGAGAGAGAGAGAGAGAGAGAGAGAGAGAGAGAGAGAGAGAGAGAGAGAGAGAGAGAGAGAGAGAGAGAGAGAGAGAGAGAGACAGAAAAGAGAGACAGAGAGAGAGAGGAGAGAGAGAGAGAGACAGAGAGAGAGGAGAGAGAGAGAGAGAGAGAGAGAGGAGAGAGAGAGAGAGATAGAGAGAGAGAGAGAGAGGAGAGAGAGAGAGAGAGAGAGAGAGAGAGAGAGAGAGAGAGAGAGAGAGAGAGAGAGAGATAGAGAGAGAGAGAGAGAGAGAGAGAGAGAGAGAGAGAGAGAGAGAGAGAGAGAGAGAGAGAGAGAGAGAGAGAGAGAGAGAGAGAGAGAGAAGGAGAGAGAGAGAGAGAGAGAGAGAGAGAGAGAGAGAGAGAGAGAGAGAGAGAGAGAGAGAGCATCCTTGATAAATTCATAGTAGGGTGGGGGAAGGTTCCTCATCATGCATTCACTTCTATAAAGTAAATGTAAGACAACACTGGGTAGAAAACCAATTTTGTTAATTGTTTTAGGCAATCATAGTCATATTATATGGAATTAGCCTGTAGTTTCTATGATATATTTTGAATAATGTGAACATACTGTATATTAATTAAAATGTAAAACTTGCAAACTAAACACACCAAAATTGGGACAAGGACAATATAAAGTCAAATTAAATTATCAAAATCGCTATGTGGAAACAATATAAGAGAATGACCAGACAAAACATAGCAGATAAATTCGAGTAGGTCTCAACCAGTATCAACTCATCCAATAATGTTGGGATAAGACGTAACGCTCTCCGACATATGACGCAATTTTGAGCCTATTGGGGATACTTTAAAGCCTTTGTGACCATCAGGGGTATTTAGAAACCTTTAGTTTAGTTACTTCAACCTCTGCAGTTGTCTTTGAGTTAGCTGTGGGTAGAAAACTAATTTTGGAGAGGTAATTATAAGAGTGAGAGAACTTGAGTGGTACTTGAAAAGTAGACAGAATGGATAAAAAACACCATCTGAGGAAGAGCACTTTATTGACAACATTTCAGTAACCTGATGAAGCTATCTGCGAAACGTTGTCAATAAACTGCTCTTCCTCAGATGGTGTTTTTTATCCAGGGAGAGAACTCTATTTCTTATTGCTAATCTGGCAACCTCTGCGTCATATGTGCGTGAAAGGATTAATATGCCATTAGTAGTTGGGTCTTGTTGATTTGTCACTACTTGCGAGCATCTGGTTTAAGGGGAGGTTTTTAGTTTGGTCTCTAGGTATCCATCAAGCTTAAGATTACACCCCCTTGAGCCCCTTTCATGATAAATTTGTAAATTTTTCGGTAGAAAAATGTCCCGGCTGAAAGCCGGTTCCTCTTAAATTACAGGCTCGCTATCGCTCGCCAGGATAAAATCGACACCTAAATTGCACGAAAGATCTTAAAATTGACGGAAATGGGGCGAGAGTTCTTAAAATTGCCAAACTAATGGGGCGACTGTCTTAAAATCTCAAAAGCAATGAAGCTAAACATGAGGGAGAAAGGGGTCCAGAAAAAAATCCCTCAAGTCGATATCTCCCCTTAAATGGTCTATTGATTGTGTTGTTCTGCAATTGAGATCATTCTGTGGGCCTCCTTTCTCATTTATTATTGTTTCCGTCACCTGGTACTTCCACTTATTTTCTGTTAAGATATTTCTGGATTGGCTACTGAGCGAGTGACTGTTTCAGGGCGGTGAAGTTCACAAGCAAACTGTTCGGGAAGGCTCTCAGCAAGAGGATAAAGGCCACCATCCTGTATGCCACGGAGACGGGAAAGTCGGAGATGTACGCCAAGAAATTAGGAGAGATCTTCGGACATACCTTCAATGCTCAGGTAAGGGGACGGTCCATGCGTTTAGCCAGTCTGTAACCATTTCAGTAATAATTATGTTTTTCTGGCAATTATTAGACGATTTATTGATATTTAATGAAGAATCTGAAAGAAATTAGGTTAAACGAGATAGTATTAACCTGATTTATCCCTACAGATCCTCATGAAATTAGCAAACTCGTCTAATATTACCTAGAATATAATTAAAGAATGCGTCGTGGTATTCAAAAAGGTTAACTACTGTATTTCAGTTAGTCATCCATACATCTATTACATGTAATTACATTTCATTCATGCATTCATTCACATATTCATTCGCTCGCTTATTTGTCCAGTTATTAATTTTCCATTCAAGCATATAGCCATCAATCCAATTATCCTTAGATACAATCATTGATGCATTCAAAAGATACTGACGATGAATCATGTGAATCCGCCCATTAGTTTTTGAGAAATCCTGCTTAAAAGCAGACAATCAGTCACAATTAATAAAACAAAGAGATAGTGACGACCACATAACTGTGTTGGTGGTGTAATGTTTTAGGTACTTATGTTCTGGGTGTGGTGTCCCGAGTTCGAATCACGGGAGGACCATATACTTTCATTAATTTATTCAAGTGTATTGGGGTTTGTAATGGAGGATTAATGTTAAGAATGGGGTGTTCAATAATAATAATAATAATAATAATAATAATAATAATAATGATTCCCTTGGCCCCAGGTGTACTGTATGGCAGACTACGACCTGATCAACATAGAACATGAAGCGCTGGTCCTGGTGGTCACTTCAACCTTTGGTAACGGAGACCCACCAGAGAATGGAGAGGTAAGGGGGTTGGTGGGCTGGTAGGTTGGTTGATTGGTTGGTAAGTTAGGTGGGTGGGCTGGCTGGTTGGTAGGTAGGATGGTTGATTGGTTGGGTGGGTGGGCTGGTTGGTAGGTTGGTTGATTGGTTGGTAAGTTAGGTGGGTGGGCTGGTTGATTGGTTGGTAAGTTAGGTGGGTGGGCTGGTTGATTGGTTGGGTGGGTGGGCTGGTTGGTAGGTTGGTTGATTCCCTTGGCCCCAGGTGTACTGTATGGCGGACTACGACCTGATCAACATAGAACACGAGGCGCTGGTCCTGGTGGTCACTTCAACCTTTGGTAACGGAGACCCACCAGAGAATGGAGAGGTAAGGTGTTTGGTGGGGTGGGTAGGTTGGTTGGTAGGTAGGTAGGTAGGTAGGTAGGTAGGTAGGTAGGTCGGTGGGTTGGTTGGTAGTTTGGTTGATTGGTTGGTTAGTTGGGTGGGTGGGCTGGTTGGTTGGTTGAGTGGTAGGTTAGTTGGTTGGTAGGACGGTTGATTAATAGGTGGGTATGTTGGTTGATTGGTTGGTTAGTTGGGTTGGTAGGTTGGTTGATTAGTTGGGTTGGTTGGGTGGGCTGGTAGGTAGGGTGGTTGGTTAGTTGGGTGGGTTGGTAGGTGGTTGATTGATTGGTTAGTTGGGTGGGATGGTTGGTTAATAGGTTAGTTAATTGGTTGGTAGGTTGGTTACTTGGGTGGGTGGGTTGGTACGTAGGTTGGTTAGATAGTTAGATGGGTGGGTTAGTTGAGTGGGTTGATTGGATGGTTAGCTAGATGGGTGGGTTGGTTGGTAGGTAGGTTGGTTGATTGGATGGTTGGTTGAGTGGTAGGTTGGTTGCTTGGTTAGTTTGGTGGGTTTATTGGTTGGTTAGTTGGGTGGGTGGGCTGGTTGGTAAGTTGGTTGTTTAGTTAGGTGGGTTTGTTGGTTGGTTGGTAGGTTGATTGGTTGGTTGGGTGGGCTGGTAGGTAGGTTGGTTGGTTGGTTGATTGATTGATTGGTTGGTTGGGTGGGATGGTTGGTTGATAGGTTGATTGGGGGAGGACTGGTAGGTAGGTTGGTTGGTTGGTTAGTTAGTTGGTGAATGGGCTTAGGATCATAAGATAAGGTTTTATGGCTATATAGCTTCTTAGGCTTCTACATGTTATAAATATAAGGGATCTTTTAGCAATACACCAGTAGGCGTTATGCACAGTAGATTCCCATATTTCTATGTAGTTCGTTGTATGGTTCATCCGAGTGTCATCTTTGAAGGCGGAGTCACTTGGGCCCTTTTACCTAAACTTCTAACGGCAATTATTATCGGCAATTATTATCGTCTGGCACTCCTCTGATTTAATGTTGTTATATGAGTTAGCTCCCTAATTTAGACAAACGTGAATGTAGATTAACCCTTTCAGTACGGATGACGTCGTGTATTGGTTAGAGCGTGTAAGTTCTCTATGAGATATCCTAGGTTCGAATCATGGAAGAATCACATGCTTTCATTAATTTCATTTGGGAGTTATTGGTGTTAAGAATGATGTTAAAAATAATAAAATTTTATATTATTCACTTAATAATAAATTATATATTATTTATGCAGCTTTGGAAGGATACATGGCACTTAAAGGGTTAATGTAGATAGTGTGTAGCCTTTAACTTCACTGAGGTCGTTTTCTAAATTGAATAAACTAATTTAGTAATAACTAAAGTAATATGAAAAAGACGCCACCCGTGATGAAAGACGCCACCCGTGCTGAAAGACGCCACCCGTGCTGAAAGACGCCACCCGTGCCGTGCTGAAAGGGTTAATGATTCTAAATGCAACCAGGAAAAAATACCGTTGTAATTTTGCCGTAATATTGTTCGTTTGACTCCACCATTCTTTTTATTTAAGGGGGGTCACAGGCTTTTTTTTATCTTTCTCTCCTTTTCTCTCTTTGCCTGGCTTGTATCCATTCGGCCCCATTCAGCCAACTGTTTTAAGACGTTTATCCCCATCCAGGTATCGATTTCTTCCTGGCGAGCGATAGCGAGCTACCATTGTATGGAGAAATCCGGCTTTGCTGGAGAAATTTTGCTATTGAAAAATGTACAAATTTAGCTTACTGTCAAAACAAAAATATACAGTATATATGCTGGCTCGCTACCGCTCGCCAGGAAAATATTGACACCTGGATCGGGGTAAACGTCTTAAAACAGTAGGCTGAATGGGGCCGAATGGATACAAGCCAAAGAGAGAGGGAGAGAAAGAATGAAAACAAAAGCGAAGTGGGCTCCCTTAATGTCTGTACCCTATTGTATCCTAAGCACATGAATCTCGTGGTAACTATACTCTGTTTTCATTAAGCTGGCGGGAAATTGACTTATCTCCATCTTGCTTGTACATCTATTATGAAGATTATTTTTAACAGCAAAATAATCTTTGGGCATTGAATTAAGAGTGATTGAGTGGATACAGAGAAGTAGTTTGAGGAGGTACGGTCATCGGCCAAGTTTAGAGAATGGATGAGGACAGAATGCCAAGAAAGATACATGGAAGCCATGCGAGTGGAGCACCTATTAGTGAAAGACCACCTATGGTATGGGAGAAGAAAGTGGGAAAATATATTCGGGGATAAACTTCACGAGTGGAAGTGGCATTGTGGCACGGGCAAGGGAAGTACAGTATGTCTTGACAAAGTAGACTGGAGGCGTTTCTGCCATGTCTATCCTGGGTTTTCAGAAGGAAGCAAGGTGTCGGAGATGATAGTGATAATGATGATTATGATATGTTGTTATGAAAACTTGACATTAGTATGCCCCAGTAACATAGTATTTATATGCTTCATTTGAGTATTGATATCTTAGCTGATGAAGGTATAAATTTCCCACCAGGTAGCGATAAAGGGAGTGTAGATAATATGATAAATGACAATCCTGTAGTTAGTAGAACTTCAATACATTTGGCCAAGTAAGTCATGTCACAGCTTTAAGGGGAGGCAGTTGTTTTTTCGAGTCCTCCTCCTCCCTCATGTTTAGCCCTATTAGTTATGAAATTTCAAGACATTCGCCCCATTAGTTTGGCGATTCTCAGACCTTTTGCCCCATTTCTTTGCCAATATTAAGACTTTCGTGCCATTTAGGTGTCAATTGTTTTCCTGGCGAGTGATAGCTCGCTTGTATACATAGCTCGCCTGTATTTGAAGAGGAATCGGCCGGGACATTTTTCTACCAAAAAATGTACAAATTTATATCGAAGGGGGGTCTTGTGGGTGTTTTTTTAAGTTTGATAGTGGTTTAGAGAGCAAACTAAACCCCCTCCTTAACCCTTAATTGGCGGCGCGCAACTTATATCGTGTGAAATAAATATGGACTATGTGGCGGTTCACAACTTATGTCGAGCGCCATTTTCAGCACGTAATGTTGCTGAGAGAGAGAGCTGAGCGGTGGGACGAGCGTAGCAACGCTATAACCGGTGGTCCCCACGACCACCGTGGACATACTGAACTGTATTCTACTTTCCCCCTCCTTTCTCACTCGCTACATAGGGAATTATGTAAGGAAATTACCTTATTTCAGGGTTTTTGCACTCGTGTTGCACGATCGTTGCAAGAGAAGCAGTGGTCGTACAAGGATGGTTCGGGTGTCATTGGAAAGCTCTGTTTACGCCTTTTCAGGGATAGATACTTGTTTTACACTCTGGGTCTTATTTAGGCATGAAAATGATCACGTAAACAACCCAATTTAGGGTTAAAAAAAAATGCTGGGCGCTACGGTCAAATAGACCACCTAGCCCGCTAAATAAGGGTTAAACCATTGAGCCGAACCAGTAAATTATGCTGCACAATACCGTCTGGGCTCCCTTAAGTAATTTCCAACATGAAAGCACATCCAGCCTGCGTGGAACAGGGGTAGCGCGCATAACCCGCATACTGGAGGCCATGGGTTCGCGCCCCGCTGGATTTAGTTCTAGACACACACTCCCAATGACCTCCCAACCTTTCTCTACAATAGCGGACATCAGAGGTGCAATAGAACAGTGTCGCATTTACAATGTAAATGCTAGCACCTGATAAGCAATATCCAGCTGGTTACAGTCAACACTCACAGCCACTGCCACTGCAACAATACAATAATATATAACATCTTTCAACACATTGCACATAAGAAGAGTCGTAACAAAAAAGTTTATTGCCAGACAATGGCCTGGGGACGGATTCTAAAACACTTCTGTATGAGAAAACTTGCTTCATAATTTACGTTCGAGTTGAGAAGGTTAGTTAGAACGTCTTCCACAGCCTATGGGTTAATGAAATCTGTGGCATGATTTACTTTGTCAATCGTACAGTTACCTCTAATAGTATTATACCCTACTTTGACTGTAGTGTTATCTATGCCTATTATATAACAAATCTTTTAGAATGTAAAATTTGTGGAATCTTACAGTGTTAAGCCGGTATCACACGAGCGCTTTTTCCCTCAAATATTTATAATTGATATTGTTTCTGTCACAGTATAGTTTCCGATACCGGTGTAAAATATTCCAGAAATATTGCCAGAAATGTTTTGATCATCGAATGTTGACTATAAAAGATCTCGTGTGATACCGGCTTTATGATGCTATTTGTATTGTCTTGACATTATTTGTACTTCTTATATAATCATATTTTTATCGTAGGCATGATTGATAAAGCATGTTGATTGCAGATCCGTAAAGTAGTAATGTTCCTCTTTATTTGTAGTTGATAATTAAATTCCTTAATCATATTTCTTGCAATATTTTACCTTGTCTCCGTAATCTATCAGTAGCATTTCACTATTGATCTGTATTAATGTTCTATATATTCTCTAACGCCCAATGATTTCGGAATGGATTTATATTTTGTTGTCCCTTTCTCCCCCTTCAGGAGTTCTCCCGCAAAGTGTTCAACAAGTACAGATACAATAAGGTAGTTGTAGTGTGTATCCTGTAGTACATTGGTTGTGTGTCTGGGTGTGTGGCTTACGATGTGTTCTCTATCTATCTCTATATCCAGCCCTTTCGCTTTTCTTCTTCATATATATATATATATATATATATACCGGTATATATATATATACAGTATATATATATAATTATATATATATATATATATATATATATATATATATATATATATATATATATATATGTGTGTGTACTGTATCACTGCTGTGTGATTAACTATTCAGCGTATGTTTGTTTGTTTTAATCTTTTCTAAAATTACTTTTAAAGTTTGCTATAGTAAGAATAATTACTACCTTATTGTTTGCTGCAATTGAACTCCTTTCATTTGCTGTGTTGGTGGCTCAGGTGGTGACTCCTGTGAGGAAGTAAGTTACCCGTGTGTCTGGACTCAAACCTGTGTCACACGAAATAAAGTGCTGCTCTGTTATATTCCGGTCAAAGTAACTTCTTACCAAAGTTTCATTACAAGAGTATATGAAAATACTACTACTACTACTACTACTACTACTACTACTACTACTACTACTACTACTACTACTACTAATAATAATAATAATAATAATAGCAATAATATGAAGTTGGTATTATTATTTTCATAAGCGCCAGTTCTCAACGTGACCAGAATTAATAGCGTAAACAATACGTGACTATTCAAAAATTCTAACATTATAATTATAATTTACAATAATTTCCACATAATATAAGTGTATATGGTGGGTTGTCTTATGTGTGGAGTAACCATTTATGCTGACTAACGAAGTACTCTCAATATGTCAAGAGAGGAAAATAAATTGAACCGAAAAGGAGCAACTGTGACACGAAATGTTGAATAATCTGCCAAGGCACTATAAACGAAGTATAGTGACTTGTACTACCAACGTTACCGGAAGTCTAACTTCAATGGAGCTACTCTCAGAAATGGCAACACTTTCTTATCATCGAAGTTAACCTTTTGATTACATTTTTGGGTTGCTGTATAATTATACTTATATGCATAGCTATTAATTTTTTTTTTTTTTTTTTTTTTTTGCTTCTATAAGTATACAAACCATTATCAAATCTGTTTATACATGTTTTGTTCTTCATCTCAGTCGTGTATGTATCTTGTATGGTTGTTTTTCTGTTTTTTAGATGCTTTCAATATAATGACGCCAATAACTTATATTTTATAATTATTAAAATATTGTATTCAGTTGCTGAAAGACATCTACTGATTCACACCATTATTACTTCTAATTCATTAATGTTACTGCCAGATGATGTTACTAACTATCAGACTAAGTTAATTATCAAAATCTGTTGATCAATTCCTAAGTTGAAGAATATCATCTGAAGGTCTTGCCTAATCCAATTGAAAGGGTTAAATTTAATAAAGGAATTGTATTATGAAGCATCAGTGGTCCTGTCTTGGAAACGGTTAGCTTAAGTTACTCCATTGTAATGTTTTTTTATGTGTAATCTTTCCGTTCTTCATATTGTATACTGCATTTATTTCACTTACAGTATATGTTACACATTCTTTATGTTCACTGTAGCCTACACTGCATGGCATTCAATAATAATAATAATAATAATAATAATAATAATAATAATAATAATTTGAAATGTAAAACTTGCAAACTAAACAAACCAAAATTGGGACAAGGACAATATAAAGTCAAATAAATTATCAAAATAAGAGGAGCATGATAGTTTTCACATTGTAAAAAGAAAACTACATACCCAACCCTGTGGATCAAAATTTGTCTAACATGTGACAGAAAATATTGATAACGAATTGATCTTAAAAGTATAACATTTATGATAATTAATTGCATAACCAAAGCAAATAAATGTGACTTATTTGGCGAAAACTTATTGTCAGGTCAAGAAATTTTGCAAATTTAAATTCGACCTATATTGTTTATTCATTCTGATTATTAAAGTATTTGTCTGGAGACTGGGCAGCATTATTTTCATGAGAAGGTAAGTAGTTGTTGTTGTTGTTGTTGTTCCCTAAGCTGCCTGGCCGAACAGCCCCGAGTCCCTGAGGAAGGCCATGGCCACGATCGGGCTTTCCCACAGAGCTCTCATTGAGTGTAGATTATGTTGTTGGCGTAATTGGTTGTGTGAAATGCAGTCTTCTATGATGTGTTTAATGGTATGGGGTGCTGTGTTACATCCCGGGCAGGCGTCTACAACGGAGTCATCCAGTCTCTTCTGATAGCTCAGGAGAGCTGGATGGTGTCCACTTCTCAGCCTGGCCAGGTGGACTCTGTCCTCGCGAGGGAGGGAGGATTCGGAAGGATGGATTTCGGGAGGTCGTGCATGCAGCTGCGTGTTGTCTGTGAGTGAGTGGATGGATTGGCGAGAGATATGAGTATGGATGTGCTTCTGGAAGTTGGTTCGGGGTGGGCAGGGAGGGAGAGAGGACAATAATTGTGTGTGATACCGTGTGCTGGGTGTTGTTTTGATATTTCTTGGTGTCTGTGGGTGTGTTGTCATGTAGTTTAGTGGGTGGTCTTGGTTCGTGGAGGCTGCTGCCAGGAATTGAGTGCCTCTCATGTCCAGATGGTCTTTGACTTTGAGGATTTTGGTTTCTTGATGTAGGTGATCTGTGGGTGCAGTAGCTGTGCAGCCTGTAATGATCTTCAGGGCTTTGTTTTGAATAGTCTGTAAGGTCTTATGATGTGTTTCAGCTAGGTTAGAAGCCCAGGCTGGGCTTGCGTATTCCATCACTGATCTTATGTATTGATTATATACTGTGGTGGTAGTTTCTTTATTGTGTCCAAATTTTGTGTGAGCAAGTGACCTGAGGGCGTTAAGTCTGGGTGTCAGTTTCTTTTTAATGTTTGTGGTGTGCTGTTTGAATGTCATATGAGTATCATATGTTACTCCTAGGATTTTGGGTGTGTGTGTATGTGTTAGGGGTGTGTTGTTTATGGTGAGTTGAGGGATGTTATTCGTGTTCACCTGTCCAGCTTGTGAGCAGGGTTGCGGTGGATTTGGCTGGGGCTAGATTAAGTCTGTTTGTAGTGCACCAGCCATGTAGTGTGTTGAGATAGGGTTGAAGGAGATCTGTTGCTCTTCTTGGGTCATGGTGTGTGCATGTGAGTGTTATGTCATCTGCATAGGAGGCTGAGTTTATTTGGGGCGTATTGGGTGTAGTTATATCGTGCATGTACAGATTGAAGAGTGCGGGCGATAGGACGGATCCTTGTGGGACTCCGTTTGGAAAGTTTCTGATTTTAGATGACTGACCGGCAAAAGATACGTGTGCACATCTGCCTGCTAGGAAGTTGGCCAGCCACCTTTTTGTGTTGTTGTGCATGTTTGTGTTGTAGATTTTGTTTGTTAGGTTGTGGCGGGGGATGGCATCGAAGGCTTTACTAATGTCGAGTGTGGCTAATTGTGATCTGTGTGGTGGTCTAGCTGAGTTGATGCCGTCAAAAGCTCTTTGTGTAAGGTCTGTGAGAAGAGTGTTTGTGGAGTGCAGTGGCCTAAAGCCATGTTGTGTTGGAGCTAGGGGTAGGTCGGGTGTAATTAGTTGTAATACTAGGCGTTCCATGACTTTGGAGGGGGTTTGAAGGTAAGTAGTTCAGATGATATGTTAACATTTGAGTAAATAGTAAATATAAATTAGAAATTAACTTTAATCTCTGACCTTAAATTTGAACATAATAGTAATCACTCTTCCATAATTAATAGATAATGTTATTAAACGTCATTGATTCCTTGAACACTTCTTTCTTATAAATTCCTCTCTTCACAGTATCTTTGCACCAAGCGCATGGATTTGTCTTTACACTTATATATATATATATTTATATATATATATATATATATATATATATATATATATATATATATATATATATTATATTGTATTGTATTAGATGTGTTATTTGCATTTGTTTTTTATGAGTTGCTTCTCCTTTATCCATCCTTACATATGCATCACAGCTTTCAAGCCAATACGGCACCACTGCTAAACGGCCACAACCAAAATGGCTACAGACCACAATGCCCAGTCTCAAAATCAAGCCTAACCAAAATTAATGCAACTTATCCTAACTTTTAGAAAACTGACCGATTAGGTTGTGGTTGTGGTTGTGGTTGTGGTTGTGGTTGTGGTTGTGGTTGTGGTTGTGGTTGTGGTTGTGGTTGTGGTTGTGGTTGTGGTTGTGGTTGTGGTTGTGGTTGTGGTTGTGGTTAGGCCAGTTTTCTAAAAGTTAGGATAAGTTGCATTAATTGTGGTTAGGACATTTTTTGACCATATTGATGTGGATCGAGCAATACATGTAAACTTTATTGCCATTTTGTATCCGTTGCAGGACTTTGCCAAGAACCTGTACTCTATGAAGGTGAGCGGGACGGCTGCTGATATTGACGACGTTACCACCAGGTCAGTTGTTTGTGAGAGAGAGAGAGCGAGAGCGAGAGAGAAAGTGAGAGAGAGAGACTGGAATGAAGAGAGAAAGGGAAGCTTGTGTGTGTGTGAGAGAGAGAGAGAGAGAGAGAGAGAGCAAGAAAGAGAGAGAAAGAAAGAGAGAGAGAGAGAGAGAGAATTCTTAGAGAGTGAACGAGGTACTGGAATGAGTAGGACATTATAGTTACATCTGTTTATGCCATCACCACCGCCGAGTGGAAATTTCAACCAGTAGAAGCTCTCAACCTGTGATACATGAGATTAAAGGGGGTCACCGTTTTTTGTTTTATCTTTCACTCCTTTTCTCTCTTTCCCTGGCTTGTATCCATTCGGCCCCATTCAGCCAACTGTTTTAAGACGTTTATCCCCATCCAGGTGTCGCTTTCTTCCTGGTGAGCGATAGCGAGCCAGCATTGTATGGAGAAATCCAGCTTCGCCGGAGAAATTTTTCTATCGAAAAATGTACAAATTTAGCTTGCTGTCCAAAAAAAATATATACAGTATATGCTGGCTTGGTGAAAATATTGACACCTGGATGGGGGTAAACGTCTTAAAACAGTAGGCTGAATGGGGCCGAACGGATACAAGCCAAAGAGAGGAGGAGAGCGAGAAAAAAAAAAGCGAGGTGGGCTCCCTTAAGAGTCTGTTGCAGTTTTGGTTGTATCGGGTTAAGGCAGGAGCGCCATCGTTTTGACTTGCAACCATGATCACAACCTCTAGAAGACATGGTTCCTATTATTGTGGCGATGATATTTCGAATTGATATTTGTTTTGCAATGAAGTGTATATACTGTAGAATTGGTACTTAGTTGTCTTTACAAAAGGCTTGGGGTCATTTCTAGACTCGGCGCAATTGACAGTCTAGCCTCTATAGTGACAGATTTAACTATAGGTAGCGCCAGCGAACTTGACAGTAATCTTGACCCCTTAAGGGGAGATCTCCACTTAAGGGATTTTTTTCTTGACCCCTTTCTCCCTCATGTTTAGCCCCATTGCTTTTGATATTATAAAACGTTTGCCCCATTAGTTTAGCGATTTTAAGAACTTTCACCCCATATTAAGACCTTTCGTGCCATTCAGGTGTCAATTTTATCCTGGCGAGCGATAGCGAGCCTGTAATTTAAGAGGAACCGACCTTCGGCCGGGACATTTTTCTACCGAAAAATGTACAAATATATCTTGAAAGGGACTCAAGGGGGTGTAATTTTAAGCTTGATGGAGGTCTAGGGAACAAACTAAATACCTCCCCTTAACTTCTTATAACTCGACATTTTATGAAAGCAATCCGGCTGACGTTTCTATCATTTGGGAAGAGTCCACCAGGAAATAAGTGTGGATATTTACAGCCATTTTGCTCTACGCCCCTTTGAGTTGCAGAGAGGTCAGGGATCAAGATTATTGTCCAGTTCGTTGGCGCTACCTATAGTGACAAATTTACTAGATAGTTTAAGGGGAGATTTCCACTTGAGGGATTTTTTTCTTGACTCCTTTCTCCCTCATGTTTAGCCCCATTGCTTTTCTAATTGTAAGACGTTCGCCTCATTATTTTGACGATTTTACGAACTTTCGACCCATTTCTGTCAATTTTAAGACCTTTCGTGTCATTTAGGTGTCGATTTTATCCTGGCGAGCGATAGCGAGCCTGTAATATAAGAGGAAGCGGCTTTCAGCCGGGACATTTTTCTACCGAAAAATGTACAAATTTATCTTGAAAGAGGGTCAAGGGGGTGACATTTTAAGATTGCTGGAGGAGTAGGAAACAAACTAAAAACCTCCCCTTAAGTTAGGCCATATGATTAATAACCCCTTCAACCAGATGACATAATATTTCCTCGTACTCTCGTTTGCACCTACAGTACTACTAGATCGGTTTACTCGGCTTAGGAAGGACCTCTCAATCACAAACTAACCATGCAACTCTGACCGATCCTTTGTACCCAACCACATTGTTTAACTCGGCTTAGGAAGGACCTCTCAATCACAAATTAACCCGTACAGTACCGGTCACGTCTTTTTCATCGTATTCTGGCAACTATTAGACGATTTTATTCAGCTTAGGAAGGACCTCTAGCAATAATATGGCTTCAAACTTTCGCAACCAACCCTTTTAACCCTCTCCGACATATGACGCGATTTTGAGCCTATTGGGGATACTTTAAAGCCTTTGTTACCATCAGGGGTATTTAGAAACCTTTAGTTTAGTTACATCAACCTCTGCAGTTGTCTTTGAGTTAGCTGTGGGCAGAAAACTAATTTTGGAGAGGTAATTATAAGAGTGAGAGAACTCTATTTCTTATTGCTAATCTGGCAACCTCTGCGTCATATGGTCGTGAACTGAAAGGGTTAACTACCACAGATCCTTGCTAAGCTGCATAATATCGTCTAAATATTGCTATAGAATAAAATATTACACACGTCGCTGGTATTCAAAGGGTTAAGGGGAGATTTCCACTTGAGGGATTTTTTTCTGGACCCCTTTCTCCCTCATGTTTAGCCCCATTGCTTTTGAGATTTTTAGACGTTCGCCCTAGTAGTTTGAACATTTTAAGACACTTTGCCCATTTCTGTCAATTTTAAGACCTGTCGTGCCATTAAGGTGTCGATATTTTCCTGGCGAGCGATAGCGAGCCTGTAATTTAAGAGCAACTGGCCTCCGGCCGGGACATTTTTCTACCGAAAAATGTACAAATTTAACTTGAAAGGGGGTCTAGGGGGTGTAATTTTAAGCTTGATGAAAACGTAGGGAACAAACTAAATACCTCTCCTTAAGCATATAACTTTCAGTATACGAAGACGCATCTATTCATAATACCATTGTGGCTAGTATTAGACGATAGTATTATATCCAGAGAGAGTGTGTGTTAAGGGGGTAGTACTCGCTTGTTATGGACCTCCTTCTCCCTCGTGTTTAGCATATTAGTTTTGAGATTATAAGACGTTCCTTCCATTAGTTTGGCGATTTTAATACTTTTCGCCCCATTTCGTTGTCAAGTTCAAGACCTTTCGTGCCATTCAGGTGTCTATTTTTCCTGGCGAGCGATAGCGAGCCTTTAATTTTAAGCGGAACCGGCCTTTGGCCGGGACATTTTTCTATCGAAAAATGTACTAATTTATCTTGAAGGGGGGTCTAGGGGGTGTTATTTTAAGCTTGATGGAGGGCTAGCAAGGTAACTAAAAAAATAAATGAATACATGAATTAATAGCCCCAAAAACCGGTCACTGTCCTCTTAAAAACCGGTCACTGTCCACTTCAAAACCGGTCACTGTCCTCTTAAAAACCGGTCACTGTCCTCTTAAAAACCGGTCACTGTCCTCTTCAAAACCGGTCACTGTCCTCTTAAAAACCGGTCACTGTCCTCTTAAAAACCGGTCACTGTCCTCTTAAAAACCGGTCACTGTCCTCTTAAAAACCGGTCACTGTCCTCTTAAAAACCGGTCACTGTCCTCTTAAAAACTGGTCACTGTCCTCTTCAAAACCGGTCACTGTCCTCTTAAAAAACGGTCACTGTCCTCTTAAAAACCGGTCACTGTCCTCTTAAAAACCGGTCACTGTCCTCTTAAAAACCGGTCACTGTCCTCTTAAAAACCGGTCACTGTCCTCTTAAAAACCGGTCACTGTCCTCTTAAAATCAGAGCGTTATTTGAGATGGAGTTCACCCTGCTGACTGGGTGTGGGTGTCAGGTGGAGGAAATTAAGATTGATTTTAACCCTTTGAAGTGCGTTTAGAAAGAGTGTGGGAGTGACAAGGATAACTGAGATTGATGATTTCACCCTTTGGATGGGTTTATGTCCTTCCTAAGCTGTATAAAATTGTCCAGTGTTAGCCGGAATATAGTGGGGCAAAGCGTCGTATTACTGAAAGGGATAAGTACCTAATATCGTCATGAGATACACTGCACAAATATGGGGTTAAAGAAGGTAGGACAAGGTAAATTAAAGTGTCCATAATAACGTACCCTTTTAGAAGTATAGTGGTAGACAAATATAATCATATTGCATAAATACTGAAAAGTAAATCACAATCACAACGAGACAGGGAAAGGGGCGAGGGAACGCGAAAGTGGTCCCGAACCCTAAGAATTGGAACTTTACAGGTTTCTATTCAGTCTCTGTCTCGTGTCGGCCACCCCCAGCTATGGGGTATGTGCCTGAGTATATACATACATACATACATACAAATCACTATCGATATGCCCAGTTATTTCAAATACCTCTGTTATACCCTTATTTTTACAGAGTACCCTGTAAAAAATGTATGTTCAAAGTTAGCATAATTGATTTATAACCAAAACAAAAATATTTCTATGCGTGTACTAATTTACGTCTATTTCTATGCGTGTACTAATTTATGTCTATTTTCTATGCGTGTACTAATTTACGTCTATTTCTATGCGTGTACTAATTTACGTCTATTTCTATGCGTGTACTAATTTACGTCTATTTCTATGTGTATACTAATTTACGTCTATTTCTATGCGTGTACTAATTTACGTCTATTATTAATTTATTCACTTTTAGCCTCCTATAATTATCACCCAATCCTAAAATATCTACTGAATGAGCAAGTCAGTAGATATTATTGATAGCATGGTTAATACTAAATATGGTCTTAAATTATGTGTGTGTTAGGTTTTAATTAAGAAAAGAATATTGTATAACTTGATACTTCCATATTATTATTGTAGTTCGACAGTTTGTGGAAGAATAGCTCATTATATTGCAGAACTTGTTGGTCGAGGCACTTGTCATATTAAGGGGAGATATTTAGTTTGTTCCCTACGTTTTCATCAAGCTTAAAATTACACCCCCCTATCCTTTCAAGATAAATTTGTACATTTTTCGGTAGAAAAATTTCCCGGCCGGAGGCCGGTTGCTCTTAAATTACAGGCTCGCTATCGCTCGCCAGGAAAAAATTGGCACCTTAATTGCACGAAAGGTCTTAAAATTGACAGAAATGGGGAAAAATGTCTTAAAATGTCCAAACTAATAGGGCGAACGTCTTAAAATCTCAAAAGCAATGGGGCTAGACATGAGGGAGAAAGGGGTTAGGAAAAAAGTCCCTCAAGTGGAAATCTCCCCTTAACCCCTTCCGTACCGGTGACGTCTTTTCAATTGTATTCTAGCTGTATTTAGACGATTTAGTGCAGTTTTAGAAGGAGCTGTGGTAGTATAGAGGCTTCAGTGAGATAGTTCACCTGTGGTGGTATAGAGGCTTCAGTGAGATGGTTCGAAGCCTGTGGTAGTATAGAGGCTTCAGTGAGATGGTTCGAAGCCTGTTCATTGCTGGAGGCGCCTTTTAAACTCAATAAAATCGTCTAATACTAGCCCAATTAAAAAGACGTCGCCGGTACAGAAGGGGTTAAATGTACAGTTGTCCACATGGCTTTTTTACTCATTTCGTTAATTCATGTATCGAAAGGAAAAAGAGTAAGATTTAATTAAGAGTTGTGTTCAGGGGGAGGTACTCGCTTTTTCTGGACACCCTTCTTCCTCATGTTTAGACCCACTAGTTTTGCGATTTTAAGACGTTCGTTCACTAGTTTGGCGATTTTGAGACCTTTTGCCCCATTACTTTGTCAATATTAAGACCTTTCGTGCCGTTTGGGTGTCGATTTTTTCCTAGCGAGCGAGACTTTCATTTTTGAAGGGGCCGGGACATTTTTCTACCGAAAAATGTACAAATATATCTTGAAAGGGGGTATTTGTTTTAAGCTTGATGGAGATCTAACGAGGAAACTGAAAATGAAATAAATATATTTATAAGTAGCCCCAAAAAACAAGCACTAGCCCCTTAAGGGGGGTGAGCTGTTTTTGTTCTGTCCTTTTCTATCTTTCTCTGGCTTGTATCCATTTGGCCCCATTCAGCCTACTGTTTTAAGACGTTTATCCCCATCCAGGTGTCAATTTTTTACTGGTGAGCGGTAGCGAGCCAGCATATTTTTTATTTTTGTTTGACAGCAGGCTAAATTTGTACATATTTCGATAGAAAAATGTCTCCGGCGAAGCCGGATTTCTTCATATAATGCTGGCTCGCTATCGCTCGCCAGGAAGAAATCGACACCTAGATGGGGATAAACGTCTTAACATAGTTGGCTGAATGGGGCGGAATGGATACAAGCCAGAGAAAGAGAGAAAAGGACAGAAATAACAAAAAGCAGGTCACCCCCCTTAAGCAGTATGCAATTCATATGGTCAATTGGCAGTATTGTGTTTCAATCGTTCATGTGTACTTATTTGTAGACGTTCATGTGTACTTATTTGTAGACGTTCATGTGTACTTATTTGTAGACGTAATCTATTGAAGCACTAATTATGGGTAGCACTTTATTACAATGGAAGACAATTTTTACAGTAGGAACCACAGGGATCAAATCTATTCAAGTGACAGAGAGGTCTTTCTTAATCTCTATGAAGTTGTTTGGAGGTATTTAGAATATAAAAGACAACAATCGTTATCTTGTTGAAAGGGGGTAGTACAGTTATTGAAGGGGGTAGTACAGTTATTTTGTTATGCATTTACTTAATTCCCTATTTTTATATTATATATATATATATATATATATATATATATATATATATATATATATATATAATAACCCAAAATATGCACCCATATAATCTGTCGAACCTAAATGAGATCATTTTTAGAACTTGGCTTTAAAGGGAGGTTTTTAGTGTGTTTCCTAAACTTCCATCAAGCTTGAAATTACACCCCCTCGAGTCCCTTTCAAGATAAATTTTTAAATTTTTCGGTAGAAAAATGTCCCAGCCGAAGGCCGCTTCCTCTTAAATTACAGGCTCGCTATCGCTCGCCAGGATAAAATCGACACCTGAATGGCACGAAAGGTCTTAATATGGGGTGAAAGTTCTTAAAATCGCTAAACTAATGGGGCGAACGTTTTATAATATCAAAAGCAATGGGGCTAAACATGAGGCTGAAAGGGGTCAAGAAAAAAATCCCTCAAGTGGTGATCTCCCCTACAGGGTAGAACAAACGAGACAGTACAATGCTTCATTATATCCCACATGATTTAGAATTTGGCTTTAAAGATTAATTAATATTCAAATATAGTGTACGCTCGTTATAGCACAGGGCCGTACATAGATTAAATATTCAAATATAGTGTACGCTCGTTATAGCACAGGGCCGTAATAGATTTTGGCTCCATTTGTATTTACTTAAAGTCAGTGTCACGCGATCAAAATATTTATTAATTTGCATTCGTGTTTGTCTACCGGAAGACGATGGTTCTTTAGTTTCGAGGAGCATCCAAGATATGGTGGCTAAAAATTAATCTTCATTACGGTACCTCAAATTTTATAAGGTATGTCAGTTGTCTTCTACAAATTAGCTGGTCAACATTCGAGCCTGAGTTATGTTTTGTGGTACACTCGACCAAGAAACAATCTTTACACTCGTGAGCTGTAAATTATCTAGCGGGGGAGATATCCACTTGAGGGATTTTTTTCTTGACTCCTTTCTCCCTCATGTTTAGCCCCATTGCTTTTCTAATTTTAAGACGTTCGCCCCATCATTTTGAAGATTTTAATAACCTTCGACCCATTTCTGTCATTTTAAGACCTTTCGTGCCATTTAGGTGTCGATTTTATCCTGGCGAGCGATAGCGAGCCTGTAATTTAAGAGGAACCGGCTTTCAGCCGGGACATTTTTCTACCGAAAAATGTACAAATTTATCTTGAAAGGGACTCAAGGGGGTGTAATCTTAAGCTTGATGGATATCCAGAGACCAAACTAAAACCTCCCCTTAACGGAATGAATCGGGTGAAACATACGTCTGTGAGGTATTATCATAAGATGTCGACCCACTTCCAGAATGTCTAGAGCGTTAGTGTAAAGATTGTTTCTTGGTCGAGTGTACCTAGTCAACTCAGCCGGTTAGCGTATGGTATAGAGGTTGGACATTGAGAACATATAACCACTGTCATTGCAGGGCTACTTTCTGTATGTATTCAGTTGAGACTTTATTAATGCTAGTAAAATGGAATACATATTGAATATTATATTTAATTTTGAGTAAGAATAAAGCCGTGGTGAATCAAGGCAACTGTCAATGATGCTCCATTTAAAAAAAAAACGACCTAGTAGATGCCATTATCCCAAGGGTACTTATCTTTTCCATATCATTACTTATAATATATATATATATATATACATAAATAACATTAGCATATTATGTTAACGCTCTCACGACCATATGACGCAGAGATTGCCAGATTAGCAATAAGAAATAGAGTTCTCTCACTCTTATAATTACCTCTCCAAAATTAGTTTTCGGCCCACAGCTAACTCAAAGACAACTGCAGAGGTTGAAGTAACTAAACTAAAGGTTTCTAAATACCCCTGATGGTAACAAAGGCTTTAAAGTATCCCTAATAGGCTCAAAATTGCGTCAAGAACGTGAGAGGGTTAACATGATTATGTTTCATCACAATGCGTATTTATAGCAATAGTTTAAGTTGTGTTGTGCTATATATAAGAATGTAGTAGAACTGATCAATATACCAACTAGGTGTAGATTGTGGTAGCCTGCACAATACAGTAGCCCCGGTGTACCAGGTTAGGGGGTAGGGGGGACATGTTACTCACCACAGGGTTCAAAGGGTTGATGGGGGTCACCAGTGTTTTTTTCTCTTTCTCTCCCTCTCTCTTTGGCTTGTATCCATTCGGCCCTTTTCAGCCTACTGTTTTAAGACGTTTACCCCCATCCAGGTGTCAATATTTTCCTGGCGAGTGGTATCGAGCCAGCATATATATACATTTGTTTTGACAGCAAGCTAAGTTTGTACATTTTTCGATAGAAAAATTTCTCCGGCGAAGCCGGATTTCTCCATACTATGCTGGCTCGCTATCGCTCACCAGGAAGAAATCGACACCTGGATCGGGGCAAACGTCTTAAAACAGTAGGCTGAATGGGTCCGAATGGATAAAAGCCAAAGAGAGAGGGAGAGAAAGAGAAAAAAAGCGAGGTGGGCCCCCTTAAGGTGTAATGATAAGCGCCAAGGTCAACCAAATTGTAGCTTACGTCCAGCCATAGCCTACAGTAGATCTGGACTTGACACGAAAATGTAACTTTTCAGTAAGGGACCCAAAGTCAGAGAACGAATTCCCAAGTTCGAACCTCGAAACCGCGAAAATATCATATTTTTGCGGATTCGAGGTTCGAACTCGGGGATTCGTTTTCCGATTTTAGGTCTCTTACTGCAAAGTTCCATTGTCGTGTCAAGTCCAGATCTACTGTAGTCTATGGTCTAGCCTATTACTTAAGGGGAGGTTTTTAGTGTGTTTCCTAGACTTCCATCAAGCTTGAAATTACACCCCCTTGACCCCTTTTCAAGAAAAATTTGTACATTTTTCGGTAGAAAAATTTCCCGGCCGAAGGCCGGTTCCTCTTAAATTACAGGCTCGCTATTGCTCGCCAGGATAAAATCTACACCTAAATGGGACGAAAGGTCTTAAAAGTGACATAAATGGGGTGAAACTTCTTAAAATCGCCAAACTAATGGGGCGAACGTCTTAAAATTTCAAAAGCAATGGGGCTAAACATGAGGGAGAAAGGGGCAAAGAAAAAAATCCCTCAAGTGGAAATCTCCCCTTAACCTTATACCTTCAATTATTTTTAGATGTTATGTTATTCTTTGGAGATTGTCTATGACTTGTCTGGTGTGAGAAGTTTTCCCTCTTGGCCTTAATTTGACACATTGGGAAGGCAAGCCTTAACCCCTTCCTTGTGTATAGAGCCAGTGCCAGTATTTTGTTGTCTGGGTTTCCTTGACATCCGAGAATCTTACTCGAAATTTTGCTGTAGTGGAGTCAGATACGATTTATTCATTTTAATTTTCAGCATGACGAAGCTACGAATCTGATATGTCACTATATCTTATTGTATAGACAAATTAAATTTAGAATGTATATCATACAGTTCATTAAACTTCAATGACCCATATCAAGTAACCAGACTGATACAATCCAACACATACGTATTCAGACTGAGTGCAAGAAAGGCCAATATCCAAATATGCCAATAAAGACTTGCGTCTATTACATGTTCTGTTATTTGGTCGAAGGGCCATTTTCCTCCTCCATTACTATCATTTGTGCTGCAGTTGGAGGATGAGATTGGCCTTTTTCCACTTAAAGGTACACACATTTAGACATGGTTTAATAATTCAAAGTCTTTATTAGCATTTCTTAACTTTGGCCATAGACTACAGTAGATCTGGACTGGACACGAAAATGGAACTTTGCAGTAAGGGACCCAAAATCGGAGAACGAACCCCCAAGTTTGAACCTCGATACCGCGAAAATATAAAATTTTCGCGGTTTCGAGGTTCGAACTTGTGGGTTAATTTGCTGATTTTGGGTCCCTTACTGCAAAGTTCCATTTTCGTGTCAAGTCCAGATCTACTGTAGTCTATGCTTTGGCATATCTTGCACTCACCGTGACTGGTTAGATTTAACAAGAGAAGGGGAGACCAAATTCCCTCCCTCATTTATGATTGTGCTACATATTATGTGTGTGATATGTCAAGGAACTTTCCTTTGCCTCCTTGCTATGTGGCCTTGATTGTGCTTCTCTATCTCTCTCTTTCTATGGCCTGCCTCCCTCCCCCCCTTCTCTGTATAGTTCATCATATTGGCAGGACTACTCCGCGCTCAAGAGGTGAGTTGCTGCACAGTTGGCAACAGTTCCACCTGGTCCATACAGTCAGGAGACATGGCTTTTAATATTGTTCATATAACGTATATACCTTTTGACATGTCTTTTAATTTAGATTAACATATTCGTAATTTGGTACCCCAGAAGTTTGTGTTACAACTAAGTACTCGATGAGCGATGGAAGATCTGCTCACGCTTTTATTTCTTTTTTATTTCTTTTATTTTTTTGCGGTGGAAGATTGTCACACGCTTTTTTTTTCTCCAAGACTGTATGGAAATCCTAAGAGGGGTAAAGCATTCAAGAGATTTTCTAATATTGAAATTTTTGCAAATCTTATAGTTCACAAAAGAGTAAAATTGACGACCCAATTATACGCCTAAATATTAACACATACATACCTGCTATTATTACCCTAGCTATATCATGTGACGTAATGGTCCAGGAGGAACTTTGCCAGAGTGTACAGTTGAGTTTGCCATGCACAGTCGGTCCAAGAAGTTATGTCATAGCACCAAATATCAGAAAATTGTACATATCTTCTTTCCTTTCCACTGCAAGAAACTTATCTACATTTTGTGTTCGTTTTCATCAATACATACCCAAAAGATGAAGAAAAACAATGCTGCAATGAGAAGTACTGTATGAGCTGCCAAGTTGTCATGAACAGACTATAATAGTAGATATCAGACTATGATACAAACCCACCGCTAAAACTGCGCCTATGATGCCGGTTTCAGAATCAACCACACAACCTACTTTGATTATTCACCAGAGCCAAATTGGACCAGTTAACCCAAGTCGATCGTTGGGCCCGAATTGACCGCTCGGCCAAATGTCGCCAATTGTTTGCGGCGGTCGAGTGGTGAGTACGCTCATGTGTGAATCTGCTTGACCTGGGTTCGATCCCAGCTCAGGCGGACATTTAGTGGGTGTTGTAGTACGTCCTAGCGTGTTTCACATGCTTGCACCCAGTCGGGGGACACCTCGACGACGAATACAGACTAATAACACACAACAAAGCCACTCCAACAGCTTCCTCTCTCTCCAACACCCCTTCTCCCCTCTCTACGCTCTTCAGCAAAATAGGAAAAGTAGAATGTAGATACAAGGTGCCGTTGTAAAGGCTTATCCCTCAATACCTTCACCTGACCACCTGGGACTCTAAATGCACGACACTTTATAAATATTGACCCTCCCTTACCTTTAACAATTCTTTATTATAATCTATGTGGTGAAATGTTTGTAGCTGTCACGTATTATAGTCCTTGCATGTCGTTACTTATTATTTAGTAAAGTCACACTTCAGTATATCATTAAAACATACTTTACTAATGAAAAGGAAAAAGGTATTTTTGCATTTATTTTTATGCTAATTAATCACCTTATAATTACGATTGTATTCATTATCAGTTGCACATGGAATTTGCTATAATTACATAAGCATTAAGTGTAGTCATCTGGTATGTAATAAACCCATGCATAATCACACAAATCGTGATATACTGTACATATCCTAGATTAGAGTATGCACAAAATAAAATATGTAATTTGAAGAAAAGCTTAAAACTATCGCGTGGAGATACCTACTCCATTGATTACAGTTATTAATTGTACGATAGACGGGGTTCAGGGTTCTGTCCTATCTCCAAGTATCTTTCTAATATTTATAAATGATCTTCTCCACTGTACCTCCAACCCTATCCACTCATATGCTGACGACTCTACCTTACACTATTCAACTAGTTTTCCAGAACGCCCCAGCTAGCAATCCCTCAAAAACAAACGTGATGAAGCCATAGAACACTTATCTTCTGATCTAACTACCATTTCCAATTGGCGCAGAGAAAACCTTGTTGCTTTCAATGCTTCCAAAATCCAATTTCTCCATGTATCTACCCGTCAAGAACTCCCAGAGGACTATCCCATACACTTCAACAATACAAGAATCAGTCCTTAATCTTCTCTCAGTTTTCTCGGTGTCTCTTTTTCTTCTGATCTCTCTTGGAAAGACCATATTACCATTCTTGCTAAAACGGCTTCCCAAAAGCTGGGTGTCCTCAACCGCCTCAAGGGGTTATTTACCCCTGTACAGCTGGGTGTCCTCAACCGCCTCAAGGGGTTATTTACCCCTGTACAGCTGGGTGTCCTCAACCGCCTCAAGGGGTTATTTACCCCTGTACAGCTGGGTGTCCTCAACCGCCTCAAGGGGTTATTTACCCCTGTACAGCTGGGTGTCCTCAACCGCCTCAAGGGGTTATTTACCCCTGTACAGCTGGGTGTCCTCAACCGCCTCAAGGGGTTATTTACCCCTGTACAGCTGGGTGTCCTCAACCGCCTCAAGGGGTTATTTACCCCTGTACAGCTGGGTGTCCTCAACTGCCTCAAGGGGTTATTTACCCCTGTACAGCTGGGTGTCCTCAACCGCCTCAAGGGGTTATTTACCCCTGTACAGCTGGGTGTCCTCAACCGCCTCAAGGGGTTATTTACCCCTGTACAGCTGGGTGTCCTCAACCGCCTCAAGGGGTTATTTACCCCTGTACAGCTGGGTGTCCTCAACCGCCTCAAGGGGTTATTTACCCCTGTACAGCTTATTGCTCTGTACTGGTGCACAGTGCGTCCTTGTATTGAGTATTGTTCGCATGTGTGGGGAGGATCCTCTCACACAGCACTTCTAGACAAAGTAGAAAAGAAAGCCTTTCGTCTTATTAACTCCCGTCCACTCACCGATTATATGCAATCTCTCTCTCTCTTCGCCGCAATGTTGCATCTCTCTCACTATTCTATCGCTATTACAATAATCAGTGTTCCTCAGAGCTCTCTCAGTGCATACCATATCTTCTACCTAGGGTACGTAGTACCTGTCTTGCAACACAGTCCCACCCCTACTCAAGCCGTCCGGCTGGCTCAGTTGATAGCGTGCCTGATTCCCATCTTGAAGGTCTCGCGTTCAATCCCCGCTCAGATTGAAAAGTTTTTCTGGGACATAGCCGGCGGTTACCATCTTCCCATGAGCAAGGGGGATGGGTAATGGTCTCTGGTAGACTAAAGAAAGCCAAGCGCTTGTGAATCCTCGAAGGAGGAGATACGGGCGCTATATAAGTAACCAGAAGAGTATTATTATTATTATTATTATTACTACTCTGTGCAACTCTCCAACCCAAGAGTGAAACTATACTCCCAATCTTTCAACTGAGCTCTGGAACTCTTTCCCTGAATCTATCTTTCCCTCATCCTATGACTTAAATTGCATCAAACTCCATGTGTCCAGACATTTTGGTCGAACATTCCTTGATTTTGGCTCTGTCACTCTTTCAACTCTGGGAGAGGCACTCGTCACAGGCACATAGAACAAAAATGTAATACATACACTTTTTGCAGCTGACTACATTTTTGTACAGCAAATATAATAACTATAATAAATATAATTAAAAAAAACTAGTTATTATGCCAACACCAATAATATGACGTCATTCGCTAGATCGATCGGCAATGCAGACACAACCTTAATATTATTCCCAGTGGCAATAACAACAACACGAAATCTAATCATTTCAAACTAAATCATAAGACCAAGATTCCGACTTTTGCATCGCTAACAAATAGACTCGTTATTGGTTAAGGGGAGGTTTTTAGTTGATTCCCTAGACTTCCATCAAACTTAAAATGACTCCCCCCCCCCCCCCCTAGACCCCCTTTCAAGATAAATTTGTACATTTTTCGGTAGAAAAATGTCCCGGCCGAAGGCCGATTCCCCTTAAATTACAGGCTCGCTATCGCTCGCCAGGAAAAAATCGACACCTAAATGGCACGAATGGTCTTAAAATTGACAGATGTGGGTTGAAAGTTCTTAAAATCGTCAAAATAATGGGGCGAACGTCTTAACATTAGGAAAACAATGGGGCTAAACATGAGGGAGAAAGGAGTCCAGAAAAAAGTCCCTCAAGTGGATATCTCCCCTTAAAGATGGCCTAATGTATATCAATTCTGCCTTTATACCGTTATTGGTGGAATCTCTACCTTCTAATAATTGCCACCACGACATTATTCACCCATTTCCACCGAGGCAGCTATTGAATGTAAAGTGCCTACTCGCCACATTGCACTTTTAAGGAGAGATTTCCACTTGAGGGATTTTTTTCTTGACTCCTTTCTCTCTCATGTTTAGCCCCATTGCTTTTCTAATTTTAAGACGTTCGCCCCATTATTTTGACGATTTTATGAACCTTCGACCCATTTCTGTCAATTTTTAGACCTTTCGTGCCATTTAGGTATCGATTTTATCCTGGCGAGCGATAGCGAGCCTGTAATTTAAGAGGAACCGACTTTCAGCCGGGACATTTTTCTACCGAAAAATGTACAAATTTCTCTTGAAAGGGGGTCTAGGGAGTGTAATTTTAAGGTTGATGGAAGTTTAGGGAGGAAACTAAACACCTCCCCTTAATGTGTCTGTGTTTAGGGAGGAAACTAAACACCTACCCTTAATCGATTTATGATAAAATAAGAGATGGCATAATATAAGAGATGGCATAATAAGAGATGGCATAATAAGAGATGGCATAATAAGAGATGGCATAATAAGAGATGGCATAATAAGAGATGGCATAATAAGAGATGGCATAATAAGAGATGGCGTAATATAAGAGATGGCATAATAAGAGATGGCATAATAAGAGATGGCATAATAAGAGATGGCGTAATAAGAGATGGCATAATAAGAGATGGCATAATAAGAGATGGCATAATAAGAGATGGCATAATAAGAGATGGCGTAATAAGAGATGGCATAATAAGAGATGGCATAATAAGAGATGGCATAATAAGAGATGGCGTAATATTCTATATCTCTACAATTTGTGCAATATCTGGCAGACGTTACATAACCCCTTGTGGACCGTCGACATCCTTTTTGTTCAATTATGGTTATTACAAATCGAGTTTATTCAGTTTAGGAAGGATCTGCAGGCTTCGAAATATATTAATCCACCTTTGTAACTATCACAGGTCCTTCCTAAGCTGCATAAAATCGTCTAGATATAGCTAGAATAAAATCATATAGACGTCGCTGGTACAGAAAGGGTTAAATGCCAGGCGAGATAAGCATTGCAAGGATTGATGACGTTTAGAAAGCAACTTGCCCTTATAACTGACTGACTGACAATTGAGTTCGAACTACCTGCAAACGATTATATTCAACTATTGAGTTCGAACTACCTGCAAACGATTATATTCAACTATTGAGTTCGAACTACCTGCAAACGATTATATTCAACTTAGGAAAGCTCTCTAGAATACAAAAATAAACATATCCCCTTCCGCATTTTTTTTTCTTTCTCTCTTTCTCTGGCTTGTATCCATTCGGCCCCATTCAGCCAACTATTTTATGACGTTTATCCCCATCCAGGTGTCGATTTCTTCCTGTATAATTTGGCCACCATCATAAGTCATTCTGGCTAACACTGATCGATATTATTCAGTTAAGGGAGCCCTCCTCGCCTTTTTTTCTCTTTCTCTCCCTCTCTCTTTGGCTTCTATCCATTGGGCCCCATTCAGCCTACTGTTTTAAGACGTTTATCCCCATCCAGGTGTCGATTTCTTCCTGGCGAGCGATAGCGAGCCAGCATTGTATGGAGAAATCCGGCTTCGCTGGAGACATTTTTCTATCGAAAAATGTACAAATTAAGCTTGCTGGAAAACAAACATATATATATGCTGGCTCGCTCCCGCTCGCCAGGAAAATATTGACACTTGGATGGGGGTAAACGTCTTAAAACAGTTGGCTGAATGGGGCTAAATGGATACAAAGTCAGAGAAAGAGAAAAAAAGGAGAGAAAGATAAAAACAAAAAAGCCGGTGACCTCCTCTCTCTCTCCCCCCCCCCCCCCCCCCCACCGTAAGAAGGTCCTGCAAGTCTTTCCATAACTGCATAAAACCGTCTAATGATAGCCTAAATTAAGTGTAAATATGTCACCATACTGACAGAGTTAAGTCCTAACAAGACAAAACTTCTGACTGTTTAAAATTGTCTGCGGTTTGTCAGAACAACAATAAAACGTTGTCAGCTCACCGAAGTCAACGATTTATGATCAGAAACCGTAATTTTGTGTTATTATATCATGTATATATTTAGTATTATTATTTATTATTTTGTATATATATATATATATATATATATATATATATATATATATATATATATATATAGTGTATATATATATTATTTTTTATTTGTTTTAATTAATTTTTTAACTGCATATCTTAATATTTACGTGCCTCTAGACTTTGGATTTTATTTTAATTTACTGATTAATAATGGTAGACGTATTCTAATTTAACTAGACGATTTTATTCAGTTTATGAATGGTGTCCAGGAATTAAAAGTCAAACAAATGATCTTAATTAGCCATTAGCAAGGAGCCAAATTGAACAAGATCGTCTGGAAATACTGTAGTCCAAAATAAACTATAAATATATTGTATAATTTATACAATACATAGTTGGTGGAGGATATTGTAGTAGTCACGCTCTAAAGGCATGTTCTAACTTCATGATCTAAATATTAGGTTGTTCCCAAGTTAATAGAAGTTAAAATACCTTAGCATACTTAAGAGGGGATTTCCACCTGGAGGATTTTTTTCTGAGCCTCTTTCTCCCTCATGTTTAGCCCCATTGCTTGTGAGATTTAAAGACGCTTGCCCCATTAGTTTGGTGATTTTAAGAACCCTCGCCCCATTTCTGTCAATTTTATGACCATTCGTGCCATTTAGGTGTCGATTTTTCCCTGGCGAGCGATAGCGAGCTTGTAATTTAAGGGGAACCGGCCTTCGACGGGACATTTTTCTACCGAAAAATTTACAAATTTATCTTGAAAGGGGGTCAAGGGGGAGTAATTTTAAGCTTGATGGAAGTCTAGGGAATCAACTAAAAACCTCCCCTTAACCAAAGCTTGTTTTGTGTTTCAAGCTTGGTTATATTATGTTGAGTAATGTACCTTGTGTCTTTCCAAAATTGTGTGTCGTTATCCAGAATTGACAAACGTTGCTCATGTGAGTATCGTGTTGATTCGACTCATTCGAATTTCGCATTTACAATATATTATTTTGTGTTCATAAATACCATAATTCAACTTTAGTAGATCGGAATGAGCAACAATGAGAAACATGAATCAATTCTCTGGATTGTCTTAGTTGGTTGCGAAAACGTTAATTCGGATCGATAAAAGGCACATTTACTCTCGTACGTTGAGAAATATATCAAGTTGAAAGTGGGACACAACTTTTGAGCATGACTGTGAAATCAAAATAATAGTTTCTTCCCTTGTTTATTCGTTATGAGGTCAAAACCCAGACTATTGAATGCTGGACCGTCTGAACAACTGGATAAAACAAAATGGGGGGGGGGGAAGTTACGGGAGCAAGGTTGTTTAGTCCTTTCAGATTTCAATAGATTTAACTTTGATTTCATTAAGTAAGAAGTGACTTATTCTTTATTTTTATTTAGATTCCCCTAATATTTCACTGCTTTAAAACTTGGATATATACTATATATATATATATATATATATATATATATATATATATATATATATATATATATATATATATATATATATATTAGTGTTAGCAAGTGCACCTTATATAGAGGCGTTGTCTTAAACCCACATAATTAACTTTACAATGGTAATATTCTACCTACCTTCAGAAGATTTTTTCAGTTTAAGAAGTACCATATTGTACAAATATTATTCAGATAAATTTGACTTAAATAGTACAGTTGGATCAAATCGTCTGAGGTTAGTAAGATTATTATAATAATGTAGTTTTATGATAAACTAAGTTAAACCATAAACAATGAATGTGTGTTCGTAGATCGTTAACGTTTTTATTTTGTATTTTGTTCAGTCAAAGTGCCATGTCTTCGTATTTATAGATCACCTGACTTATGCAGCTATCCATAGAAATACCCCATTAGATCCCATTAAATATAGAAGCTTAGACAAAATGTTGTTAAATTACAGACCCATAAAGATGACGCACTAGATACTGTATAGAAGTTGTCAGTTAGATCATCTTAAGGGGAGATCTCCACTTGAGGATTTTTTTTCTTGACCCCTTTCTCCCTCATGTTTAGCCCCATTGCTTTTGATACTATAAAACGTTTGCCCCATTAGATTAGCGATTTTAAGAACTTTCACCCCATATTAAGACCTTTCGTGTAATTCAGGTGTCGATTTTATCCTGGCGAGCAATAGCGAGCCTGTAATTTAAGTGGAACCGGCCTTTGGCCGGGACATTTTTCTACCGAAAAATGTACAAATTTATCTTGAAAGGGACTCGAGGGGGTGTAATTTTAAGATTGATGGAGGTCTAGGGAACAAACTAAATACCTCCCCTTAAGACTATTCAAATAAGTATCCTTCATTATAAGTAGCATTAGATTTAACCCCTTCTGTACCGGCGACGTGTTTTTTTATTTTATTCTTGCTATATTTAGACAATTGTGTGCAGAGCTTGAGAAGGTACTGTGGTATTATTAAAAAGGGTTCAGTGAAATAGTTCGAAGCCCGTTAATTACTGGAGGCTCTTTTGAAGGGGAGGTGTTTATTTTCCTCCCTAGACTTCCATCAAGCTTAAAATTACACTCCCTAGACCCTCTTTCAAGATAATTTTTTACATTTTTCGGTAGAAAAATGTCCCGGCCGAAGGCCGATTACTCTTAAATTACAGGCTCGCTATCGCTCGCCAGGATAAAATCGACACCTAAATGGCACGAAAGGTCTTAAAATTGACAGAATGGGTCGGAAATTCTTAAAAATCCCCAAACTAACGGGGCAAACGTCTTAAAATCTCAAAAGCAATGAGGCTAGACATGAGGGAGAAAGGGGTCAAGAAAAAAGTCCCTCAAGTGGAAATCTCCCCTTAAGCTGAGTACATTCGTCTTTTAACAGCTGCCGCCAGCATGTAATGCAAAAGACGTCGCCGGTACAGAAGGGGTTAAATATATTCTCAATGACAGCTCCTTAAATAGGCACCACCTGGTTTAAGAATACACAATTAGTTACCCTTAAGGGGAGATTTCCACTTGAGGGATTTTTTTTCTGGACTCCTTTCTCCCTCATGTTCAGCCCCATTGTTTTTCTAATTTTAAGACGTTTGCCCCATTATTTTGACGATTTTAAGAACTTTCAACCCATTTCTGTCAATTTTAAGACCTTTCGTGCCATTTAGGTGTCGATTTTATCCTGGCGAGCGATAGCGAGCCTGTAATTTAAGAGAAACCGGCTGAAACCCGGGACATTTTTCTACCGAAAAATGTACAAATTTATCTTGAAAAGATCTCAAGGGGGTTTAATCTTAAGCTTGAAGGATATCTATCGACCAAACTAAGAACTTCCCCTTAAATAAGTAGTATTTGATTTAGAAGGCCTCAATTAGATCTCCTTAGTTATGTGCTTTAGTGTTAAGAATACTAAATTAGATATCCTTAATTAAACAACATTGGGTTTGGAAATACTCGATTAAACCCTTTATATAAACATGCAACTGTAAGCTTAAGAATACTCTGTTTAAGGGGGATGACCTGCTTTCTTTTCTCTCTCGCTGGGTTGTATCCATTCGGCCCCATTCAGCCCCATTCAGCCCCATTCAGCCTACTGTTTTAAGATATTTATCCCCATCCAGGTGTCGATTTATACCTGGCGAGCGATAGCGAGCCACTATATATTGGATGAGTTAGACGGCTGGCTAAATTTTTACATTTTTCGATAGAAAAATTTCTCCGGCGAAGCCGGATTTCTCTATAAAATGCTGGCTCGCTATCGCTCGCCAGGATAAAATCGACACCTGTATGAGGATAAATGTCTTGAATCAATAGGCTGAATGGGGCCGCATGGATACAACCACGAAAGAGAAAAAAGCAGGTCACCCTCCTTAAGCCCCTTAAACATGTAGTATTAAATGTATAAATCCTCCATTAGATCTCCAATGTGCAACTTTAGGCTTTCGAAAACTTTATTAGATACCTTTAAATAAGTAACATTAGATTTAGAAGTATATTTATTAGATACCCTAAAATAAGTAACATTAGATTTAGAAGTACTGTATATTTCACTAGCTAGTCTTAAGTAAGTAACATTAGACTTATAAGTATAATTATTAGATACCCTTAAAATAAGTAACATTAGATTTAGAAGTATATTTATTAGATACCCTAAAATAAGTAACATTAGACTTAGAAGTATAATGATTAGATACCCTAAAATAAGTAACATTAGATTTAGAAGTACTGTATATTTCACTAGCTAGTCTTAAGTAAGTAACATTAGACTTAGAAGTATAATTATTAGATACCCTAAAATAAGTAACATTAGATTTAGAAGTATATTTCATTAGCTAGTCTTAAATAACTAGCCTTAAATTTAGAAGTAATTGTGTATTATGTATAGAAGCATTGTGTTTAAGGGGAGATTTCCACTTGAGGGATTTTTTTCTGGACCCCTTTCTCCCTCATATTTAGCCCCATTGCTTTTGAGATTTTAAGACCTTCGTCCCCTTAGTTTGGCGATTTTAAGAACTTTCGCCCCATTTCTGTCCATTTTAAGACCTTTCGTGCCATTTAGGTGTCGATTTTTTCCCGGTGAGCGATAGCGAGCCTATAATTTAAGAGGAACCGGCCTTCGGCGGGACATTTTTTCTTACCGAAAAATGTACAAATCTATCTTGAAAGGGGGTCTAAGGGGTGGAATTTTGAGCTTGATGGAGGTCTAGGGAACAAACTAAAAATAACTCTCCTTAAATATGCCAGTAAACCATAATTTAATAGGAATCACACGTGGGAGTTTTTCCGTCAATGATCGGCAAGTTTATTGTAGCAATAGTATAACACTAAAAATCCTTATGACGTATTTATTTATTCAAAAGTTCAAGGCCTGAATTGCTCAAAATGTTGCCTAAAAATAACTCGTGTGACTCCAGAGGTACGGTATTGTCACGCTCATAAGTCGTGTGCTACCTAAATGTTTATGTACATTAGTATATCATTCATTCATCCATACCGGTCAGGTTATTCATTTAACTACTTCATATAAGCAAATGCATTCACTCTTTGCATGACCGATTTAATCTGCCATCCATGCACATTAGGTAGTTCATTCATAGGCGAAAAAACCCAGCAAACGTACACAAAATCCAAGCAGTTTCGGTGACAAATGGCAGTTCCCCAAATGGGGAAATTGTAAGGCACCAACCTAACAGGGCAGTACTCAAGGGAAGCTTCATAGGCATGTTGTACCTGTTACCTGCCCTATCTCTCCAGTGCAGCCAGTCAATCCTCCCAGCCAGCGGTGCTTCTGGCATTTTGGCACTGCCGACTGGGAGGCTCTTAGGCAGTACTTTTTTATTCTGAAGCAAGGGAGCCTCAGAGAGTGCCGAATGCATTGCCGAGGTGATCATCTCGTGTCTCTCAGTCTAATGCAAGAAAATCTTAGTTTACTCACACTTGTTCTACTGCAGTCCACAATAAGGAGGAAGCATTCAAACCATATCATTATCATCAAACTCAAGAATCTCATACTCTTTATGACTGTCTGGAATTAAGCCAAATCTGTTCTTCAACTTGCCAAAAAAAAATCATCAATGACAATTATATTGAGCTCTCTAACTCTAGCTCTTCTGAGTATTTCTGGCATCTAGCCAAAACCCTCTCCAATAATTTAACTTCCACGTCTTTCTTTCCACTTTTCCACTCCAACGGCACCACCGTTACTTCTTCCTTTAATAAAGATGAACTTTTTGCTCAAAATTTCGCTAAAACCTTTACCTTGCACGATTCCAGTGCCATTCCTCCTTTTCCACTCCCTCTCTCATACTTTTGCCTGATATATTAATTTATTTTAAGGATGCACTTTCTGCTGCTCTGGGCATATTGCTAAGAAGGTGTATGGACCAGATGGTGTTCCTCCTGTTATGCTCAAAACTGTTCTTCCATGTTGACTCCCTGCATAGGAAAACTCTTCTATCTCTGTCATCTTCCCTTCTTGCTAGAAGTGTTCTCTCATTCAACCTGTTACGAAGAAGGACTATTGTCTAATTGCTTTCACATCTTGCATCTCTAAGGTATTTAATCTACTATGTTCTTAATTCAAAAAATTATTGAGCATTTGAACTCTCTCCCTCAACCTATCTTTCCCTCATTCTACGACTTGAACTGCTTCAAGCACCATGTGTCTAGATATTTTGACTACCGTACTATAAATTTGGCTCACTGTCACTTTTAATATTTAGGGTACACTTGTTACAGGCAGCTTTGCCATTTGTCTCCTTCTTACACATAGAAAGAAACTGAGGAGGGGGCAGTTGTACCACCGAAACTGTTTGGGATAAATCATTTCAAGAACTAGTGTGTTTTGTTGATGTTGTTTTTTCCATTAATGATTAAGCCATTGTCATTGTTCTGAAATTCATTCATCTTCCTCATGCAAACCATAGTATTACATTTCATAATTATCTCTTTGTTTGCCATTTAGATTTTTCACGTAAATCAATGTATTCAACTTCATTACGATCTCTATTTTCTGCCATGCATAACCGTCAAGTAAACCATTCATGCATCTTCCTCCAAAAAAACAATTCAGTTTATTTCAGAACGATATCTTGTTTTGCCATGCAGACAGGTATTTTTCATCTCCCTCATACATATATTGTGTTCGATCCATGTGATATGAATCACAGATGCTTATCAAGCCTACTCAAAAGCTTACATTTGTTCTATGAGACCATCTAAGAGGTACAGGTTGCAACAGTACGAATTTTAAATTATATTGATGACCCCTAGGAATATTTTGTATAAGCGCGTCTATTCAATCCATTTCATAGCGAGCTATTTTTTTTTTCTTTTCTTTTTATTTAGTCTGCCATATAGGCCTACACAAGCCAAGTTATTTATTCAGTCCTTTTACGCAAGTCTTGTGGCTCAACCTCTCAATGTATTAACATTCTCACAATATTTATTCATCTTCACAATTTTCCTCATACTCCACATATTATTTTCATCCAGTCAGATTTTCGATGTTCATATACATGCAGTTCATTCTGTTTCTTTACTTACTCTAACTGTCCATAATTCATTCATACATCTTGTTCACATGAACCATCTTTCACATAATCCAATTAATTGAGGGTTTTATTCTGTTCTTTTTAGGCAAATCATCATATTCGAGTACAAAATCAGAGTCAGTGAGGTTATTTCTTTTTGTCTTTTATCCTTATTTGGGTATACCATATTAATCTCAGGTCATCCCTCGTTTTTATCATAATTAGTCATTCACTTCATTTAATTCAGTTGGTGTTATTTTATTTTCAATTACTTTTCAAGGCAAACTAATTTAATCTAATGACATCCCTAATTTGTTTCTCCTCCCCTCTCCTGCGCAGCATGCACCGGAGCCTGTCGTTTATGCGCATGAACAGCCTGACAGAGGGCGCAGCGGCGGCTGCGGCTGCGGCGGGTGGGGTGGTCACTGCCAACAACACCAGTAACGCCTCGGCCCTGGTGGAGAAGAGCTTGTCCAACGCCAACATCCGCAGCTCCATCACCTCAGATATGATGTCCGAGGATAACTTTGGCCCGCTCAGCAATGTTAGGTAAGTTCCACAAAGACACACATTCATTTGATAAACTTGCGATAGAAAACAAAGAGCAACAGAGGATTCTGTTTAAGATTCCAAAAATTAGAGCAGCATTAGTGACCTGGTGGCCATGGCTACACAAACCCATGCATAAAAATCACTGCTGATTCACCCTCATTCTCTTTTCCCATTCCATCAGTTCTACCCTTCTGACAGTCAGAACTCCCACCATGGTTACTCTCTCGCCCTCCCGTTTGTACTGCTCCCCCCCCCCCCCCCCCCCCTCCAAGGCCTCTTCAACCCCACAGTTGCTTTATGCTCAGTTTATGGACCATATACAAAGCCACTCTTCTGCTGTCCGAGTGTACACAGATGATTCCAAGACCTCTGCCGGGACAGGGTTTGCGGTTGTGTTCCCAGACCGAACCTTCCAACGATATATCCAATCATGTGCTAGTGTCTTTACGGCTGAGTTATTTGCTATTTTATTTGCCCTACGTACTATTTTTTGTTCGCGCCTGCATACCTTTGTAATTTTCAGTGACTCCCTTAGTGTTCTACAGAGTATTCAGTCTATTCCCGCTGTTAACCCCTTAGTGCTGGAGGTTCATGAATGGTTGTTCCTCATTTCTACTAAATTAAAGTCCTTGTCTTTCTGTTAGGTCCCCGAGTCATGTTGGAGTGCCTGGCAATGAGTAAGTTGATTCTTTCGCCCGCTCTGCTATTACCTCTAACCGACTCATACCACAGCATATTCCTGCATCTGATGACTTCCCACATGTTATTCACTTACTCCGTCAGGGCTGGCAGGGCGAGTGGACCTCCATGTGGGTGTCTGATGTCAAACTATGTTCTATCAAACCTTCCATACTACCTTGGAAGTCTTCCTCTCATCGCAATCGTCGATGGGAGACCGCTCCAGCCCGTCTTCGACTCGGCCACACCAGGGTCACACATGGCCATTTGATGTCATGTGGTGTCCCCACGCTTTGCCCTTGCTGCCATATTCCAGTGTCTGTCCAGCATCTTCTGATAGACTGTCCCCGTTTCTCTAATGCCTGTCGGCAAGCATTCCCCTTCATATACTCCCTTAACCGCCCCCTTGTATTAGCCGATATGCTTGATGAATCCCCCACTTTCTCCCTCCCACATCTTATGCAGTTTCTCCATCATACCCTTCTCCTTCCACTTCTTTAATTAGTGTTTTCTAGTCTTCTTATCCTCTACCGCGTATTAGGTTCTGCCCCACAAAACTCCGTTGTTTTCTACACAAAGTTTGTTTTGGTGCCACATAGTCTTATTAGGCTTGGCGCAAATCCCTATTTTAATAATAATATTAATAATTTCAGTGGGAGGTGTTTGGTGTTGGGATTGAAATTCATAAATTTGATTATTACATCACTTCCGATACAAATGTCTGGTAGGAGGTGACTTTCTTTAGGCTACATAACTGCCATGTACTTTGTTTCATAGGCCTATCTATCTATCTATTGCCGGACGCCTTACTCTCCTTTATGAGGGTGGCCATACACAAAACGCCTCAAAGTAGACGTATCCCCGTGAGGACAACTCGTGCCAGTTTACTCAAGGTCTTACAGGATTGACTACTCAACTTAGGGTCCGTCTGACTCCGAGGCCCTCTATGTATGTCTCTTTTTAGCACTAATTTACACAGGTTAGTCCAGGCTAGTCCATCCACCAACCTGCTTCACCCTTATGTAAGCAGTAAAGATTTGCAAAGGGTGTATTCCCCTAGACAGGTTACCGACCAAAGCTGACAACTGACAAGTTCCATCCACCCAGATTGTATATATATATATATACATATACACGATTGAATAACCTAGACTATATATTTACATAACCCTCTCTCCACAGATTGTATATATATATATATATATATACACGATTGGATAACCTAGACTATATATTTACATAACCCTCTCTCCACAGATTGTATATATATATATATACACACGATTGGATAACCTAGACTATATATTTACATAACCCTCTCTCCACAGATTGTATATATATATATATATATATATATATATATATATATATATATATATATATATATATATATATATATATATATATATATTTATATATAATATATATATATATATATATATTATATATAGGATAACCTAGAATATATATTTACATAACCCTCTCTCCACAGATTCGCCGTATTTGCCCTGGGATCGAGCGCGTACCCCAACTTTTGTGCCTTTGGGAAGTACGTGGACAACTTGCTGTCAGAGCTGGGTGGCGAGCGTCTGATCTCTCTCACATGCGGGGACGAACTGGCGGGGCAGGAGCAAGCCTTCAAGCAGTGGGCTACCGATGTGTTTAGTGTGAGTAGTTGGCAGTATGGTGGGAGTAGTTGGGCGTTTAGTGTGGGTAGTTGGCAGTATGGTGGGAGTAGTTGGGCGTTTAGTGTGGGTAGTTGGCAGTATGGTGGGAGTAGTTGGGCGTTTAGTGTGGGTAGTTGGCAGTATGGTGGGAGTAGTTTGGGCGTTTAGTGTGGGTAGTTGGCAGTATGGTGGGAGTAGTTGGGCGTTTAGTGTGGGTAGTTGGCAGTATGGTGGGAGTAGTTGGGCGTTTAGTGTGGGTAGTTGGCAGTATGGTGGGAGTAGTTGGGCGTTTAGTGTGGGTAGTTGGCAGTATGGTGGGAGTAGTTGGGCGTTTAGTGTGGGTAGTTGGCAGTATGGTGGGAGTAGTTGGGCGTTTAGTGTGGGTAGTTGGCAGTATGGTGGGAGTAGTTGGGCGTTTAGTGTGAGTAGTTGGCAGTATGGTGGGAGTAGTTGGGCGTTTAGTGTGGGTAGTTGGCAGTATGGTGGGAGTAGTTGGGCGTTTAGTGTGGGTAGTTGGCAGTATGGTGGGAGTAGTTGGGCGTTTAGTGTGGGTAGTTGGCAGTATGGTGGGAGTAGTTGGGCGTTTAGTGTGGGTAGTTGGCAGTATGGTGGGAGTAGTTGGGCGTTTAGTGTGGGTAGTTGGCAGTATGGTGGGAGTAGTTGGGCGTTTAGTGTGGGTAGTTGGCAGTATGGTGGGAGTAGTTGGGCGTTTAGTGTGGGTAGTTGGCAGTATGGTGGGAGTAGTTGGGCGTTTAGTGTGGGTAGTTGGCAGTATGGTGGGAGTAGTTGGGCGTTTAGTGTGGGTAGTTGGCAGTATGGTGGGAGTAGTTGGGCATTTAGTGTGGGTAGTTGGCAGTATGGTGGGAGTAGTTGGGCGTTTAGTGTGGGTAGTTGGCAGTATGGTGGGAGTAGTTGGGCATTTAGTGTGGGTAGTTGGCAGTATGGTGGGAGTAGTTGGGCGTTTAGTGTAGGTAGTTGGCAGTATGGTGGGAGTAGTTGGGCGTTTAGTGTGAGTAGTTGGTGGTATGGTGAGAGTAGTTGGGCGTTTAGTGTGGGTAGTTGGCGGTATGGTGGGAGTAGTTGGGCGTTTAGTGTGGGTAGTTGGCGTATGGTGGGAGTAGTTGGTGGTATGGTGGGAGTAGTTGGTGGTATGGTGAGAGTAGTTGGTGGTATGGTGAGAGTAGTTGAGTGTTTAGTGTGGGTAGTTGGCGGTATGGTGGGAGTAGTTGGTCGTTTAGTGTGGGTAGTTGGCGGTATGGTGGTAGTATTTGGGCGTTTAGTGTGGGTAGTTGGTGGTATGGTGAGAGTAGTTGGGTGTTTAGTGTGAGTAGTTGTATGGTGAGAGTAGTTGATCATTTAGTGTGGGTAGTTGGCGGTATGGTGAGAGTAGTTGGACGTTTAGTGTGGCACGAAAGGTCTTTACATTGACAGCGAAATAGGGCGAAAGGTCTTTTAATCGCCAAACTAATGTAACAAACGTCTTAGAATTTCAAAGCGAATGGGACTAAACATGAGGGAGACAAAGCGACTGCCTCCCTCTTAACGCCTTGACAATCACTGCTTTAATATGCAGAACTTATATTTTAGTTCATAATTAATTTATACCTAGAAGTACCTTTCTGCAATCCCCTTCCACAGAATATCTTTCCATCCATCATTAATCCACAACCATTAATTTCAGCTTAGGTAGCTATTATCAATATTATGATGTTACTTTTGCAGTCTACATATATTTCTGATGTACAGTCATTTATACAAAAAAATGCGGACTTCTTATTTGTATCTTTATGCAAATGTAACCATCGTGTTTGATAAATATATATATTTTGTTTTACATAGCTCTGGTTCTATAATAATATATATATTTTGCTTTACATAGCTCTGGTTCTATAATAATATATATATATTGCTTTACATAGCTCTGGTTCTATAATAATATATATATTTTGCTTTACATAGCTCTGGTTCTATAATAATTCCATTTATAGTGTCTTAGATATACCTGTATATTGGCAATATAGGGGCCAAATTATTTTAATTTGATCCTGCCTAGCATTAGACGATTGTATTTAATTTCGGAAGGACGTATGAGAGTCAGGATTATCTAGATAGTTTTTACCCTTTGATTTCCTTCCGAAGCTGAATAAAATCGTTGAATGTTACTATGGGTTGAAATATAAATTACGCCATTGCAGTGAGGAGGGCTAATACAGTAATATTCATGGTTTATTTGTATTCAAATATATATAATATCAATTAAAAATCCTTTGCTAAAGCCGGAGTCACACGAGCCCTTTTTCGAGCAATTTTTACGGGCAATTATGGTCTGGAAGCTTAAATAATGACACTTTATCAGAATTCAGCCGCCTAACATAATCTACTTTCGGCCTAGTTACCGATACCAGTGCAAAAATGTCCCGAAATAATACGAGAACAAAAATTGTTCATCGAAAATTGCCGAAAAATGCGCTCGTGTGACAGCGACTTAAGTTAGACGTAAGACGTAAAATATATACTCCTTTACCAAGTTGTGTTTAACCCCTTGAGGTTATGACGCGTTTTGACAGTTTATTCTGGATGTTAGTAGACAATTTTATTTAGCTTAAGAAGAACTTGTGGGATCTAGAGAGTTATAGGTAGCGCAAGCAAACTTGACAATAACCTTGACCCCTTAAATGCCTATAACTCGAAATAAATGAAAGCAATCGGGCTGCCGTTTCTATCCTTTGGGAAGAGTCCACCAGGTAATAGGTGTGCATATTTACAGCCAGTTTGCTCTAGGCCTTTTTGAGTTACAGAGAGGACAGGGATGAAGATTATAGTAAAGTTCGTTTGGCGCTACCTATAGTTGAGGTAGTTATTTACCCTTTTGATTCCTGGAAACCCTGCTTACATTGCATAACATCGTCTAATGATACCCAGAATAAAGTTTAAGGGGCTAGTGGCTGGTTTTTTTGGTCTATTAATTAATTTATTTATTTATTTATTTATTTCCTTGTTAGACCTCCATCAAGCTTAGAAAAACACCCCTTGGATAAATTTTTAAATTTTTCGGTAGAAAAATGTCTAGGCCGAAGGCCGGTTCCTCTTAAAATTACAGGCTCGCTATCGCTCGCCAGGGAATAATCAAAACCTAAATTACACGAAAGGTCTTAAAATTGACAACCAAATTGGGCGAAAGGTGTTAAACTCGCCAAACTAATGGGCTGAACGTCTTAAAATCTCAAAACTAATATGCTAAACACGAGGGAAAAGGGGGTCCAGAAAATGCAAATATTACCCTCTTAAATATGCGTGTTCAAGTATTAAGCAAGTTAAAATTTACAGTAATAGAAAATCATTGGCCAAACACACTGCAAAATGTATAATACAGTACTATAAATGTATAATACAGTACTATAAATGTATAATACAGTACTATAAATGTATAATACAGTACTATAAATGTATAATACAGTACTATAAATGTATAATACAGTACTATAAATGTATAATACAGTACTATAAATGTATAATACAGTACTATAAATGTATAATACAGTACTATAAATGTATAATACAGTACTATAAATGTATAATACAGTACTATAAATGTATAATACAGTACTATAAATGTATAATACAGTACTATAAATGTATAATACAGTACTATAAATGTATAATACAGTACTATAAATGTATAATACAGTACTATAAATGTATAATACAGTACTATAAATGTATAATACAGTACTATAAACTCCTTGTGGAGGTGAGTTCCCTAACCTTTCAACTGTGCGATGTGATGGCGATCAAGAATGCCATTACAGTCATCAGAAATATGCCGGGGAAACAACCACAAATCAGAGAAGTTACTCATGATATTACACACAACACGTTTTCTAACATTTCCTGTGTTACCACTAATATATTTTCAATTAACCTAAACATACCGATTCAGCATGGGTCAATTATGAATTGAATTAGAAATGATTGAAAAAAATATGTTTACTCAATAGGTCTTGTTTATGAAACCAGTTTCACACATCAATGTTTACAATTGAAATTTCACATATGAAAATCCAGTACCGGTGTGACCAACATCTTGATCAACTTGCCAAATGGGAACAATGTATAAGAGTGAGAGTGATAGGATTACTCCATTTAATCCATAAACGACGACCGTCCTCAATAGAGGTTTTTCTGGCGCATTGCGACCATCCTCAATAGATCCAGAGCATTAAAAAAAATACTTAGAAAACTACCCAGTGGCACTCAAAACAAAGAAATTTGTGATTAGGTGAGATAATTCCCCTCCATTACTTGCTACCACTCCTACATACAGTATGTACCTTCTCCTCCTTCCCCCCCCCCTCCCTCCATAATTATCAGCTATTTTTCCTCTTATTCCCCCTTTTATCGGGTAATTTTTGGCGTGAATTTCCCTCATGTGGTCTCTTTAACATGGGCGAGGCAGCTAGAGATTCTTGCAACTCAGAGATTTCTACTCAGAACCGTCAGTGTCGCTTGAGAACTCGGAGAGGGAGCATATACGCCGCTCCAGCTTTCGCTTCATGATACGACCTTGCGGCAATAATACGTCTTTTTCACCCACCAAATGCTATTCCCACTTCTTTTATTGCTCTTAAATGTTCATATGTTCATAATAAAAGCAAATAGGCGCATTTGGATTAGTAGTAATTATATATATGGTACTATGACGATTTTTGTCATAATAGAACTAAATACCTTCGCTTGGCGGGAGGGTTTGAACTACCATAGCTTCGCAGTTTACAAGTTAAGATGCAGTTGACACTTGGTCAAGCACTCAAGTGAAATTGCTTAGTGACTTTAGAACAATACTTTGAACTCCAGCACTTTAAAAAAAACAGGAATCTTGTACCGTAATTATATTTATTTCTACCCACAATCAAGGAAAATATATTTTCAGACTTGCCGAAGAGTCTTTCGTCCATACAAGATGCAATGAAGTTTCCGATTATAGCTCTGTCCACTCCGTCTGGCATCTACACAAAAACATTTCCAACAGTTTTACTTCCTTATCTGTTCCTTCGTTGGTCCGCTATAATGGAACCTATGTCACTTCTTCCTGAAGTCTTTGCTCAGAAATGTGTTAGGTCCCTAGTACTAACTCTACTTTGGATAATTCCGGTTCTATCCCTCCTTCTACACCCCCTCTCTTGTCTTATACCTAATATCATTATCTCTTCCAAACACTTATTTGTTGGCCCTCTTTGAGCTTAGTACTAAGAACACGTAAAGACCAGACTGCATTTCTCCTATTTTTCTAAAAAAAGACAAATAAGAAAAAGAAAAGAAATACTATTCTTCCATTTTGACTCCTTTTAATACCTTACCTTTTTTGGTAAAAGTTTGTTCGCATTCAACGTGTCCTATGGCATATTGGTCAGCATGTCTAGCCCGCAAGCCAGGAGTTTGTCTGAGAGGTCCGCCGCCCTTCAGACTGCAAGGATCCCGAAGGCTTTGCCATGAAGTCGTCACAGTTGGCACCCTTGCTCGACTGGCAGGAGCAGTAGGCTTATCCCTCAATACCTTCATCTGAGGACCGGTCCTGCCAGCCGAGCCAGGCATGCCTGGCATTGAAGCCCCCAGAATTGCAGGGCCGAGGTCGTGGGCACCTGCCTGGCAGTGTTTACCACAATCCACAGTCCCTATTCCTCAGTTGGGTTAAGTGTTTTTTTTTTTGTTTTTTTTTGTGGGAGCGTGTCGCAGGCCCTACCCTAAATCAGCTAGCTCCTCCCCATGGTCGCTGGAGTCCACAGGGGGGTTTGTTGTTCGGGGTTTTCCTTCCCCTAGACGAAGTTGCCTGCTGAGGCTATCGAGTCCCGTTCACCCGTGAAAAAGTAGTACAGTACAGGACAAGAGACAGACAGAAACGGCTAAGGTTAGGTAGAGGATGCCAAACCTCACTCTGGACAAAACCAGTCCTCACCTCAGCTTATTAGTTAAACTTTAATTACATTTTGTCACCTAAATTATACAATGTTCAGTCTAAGTTTCGAATTCAAACACAAAATATCCCAGAAATGTTGTCGGGAAAATTTGGGCTACCGAAACTTGATGATAAAAGCTGTTGTGTGATATCCTCTTACAATGAAAAATTTGCAGGCAGGGATGAAGAAAGGAAAATATATATACAGAGGCATTTCACACGACTTTGTAGGCGGTAAAAATTGTCCCGATAAACACTGCTGCCTATAAAGTATATATTACATTACTAGCCGAAGGGTAGAGAGTAGTCCCGAGATCCCGAGAGGACAGCACTATGATAATTATTTCTACGAGAATCACATACCTCTGTAGCGCCAACGTGATGAAGATGATGTATTTTATTTTAGTTTGTATTTTGTTTTCATATATTTTATATATTTTTCCAGTATTATTAATAGTATTTATTGATTTCTTTATATAATATATTATTTCTATTTTGTGTTCATATTTGTTTGCTAAAAGATCATTCCTGTGGCTCTCTAAGTACCTTTCCCAAGTCTCATCTTCATAGTCCTAAGAATTTGAGGACTAGAGGGACACAGACATACATATTATGCAACTGCATATTATGTATAAACATCAGAGAGTTTACTTGCCGAAAACCTTATTCTCTATGCTACTCAATCAGAATATTGTATTATTAAATAGGGATGGTTCACTTTTTGGTCGTTTTTTTTTTTTAAATGTATTTATTATTTGTTTCTAGTTTCCTCCCTTGACCTCCAAAAAAATAAAATAAAAAATACAACACCAGGACCCCCTTTCCAGATATATTTGTACATTTTTTGGTAGAAAAATGTCCCGGCCTTCTAAATTACAGGCTCGCTATCTCTCACCAGGAAAACAAATCGACACCTAAATGATACGAAAAGTCTGAATATTGACAAAGAAAAGGGGTGAAAGGTCTTAAAATCGCCAAACTAACGGAACGAACGCCTTAATATCTCAAAACTATTATGCTAAACATGAGGGAGAAGGGGGTCCAGAAAAAGCGACTACCTCCCCCTTAAGAGAACAGGAGTGTGCTGATTCATTATAATTCTGCATCCCACTCATTTCAGAATACTAAACCTCTCTTACTATCTGTATTATATATATAATTTTATATATATAATTATACAGTATATATATATATCTTGTCTTGGGTGGTGGGTAAGTTTAAGTTAATATAAATAAGAAGAACAAATTATTAGTAATACTAGTTAGTAAGCCAGCTATGTTTTCCAGTCCATACTAACCAAAATCTATATAATTATGTAACTGTTTAATAAAATCAGTGTCAACAACAACATAAAATCAGTGAAGTATTATCCCACTGAATTAAACCCTGTATGTTAATAATTAATACGTTATCTACTCAACTACTAAACTACATTAATACCACTGCATACACTGTTAAATTCTTGCCTGCAAAATATAATACATTGACAGTAACAAAATTTATATGTATAATCATTGTGTAATAAATATATCACATAATAACTAGAACACTCTTGTCTAGCTTTTATTTAAGATATGTTAAATGCGAATTATGAATTTATTTATTTTATAATGATCTTTCTAAAAAAATAAAAAATAATTAATGGTCTTAGAATGTGTACCACCTTTATTCATTCAGTATCAATATATATATATAATAATATGGTGAACATTTTGATCTTCTACACTTGGTTGAGCGGCTTGAGCCCGAGAACTTTCAGTTTTCTACTGTACTTCTCACTTCTCATCTTGTTCTTCCTCTGTCCAATTAATCTTCTTTCCTATTTTACTCCAGCCATCTGGGCTGGGGTCTTCTACTGTACTTTTCTCTTCTCAGCTTGTTCTTCCTCTGTCCAATTACTCTTCTCTCTTACTTTACTCCAGCCAACTTGTCTGGATCTTCTACTTTACTTCTCACTTCTCAACTTCTTCTTCCTCTATCCAACTACTCTACTCTCCTACTTTACTCCAGCCATCAGAATCAGAATGGATAGTAAGTAGCCTAGGTCATGGCAATATTTTAGGTCAGTTTGCCCTATTTCTAGCCATCAATCCTCCAATTCAAACACGAAGGGACTGGCGTTCTTGCAGAGAGGCTCCAGCCCTGACGTTGTTCTTGACTTACAGTGTGCTGGCTTAATAATCCAATAGGGTTGATAGCCTCTGAAGTCCTATTTTAACTAACTAAGGGTAGATAGTGGGCCATGGCAAGATTTTAGAAGGTCATTTTGCCCTATTTCTAGCCATCAATCATCCAATTCAGACACGAAGGTCATCGGATGGATAGGTCATGGTAAGATTTTAGATGGTCTCAGTGCACCCTTTCTAGCCATAAAACGAATGTCCTTGTCGTGCAGGTGGGTTGTGAGACCTTCTGCCTGGACGACGCGGTGGCCATGAAGGAAGCCACGGCAGCCCTCAAGACCGGAGCCTCAGCCACAGCGGAAAACATCAAACTCTCGCCCACAGACAAGACCGAGGACATAGCACTGGGTAAGGAGGGTAAATTGCCATACATATGGTTCAAGCCAAGTTGGGTAAATTGTGATATTGTTGATACGGTTCTATTTAATAATAATGTTAATTTAATAATACATTTCATTTTCTTCCCTCCAAAGGTTTGTCTCGCACGCACAGCAAGCGAGTGCGTTCATGCAAGGTGGTGGCCTCCAGGAATCTACACGGGGAGAAAGCAAGGTGTGTTTTATTATGTATCTGCTTCTACACGTTGACCACGCTAATTCGTCCTAGTGATTTTTGAAAGTCTATCTATTCTACTTAGAACCCAGTCTTTAAAATTATGTATGTGTTATGTATATGCTTGGTCAATAACATGGTGATCCTAGTTCTAAGGGGATCTAGAATTATAATTATATAAATATTACAAGGGTGGGGAAAGGGTTTAAGCTCTTTTTCATATTATCTTCGTAGTCAGTGCATTTAGCCAAGATACATCCTTCCTAAGCTAAGTGAAATGGGCAGAATTTTATGGCGCTCGCAAAAATAGAATCTTACTACCTTATTAACAAAAGAGAGACTCTTCCTCGTTAGGAAAGCATAATACTTCATTTATTAACAGGACATTTTGTTTTATAGCAGTAAAATGTAATCAGTCAAAGATTATTCAAACGTTCACATACCAAAACAGTCACAATTATAAACGACCTAAGGGTTGAATTTGGTTAGGTTTGGGTATTTTAGTTTAGGTGAGGATATGATAGGTCTTGCTAACTTAGGTTAGGGGACCTTTGCTATTTTGTTCTGCTAATGCTTTGTTTGTGGTAGTTTCGTTGTGCAGCCATTTGCCTTGAAACCTGTAGCACAATAAATATGTTAACCCCTTCAGCACGATGGCACCTGTTTACCATAAATTCTGGTTAACTTCGACGATTTTATACAGTTTAACCCGTAAAGTACGATAGGCCTCACATAAGGCACAGTATTTAAACATGTCTAAAAAGAACCCTTCAAATACCATGCCAGTGCCAAGAAATGTCTCAAAATTGTATTACACTTAAAAAGTAGTAGTAGTATCTCTATACTTAAGAACGACTTATGGTATGCAGAGGGTTTATTAAGATTGTATTTACTCCTTTAAGTCCTGAAGGTAGATTATGAGGTATAGAAAATCGGCTAATGGTAACCAGATTATGATGAAAATTATGTCATCGTGTTAAAGGGGTTAATGTCAGGCTAATCGACGGTGACATAGGATTAGGTCATAATATAAGACAATTGGCATGGAAGTTATATGTGGCAGTGCACCTTGGTAGATACTTATTAGGAGGCATAGCATGACTCATAGTAGTGTGAAAACTGCCTATGTTCTATTCTTATTACTCTTGTACACCATACAGTATACCAAATAGATTTTTTCTTTTCTTTTCTTTTTTTTTGGGGGGGGGGGGCGCCTTTATTTTCTCACTTAAGCCATTCTTGTACACACACAGACAACGTTTCCTCCCTACTCAAAAATATCCTGGTAAAACAATGCCCCCAGGTAGCAAGGATGAGAACTACACGTTGGATGTTTGTTTTCCCCTATGTGCTTGATATACTTATGCCTTGAATAAATGCTGCCAGGGTATATATATATATATATATATATATATATATATATATATATATATATATATATTCAAGTACTGTAAGACGCATCCCTACAACAAAACGCTTGTTACCCAACAAATACTCACTTAAATCCCCCCCCCCCTCTCCGAAATACCCATATCTCTCGCAGGTTCTACTTCATATTTTTGTTCGTATTCATACTATAATGTCTACTATACTGTCATCTTAGTGTATGTTTATGTTATTAACTAGTATGTATTGCTTTATGAATATGTACTGTATATGTGTTTCGGTTCTAGGTTTAAGTACCTCTAGTCAAGTAGAAACCTCCCGCTATAATTGTCTTGCTAGCATGACAGATTGCAAGGCACGGCATTATACAGTACTGAGTCAGGATACTTTGGAAACAGGTAGAGAAACTCAAATAATTGTAGTTCTATGTAACTTCCAGTGAATAGGTTTTGCCCAGGTCAGTCAATAAAGTAGTAAATTTAACTCTTAGATATATTTTGTTCGCAATAATCAAGTGGTTGAGATTCTATTCCAGTAACTTCTGCCTGGCCCAAAATATGTAACAGATTGTACACTCGGATACGATAGTCTCTAGCCCACTCATACAAATTCGTGGACTTCACCTATTTCTAGTTATGGAAGCACATCTCTGGAAACGAATTTATGAAGAGAATTTTCTATAAATCAACTGCAAAACTATATATACTATTCATTGAAATGCAAGTTATATCCAAAAATCAATCCGGATAAATATAATTGCATACAAATAAACATAGGGCATCCACGAATTATCCTGAGTGGGCTAGAGACTATGGTATCCGAGTGTACACACAGACACGCAAGTACCTACCTTATTGTAAGCATGTCGTCACAATAGTTGGTGTATATACTGTATATACACCAAAAGAGAAAACAATGTTGTGCCTAGCGTACATCTCATTATAAAGCAGCTATAGTTCATCTACTAAATGTTTATATATTGAACTCTTTATTCACTATATATTTTCACTATCTGTTCAGCTGCATGACCCAGCAAGTGTACTATTCACTCTATCTATTGACTATTAACTGTACTGCATGACTTAGCCAATGAACTCTTCTTTCATTCATCTCTTCACTATCCACTCAGCTATATGACCGAGTAAGTGCAGACTAACCTTATAACTATATTGCCGTATTACTGTATAATCTACTCTTCTTTCAGTCAATCTCTCCTCTACCCACTCAGCCGCATGACCCAGCAAGTGGTTCTGGGTACCGGTGGGATCAACGAGCTGCACTACAGTCCCGGCGATCACGTGGCCATCATCCCGGCAAACCGTAGCGAACTGGTGGACGCCGTTATCGCCCGCCTCTCAGAGTGCCCCGACCCAGACAAACCCATACAGATCCTACTGATGAAGGAGGTCCACACACTTGCAGGTACAGAAAGAAAGGAAAATAGGGAGGGAGGATAAATAGAGGGGAAAAATAGATAGAGAAGGATAAGGAAGAAATATATACAAATGGATGAGAAAACAGAGGGAGTGAGGTCTGTCTCTCATAAGGTCTGGAGAGAGGGGAAAAGGAAGTGAGAACAGAAAAGAATATGCAAATTACAGACGTGCATGACCTTGCACGCAAATTACAAATGGCCATATCTCTGCTTTCCATGGTCTGGTGAGTAAAATTTGTTCACGTTTCCATGGTTTTAGAGTATGTACATTCTATTTTTACAAAACAAATACAAATGTTAAATCACCCGACGCCAGCAAAATCACAGCTTGTTATTTTCCCCGACGCTGTTGGAGTTAAGGGGGGTTTCTCTCCTTCTCTCTCTTGCCCTGGCTTGTATCCATTCGGCCCCATTCAGCCAACTGTTTTAAGACTTTTATCCCCATCCAGGTGTTGATTTCTTCCTGGCGAGCGATAGCGAGCCAGCATTGTATGGAGAAATCTGGCTTCGCCGGAGACATTTTTCTATCAAAAAATGTACAAATTTAGCTTGCTGTCAAAACAAAAATATACATATGCTGGCTCGCTACCGCTCGCCAGGAAAATATTGACACCTGGATGGGGGTAAATGTCTTAAAACAGGAGGCTGAATGGGGCAGAATGGATACAAGCCAAAGAGAGAGGGAGAGAAAGAGAACAAAAAGCGAGGTGGACTCCCTTAAAGGAGGTTAACTCACTGAATGGTTAGTTGTAGGGTGGATGGAGGGGTTTTAGTTGTACAGTCAAAAGCCAAAATTCCTTCCCACCTCTACTCTTGGTCAAGTCAAAGCCAAAACTACTTGAAAGTTTGCAAGTTTAGATGCTACTAATATTGAGGGTGGCTACAGTAGATCTGGACTAGACACGAAAATGGAACTTTTTCAATAAGGGACCCAAAATCAGAGAACGAACTCCCAAGTTCGAGCCTCGAAACCGCAAAAATGTGATATTTTCGCGACTTCAAGGTTCGAACTTGAGGTTTCGTTTTTCGATTTTGGGTCCCTTACTGCAAAGTTCCATTCTCGTATCCAGTCCAGCTCTACTGTAGTCTATGGTTGCACCTATATAGATTTTTTTTTTTTTCAGCAACCAACTTCACTTCTAAACTCAATTAATTAAATCAACAAATACATGTGGCACTCCAAGGACTCGAACCTAGGATACGCACACCTAAATTCCGCGCACTTATGCATTACGCTATCAATTCATAAACTCCTCCATCTTCCTCCCATAGGTGTGCACCAGACATGGGAGCCTCATGAGCGGCTGCCGAGCGCCAGTGTCCGGGATCTGTTGACTCGCTACCTGGATATAACCACGCCCCCAACGCCCAACTTCCTCCACCTCTTGGCTGAGCACGCCCACGACAACGACCACACTACCCGCCTCGACCAGCTCGCCACGGTAGGAAGCTTGTTGGGTTCAAAAGCGTAGTTTGACACTTTGACTGTTTTTTTTGGCCTATAAATTCATTCATACATAAATTCTTAGTTTCCTCGCTAGACATCCCTCAAACTTAGAAAAACATCCCCTAGACCCCCCAAGATAAATTTGTACATTTTTCGGTAGAAAAATGTGGTTCCTCTTATAATTACAGGCTTGCTATCGCTCGCCAGGAAAAAATTGACACCTAAATGGCACGATATGTCTTAAAATGTATGACGAAATGGGACGAAAGGTCTTAAAATCGCCAAACAAATGGGCCGAACGTATAAACATTTAAAAGATAATGGGACTAAACACGAGGGAGAAAGGGGACCCGAATAACGACCGCCTCCCCTTAAGAGGTAGGTTGTTCTTGTAATAAAGCCATGGATGGATTGATGATTATAGTTTGGTCACCATGATAGGAAGGATGTGGCTTATTGTTGGATTGAGGGGGTCCACCTTGCTTTTTTTTCTTTCTCTCCCTCTCTCTTTGGCTTGTATTCATTCGGCCCCATTCAGCCTACTGTTTTAAGATGTTTACCCCATCCAAGTGTCAATATTTTCCTGGCGAGCGGTAGCGAGCCAGCATATATATATTTTTGTTTTGACAGCAAGTCAAATTTTTACATTTTTCGATAGAAAAATCGGATTTCTCCATACAATGCTGGCTCGCTAGGAAGAAATCAACACCTGGATGGGGATAAACGTCTTAAAACAGTTGGCTGAATGGGTCCGAATGGATATAAGCCAGGGAAAGAGAGAAAAGGAGAGAAAGATAAAAAAAAGCCTGCTGTCAAAACTTTAAACAAAATATAGCTGGCTCGCTACCGCTCGCCAGGAAAAAATAAACACCTGGATGGGAGTAAACGTCTTAAAACAGTAGGCTGAATGGGGCCGAAGAGATACAAACCAGAGAAAGTGAGAAAAGGAGAGTCAAAAGGCCTGCCACCCCCCTTAATAGTCTGTATACGTACGTCGTCGAGGCTGATATCTTCCTTTCCCCAGGATCCCCACGAATACGAAGAATGGAAGCACCTGAAATACCCTCACTTAAAAGAGGTGCTAGAAGAGTTCCCGAGTGTTAACCTGGATGCTGGAGTGCTGCTGACCCAACTGCCGGTGATGGGGCCCAGGTTCTACTCCATCAGCTCCTCTCCCGACGCTCACCCAGGCCAGATCCATGTTACTGTTGCCGTCGTTCAGTACCACACGCATGGTAAGTTAACTGATTGGCTGACTGTCTACCTATCTATATATATATCTGTATGTATGTACACTCGACAAAAAACAATCTTTACACTGGTGAGCTGTAAATAATCTAGTGTGAACGGAATGAATCGGGTGAAACATACGTCTGTGAGATATTATCACAAGATTTCGACCCACTTCCAGAATGTTCAGAGCGTTAGTGTAAAAATTGTTTTTTGGTCGAGTATACCTGTCTCTCTCTCTCTCTCTCTCTTCTGAAAATTTGGTAGCTTTGTCACAAAACAAGGTTAGGGACAGAGAAAGAAGTATGAGGTCAGGAAGTGAATCTAATTTATTTGAGAATAGTGTCGAAGCCCCGACACCCAACGTACTTAGTTAGATTGATACTGATACACAAAGGGGGACCAGACCAGATGGCTGGAGTAAAATAGGAAAGAAGAGTAATTGGACAGAGGAAGAACAAGCTGAGAAGTGGGAATTTAGATTTAGAGCAGACCAGATGGCTGGAATAAAATAGGAAAGAAGAGTAATTGGACAGAGGAAGGACAAGCTGAGAAGTGAGAAGTACAGTAAAAGACTGAAAGTTCTTGGGCTCAACCAAGGAAGTGGGAATCCAGATCCAGATGGCTGGAGTAAAGTAGGAAAGAAGAGTAATTGGAGTGGACCAGAGCTATTATATACTGTATATATGAATGACTGATGAATTACAACTTTGTTCCACCGTTCCTCAGATGGCCGGGGACCTCTGCACTACGGCGTCTGTTCCAACTACCTGAGGGAGGTGCCCATCGGAGCTAACGTGGAGCTCTTCGCCAGGAGGTGAGGCCCTTTCAAGGTTAACCCGTACACTGTAATAAATATAATGAAGGTATATAGAATGAAGTTGGCTATATTGATAGTGATTTCCTTTCAATTATGAGATATACTTTTTTTTTTTTTTTCTATATTCCAACTACTACCTCTCGGGCATAGGCTGAGAGCCTGCACACTCCACCGCTGAACACGGCGAGGCCCTTGAGGTCTTGTTCCAGTCTAGGGAGTGAGACATGCGAAGCACCCATTCACGGCTCGAAGCAGTCCCATCTCTGAAGCCTCAGTGCTTCACTGTCTCATCCCCCAAGCTTGGACCCTCACTCTCAGAATGCCACCTATTGAGCAATTAACTCACTAGGCATTGCCCCCTGCAGCATATTTTGAATATGGGAATATTCATATAGTGCTATTTAATCAGGGAACAAAGAGGGTATTTTTTTGGCATTTCGGTGTGCTTTGTGGTAATGCACTGAAACTAGGTACAGCACAAATTCCATCCCAATAATATCTTCCCTTTGACATATTGGGATTCGAACCCGGGTCCATTGGATTGCCAGTCCAGTGGCAAGACCACTCTGCCACACCTCCCCTATTCTTCCTTATATTAATAAGTCATATGACACCAATTTGTTTTTATTCCTGTTACCTCTAGACAATATATTATTAAATTTAGAATGAACCTGTCAGATTTAAAGAGTCAATTGAAAAACTCTGTAACTCTTTCAAATGTACAGTATAAGTCCTTAGTAAGCAGAATATAATCACCTAGCAGTAGCATTTATGTAGTAGATATATTGTCATCTGATTGAAGTGCTTTGCTCCTGCAGGATGATGGCCTCATATGAGTGCAAAAGAAAAAAATCCTTTTTGGCAAAATGACAATACCTTTGTTGTCAAAATGGGTAACTGCTCCATAAATTTGAAATCTTTGTTGCTTCATTTTTGCTGCACTCAATGGCGACAAATCTCTTGCTTGATTAATGCTACCATCACAGTGTTTTCGAATATTGCTAGGCATCTTTTGTGCTATAAATTGGTGAAGATATAGAAAGTAATTTCAGGCATATTGGTGCAACCAGAATACTATAGAACTATGGGAACGTTGAAGTCACCTCAGAATCCTCAGCCTCGTTACATGGACTGAAACTTATTATTACTGGTCCACAGTTTGATCGCCATGCTATCCATTCAGCCACATCATCACAAAACCTCTTCTGCAAAGATCTTATATTCAGAAAATTAATATTTTTGTGTCGTGCCCCAGACAGGGTTCGAAACCAGGCCAGTAGTGCAGCACTCCAGCACCTAAACCACTAGACCACCGAGGAGCTTAAAAGTAGCGGCTTCATTTGGAATTATATCCCATCCACCACCACCCGCTCCGACTTGATACCATAGCTATCATGGTATAGCTATCATGGTAGCTAGATACCATACACACATACACCTCACACATAAACACTAGCAACTAAGTACTAGAGAAGGATACTTGTAATCTGAGGCACATTGAAGGCCTCACTGAATAAACAAGTAGAGCCCTAAATAAATTAATATTTTTGTGTCATGTCCCAGCCAGGGTTCGAACCCAGGCCAGTAGTGCAGCACTCCAGCACCTAAACCACTAGACCACCGAGGAGCTTAAAAGTAGTGCCTGTTATACAACATGTGCTTTAGTGTATACTAAGTATTAACTAATTCCCTGTTATCCCCAGTGCCACCAGTTTCCACCTGCCCCGAGACTCCTCAGTTCCGGTGATCCTGGTGGGTCCCGGCACCGGAGTGGCGCCATTCAGGGGGTTCTGGCACCATCGGTACTACATGATGCGACAGAAAAAGGGTAATTATGAATCCAATTGCTCATTCTTTCACTTCAAAAGAAATCTCTCTCTCTCTCTCTCTCTCTATATATATATATATATATATATATATATATATATATATATATATACTCAGGCCCAATCCCCACTTTTCCTTTTTTTATTTTTTATATATATATTTTTTTATTTTTATTTGGGGGGGCTGACTCAAGACAGAGCCAGAATAGGAACAACACAACAGAAAACAATGAACACACAAAAACAAAATACAAATTCACACACATCTAGGTCATCCAGGAGAAGACCCATAGACCAGGGTCACCAAGGTCCCTCCAGCACTCCCCCGGACCCCGACCACCCGGAGAGGTTCCGATCTCGGCAGGCAGACATGCAGCAGATCCGAAACCACAAGCCCGCCCAGCACAAAGAAATACTTCAAGTTAATTATCATTGTCTGACTTATAATGTAAAATAATATATAAGTTATTTACCTGTACTATTAGAATTCCTGGATCATTTTATCAGGTAATCTATTTCTAACGTCTATTATTTCAAAGGTAGTTCCGTGTTTGCATAGGTATGCCTTGGTCAGGTGGCTATTAATCCAGTTCCCGAGTCATCTAGACAGTTTGTTTCAACAGGACTGGTTAAGGGGGGATGGTTCACTTTTTGGGCAATTTTTGCATGTATTCATTATTTTTCTAGTTTCCTCCCTGGACTTCCATCAAATTTAAAAAAAACATCCATTAGATCCCCCTTCCAGATTAATTTGTACATTTTTCGGTAGAAAAATGTCCCGGCCGAAGGCCGATTCTTCCAACATTGCAGGCTCACTATCGTTCGCCTGGGAAAAAATTGACACCTAAATAGCACGAAAGGTCTAAATATTGACGAAGAAATGGTGCGAAAGGTCTTAAAATTGACTAATTAATGGGAGCAAACATCTTAACATCTGAAAACTAATGGGGCTAAACATGAGGGAGAAAGTGGTCCAGAAAACCGGCCCATCCCCCCTTAAGCACAAATCCTGCTAGATCTTGCAACAGCACGGAATCGAAAGAACACAGCTTTACATTTTCCCAGAGTTTGCCTTGCTAACAATTAAAATGTAAAACTTGCAAACTAAAAAAAACAAAATTGGGACAAGGACAATATAAAGTCAAATTAAATGATCAAAATCGCTATGTGGAAACAACGCTTACTAAAATGAAAATTATTAAATAAAAGAACACAATCCACCACATAGGGTGTACATTACTACATGAGCAAGTTAATCTGTTTCCCAAGCAAACTAATCGCACATATAACAACGCACTATCGTCACGTTAAAGGAAGTAGTCAAGTTTGGGAGGTCCGGGACGTTCTGGCAAATTTTACTAAACTCTGCATGAATAAAGAAACTACATGTTAAATGTCAAAATATTATTTAAAATCAAATTTGCAACATGACAAGACATTAACAATAGTACAAAATACAAATATTGATAAGATATCTATACTATTACAAAATAATATATAAAATACAGTACAGCACTCACTAACGATAGTGCTATTGGGTAGGTACCTGTAAGCATAGCATGCCTCAAGTGACCCCTATCAATAACTACCCTACAAATAACCTACATTTATAGCACAAATAAACTAAGGAAATCGCAAAAGTAAGCAATTGATACTATCGACAATGAATACATATAATATAAAGACAAATAATTGCAAAATATGAAGTAACAACAGATTTAAACAAAGAGAACTCTTTTAACAAGAACAATAAATTTAAAAAATCATCAATATTAATAATAATAATAATAATAATAGAAAAAGAAAAAGATAAACAATAAATACAGACAAAAAGTAAGCAGAGGTTATACAAGAAACTTCAAGTTAAAAATGCTTGATTAAAATTATTGATGTCAAATTTTAGAATAGTCACAATAATTGACCCTAAAAAGATTAAATTTATGGAACAATTTACTTGCCTCAAAACCTCTGTCCACTAAGAGTCTGTATAGTAACCTAGCTCTAGCCCAAAAGTCATCTACTTTAGTGCAGATTTTACAAAATCTTATTAATTGGGAATAAAAACAATTATAAGTGATTTTACTATCGATATTACTACTAGGGAAAGGAAAGTTTATTACGTTAAAATTAAAATCATCAACTTTGTGATATACTTTAAGTATGCACTGTTCATTAACAATCTCTATATTTATATCAAGAAAATGTTCAACTTTATAATTTACGTTACATTGTGTGAGGGGAATAGAATTAGGGTAAATAAGTTTAGCAACTTGATTAAAAATTTAACAAATTGCAACCGAGAATATCATCAATATATCTACTATTATTACTTAACAATTTAGCAAGTGCTAATTTTTCTGGGATTTTATTTTTCTTGCTACTGTCAACTAAGTCTTTTATATATTTAAATTCTAAAGCAAGCAAGAATAAGTCTGCAATTAAAGGGCTAGCATTTCCACCCATAGGAATTCCTAATATTTGTTTGAAATGTACGGCCCGAATCTAACATAAGTATTGAAAAGGAGGAATTTAAGGGCATCTTTAAGTTTAGTTCTATCAAAATATACAGAACTAGTGGGAGTAGAGCTAAGTGATGCATTATTAAAATATGTATAAACATTTATGAAATAATTACCATTCCTAACGAACCTGTCAAAGTGCAAATCTATAAGAAAGCAAAGCTCTGAATATACTAAATCTAAAGGCAAATTGGTATACAAAGTTGAAAGTCGAAGCTATGTACCGAGGTAACTTTCGGCATGGTATTTATTTTATCAATAACTTCTAACGAATTGTCAACACTCCAATAATAGTTAATGCCAGTTCTTCTCATGATGGTATTACAATATCTTTTATGAGTACTTTTAATGTATTTTAAGCAATTTACGACTTGTTCTGATAGAGTTTTAGTGGTAGCAAATTTTGCTCCGGCAATAAAGCGATATTTATAAGGTCTTTTATGAAATTTAGGTAACATGTATAATTTTGCAATGCACTTGTTCTTATCAGAAAGTTTAATATCAAATGTTATATTTTTCTTGGTATGTTCATCGATTAAGTTAATATTCAGATTATTTTGAATTTCATAAACAGAATTACCGCAAATATTTTTACGTAATATGTTACCCTTAATACCTAATTCTTTTTTCATGTTTTCAAGATAAAATTTATTTCATGTGAAGCTATAATTATTGCTGACTTTATCTACTGTAGTGATTACAAAATGTTTATGTAAATTTATTAAATCAGCTTTAAGCTTATTATAATTATAGTCTATAAAATCTGAAAGATTAAATTCATTTTTAAGCGAGAAAATTTTATTTCTAATTAACTTAATTAATAATTTAGGCCATGCTTCTAGTTCTCTCGCATCGCAGCACGCAATTTTTAACAATTTATCTTTTAATTTATTGACTGAAAAAACTATCTTTTAAAATTATGTCCCATGTTACTTTATTACTCCCTATTCTAAATTTAAACCCTTTACGACATAGCTCCGCTAATTTGTCGTTTGCAAAATGTTTAACTAGTTCTCTTAAACTGTTAATATGTGACATATCGGACTATAACTTTCATAGTGCATCCATGAGCGGTTCACACACGCATTTATTATTATTGAAAATATCATTATCTGAAAGATTTCTTAAAACTTTATTATAATTACAAATAATAGACCCAACAGGTCGTTCATATGAATACACTATTAATCATTGGTGACATATCCATGGCTTTTTTGTAACCTATTTGGGTGAGATTCTGCTAATAAAATGCAGCATATATTATGCTGATCAAATTATTATTTACACATTATACCACCGTAAAGAAATTTCATATGATATTCACTATGCATAAATGATATGATTATAAAACATGGGTAATAAAAGAGAGGAAGACATACACAGCCTTGAATTTACCGAGATGTGAACGGTGAGATGCATGTATTACATCTAACTATTCAATCATATATTAAGGATTCACTATATCCAACTATCACATAATTTTAAGGTAGTATACTTACTATGAATAATCTAATGTAGGAAACTATACATTATGAGGGGGTATTCATTGTAAAACCGTTCCCACGCCATTTAAGCAATCGTGCATTTAGGTCTCTTTCTCATGCCGTCATCCTATGACCGGAAGGTGTGAGGGAAATTTCCTTCACCTCTGGGAGGTAGGGAGGAGGTGTGTAGTGAGGCTAGTTGGGAAAGTGAACTGGCAGATAGGATTTAACCACGGGCAAGACAAGAAGCCCTTAGAGGTTCCCTCTCATTATAGAGAAGTATCTCTCACTTACTTATATTTAGTACTTCTGTATACTATTTCAGTTTGTACTTGAATAAATATCAAAGTTGGTTTTGGATACCAAACATTCTTTCCTTTTACCTATAAGTATTCAATCTAATATTTATATGGTAATCGGTGGTGGCGGCGATACAATTATCTATTTAATATAATTATCAAACTACGAGCAATGAACGAGAGCTGAGATCAACCTACACTACAACATCTACAATCAACCTATAACTACATCGTATAATATATTAACTCCTAAGGACATCGACACCTTAAGTCATCCTTACTAAGATTTCATAACTTAACCCTTAAAAGATAGGAGCGTATCTCAAAACGTCTTCCTAATCTTAACCCATACTTACAGTGACTGTCAAAAGTCATTCGTAACATATGTGCAGTGCTTCTTTAGAATAATAATACGGGGAATTGTATCAGAATGTTGAGTGTAGCAGTTTCGAAATGTACAAGTAATGGTTGAGCTGGTATATACTCGGTGTCAGCAAGATGATTTACCATATTCAGATCTGATTCTTATTCACCCTTTGTACCGCCCCACAGAGATGATCGGGCAGATGACACTGTTCTTCGGGTGCCGTACCAGAGCCTTGGATCTGTACCTGGATGAGAAGGAGGCCATGAAGCGGTCGGGAGTACTGTCACACACGCATCTGGCACTCTCACGTGAACACACACAGCCCAAGGTAAAGGGAGAGGGTAAATTGTAGTTGAAGATAGTTACTGCAGGGTGGTATATTATTTATCAAACTTCAATGTACAATGATGGTAACTTTATTGTAATATGCAGGATATTAGAAAAGCCAGCACCACCACCACACCAGCTTCAGAATCACAAGTACATAAGTCGACCTCAACAGAAGACAACAGAAGACAACTACCTCAGCCACCTAGATACCACAGCAACAAAAACATTCAGAATTATCCACTTCTAAATATACCTTTGTTATCGTTGGACATTCCTGAGTCAACCTAACTAAAGATATGTAATAGCAGGACTATAACATCTACACCACAACATACAAAAATTACACTCTTCGTTTTAACGTGATTTTATATAAGTTACCCTCCTCATCGCGGTCGAGAATGTAACATGGGTTTGAAGAAAATGAGCGAACTCCCATTTCTAAGACTAGTCGTGCGGGCAGACTAAAATATTTGTGTAAATATTCAATCTCCATTTAATTAAGTTCCTGTGAACCTGTGAAACCATTGCCATTACATATAATTGCATTACCATGTTGTAATTATATTATACTATCCAGTGAAGATATTAACGTGGGTCTAAGAACACACATAATTACTTAATTAATTAATTACTTTTATCTGATTTGTGTATTCATAATATTATTAGTTCAGTGTTAGCCGTGGTAATAAGGGTTTCTGGATTTGGTCTGTTTAGGCCGGAGAGTTCCACCTCCAGAATTAACTCCCACTGATTGATCAGCAAGCCTCGGAGCTGGGCCGTTTGCCTGCAAAGGACCCAGTTCTGACTGATCCTCCCTACCCCTTTAAGGGAAAAAGGGTTTGGCTAATGCCTGACTGAGTGACTGATAAAAAGCGTCGCATCGTCAGCAAATAGACATAGGAGTGATATCAGGGAAGTTATTAATATATACGAGGAACAGTAAGGGCCCAAGAAAGGACCCTTGGGGCATCCATAGTAATATTATAAGAAGGATTGAGGAGGAACAGTCATTTAAAAATGTTAGTTGGGTTCTGTTGGTTAAAGACCGTCTGAACCATGAGTGGACAGTACCTCACTTTACCATAGTGGTAAAGCTTTAGGATGAGTATGGTTGGATTGATTGTATCGAATGCTATAGAATAGTCAATAAATATAGATAAGATTGATTGGCTGTTATCTAGAGCTGAATATAGATTACTTGTAAATAGTTTAAGGGCGTCTACTGTAGCCTACCAAGACCGGCGTGGAAACCGAACTGAGAGTTCTTAAAATATTTTTGCGTTAGAAGTTATTGATAAAATAAATACCATGCCGAAAGTTACCTCGGTACATAGCTTCGACTTTTCAACTTTGTATACCAATTTGCCTTTAGATTTAGTATATTCAGAGCTTTGCTTTATTATAGATTTGCACTTTGACAGGTTCGTTGGGAATGGTAATTATTTCATAAATGTTTATACATATTTTAATAATGCATCACTTAGCTCTACTCCCACTAGTTCTGTATATTTTGATAGAACTAAACTTAAAGATGCCCTTAAATCCTCCTTTTCAATACTTATGTTAGATTCGGGCCGTACATTTTCAAACAAATATTAGGAATTCCTATGGGTGGAAATGCTAGCCCTTTAATTGCAGACTTATTCTTGCTTGCTTTAGAATTTAAATATATAAGACTTAGTTGACAGTAGCAAGAAAAATAAAATTCCAGAAAAATTAGCACTTGCTAAACTGTTAAGTAATAATAGTAGATATATTGATGATATTCTTGTTTGCAATTTGTTAAATTTTAATCAAGTTGCTAAACTTATTTACCCTAATTCTATTCCCCTCACACAATGTAACGTAAATTATAAAGTTGAAAATTTTCTTGATATAAATATAGAGATTGTTAATGAACAGTGCATACTTAAAGTATATCACAAAGTTGATGATTTTAATTTTAACGTAATAAACTTTCCTTTCCCTAGTAGTAATATCGATAGTAAAATCACTTATAATTGTTTTTATTCCCAATTAATAAGATTTTGTAAAATCTGCACTAAAGTAGATGACTTTTGGGCTAGAGCTAGGTTACTATACAGACTCTTAGTGGACAGAGGTTTTGAGGCAAGTAAATTGTTCCATAAATTTAATCTTTTTAGGGTCAATTATTGTGACTGTATTCTAAAATTTGACATCAATAATTTTAATCAAGCATTTTTAACTTGAAGTTTCTTGTATAACCTCTGCTTACTTTTTGTCTGTATTTATTGTTTATCTTTTTCTTTTTCTATTATTATTATTATTATTAATATTGATGATTTTTTAAATTTATTGTTCTTGTTAAAAGAGTACTCTTTGTTTAAATCTGTTGTTACTTCATATTTTGCAATTATTTCTCTTTATATTATATGTATTCATTGTCGATAGTATCAATTGCTTACTTTTGCGATTTCCTTAGTTTATTTGTGCTATAAATGTAGGTTATTTGTAGGGTAGTTATTGATAGGGGTCACTTGAGGCATGCTATGCTTACAGGTACCTACCCGATAGCACTATCGTTAGTGAGTGCTGTACTGTATTTTTTTATATATTATTTTGTAATAGTATAGATATCTTATCAATATTTGTATTTTTTACTATTGTTAATGTCTTGTCATGTTGCAAATTTGATTTTAAATAATATTTTGACATTTAACATGTAGTTTCTTTATTCATGCAGAGTTTAGTAAAATTTGCCAGAACGTCCCGGACTTCCCAAACTTGACTACTTCCTTTAACGTGACGATAGTGCGTTGTTATATGTGCGATTAGTTTGCTTGGGAAACAGATTAACTTGCTCATGTAGTAATGTACACTCTATGTGGTGGATTGTGTTCTTTTATTTAATAATTTTCATTTTAGTAAGCGTTGTTTCCACATAGCGATTTTGATAATTTAATTTGACTTTATATTGTCCTTGTCCCAATTTTGGTTTGTTTAGTTTGCAAGTTTTACATTTTAATTCCAAGTATTGCAGTAGAGATTTTTCATTATTAGCTATATTAATATTTTAGAAAGTATGCTTAGTATCACGATTGGTCGATAATGACGGACGTCGTTTTTAGTGCCAGCATTGTGAGTTGGTGATATTTGTGCTAGTTTTAGAGAAGAGGAAAAAGTCCCATGGTTCGAATCCTGGCATGGGATACCACAAAAAAAAGAAAAAAAAAGGGGGTGGTAATTTCTGCATCTGACGAAGTTTAGCTGCTATGGTAAAGTTGCTGTCTTCTCGTATTTTAATGAATACTGTCAATATTTGATTGACATCACCTAAAGAGTATATTTGTATGGTCGTAGTAGGCAGACCCTATGATTATTCTCACCAATTTATTTTTTAAGTAACTGCAAATGACGAACAATCGTCTTTGCGGCAGAACACCATGGAACATTACAGTAGACCTACTGCAAATGAGGGTAATACAGACTATAATAAATAGTTTTTAGGGCCTCTTTTGAAAAAAAAGGTTTGATTTTATACAAAAAACCGGAAGAGCTCTGAAGAACTGATTGTAGCGATAGAAGAGTGATAAAGATGGAACATTGCAGCATGTAGAAAGAGATTGTACGCAACTAGTAAAAGGAAGCGAGTTGATGAGGCGAAATGCTTTTGACTCTACTCTTTCGAGAAGTGCGGTATGGGTGGAACCTCTCCACACATGCAGACAATACTCAATACATGGGCGCACTGTGCTTCTATACAGAGCAAGAAGCTGTACGGGGGTAAAGAACCAACGGAGACAGTTAAACACACCTAACTTCTGGGAAGCTGTTTTAGCAAGAGTGGTAATATGATCTTTCCAAGAAAGGTTGGATGAAAAAGATGCCTTCGTCCTTTTTGTTACCAGGAGTCGTCATATTCCAAACCAACGTGGTAATGGATTGTGAAATGTTCTTGGCCAATATTAGGTAGAACTCACAAAAAGCCTGTTAAGAGACAATTATTCTTTTCTTCTTCTGTTGCTTGAGGATATGCTGGCACTATATGTTTCTTGAGATGTGCCAAGGTTTCATTCAAGTTTCCATCAAAATTGATTTTGTTGAGTTGTGTCCGCGCGACTACCGTGATGAGGGATGGTTTCACAGCGTCAATGAAATTTGTTTTTAAATTCCATCCACGTCTGACCAGCACAGAGTTTCCCGGCGACCGGCTTTCTCTAGATAAGTCAAAACTTTGGCTATATTTTCACTATCTTCTTGATGCACTAGATCCAATACTGGTTTAACCATTTCCATGTATGTGGTGATGTCATATAACTTTGCTTCATACTTAGGTATGGGAATGTGTGATCACACAGCCATCGTGAATTAATTCTGCTTGTCTTCTCTGTGTCCGACACAAATCCAACTTCTCCGTACTTAGAATCCTCACTAGCCACCAGTGTTATGTGAGACACAAATTGGAATAAAAACAAAAATTCTAAACAGGGAGAATTCAATAAACATGCACATAGGAAATACAAGGCGAGAAATAATCCAGGAATAACTTTAATAGTTTATTATACAAACACAGGTATCTTAAGTAAGAATGCGTATCAAGTACAATAGTAACTGATTTCTATGATTGTATTGCCAGTATGAGAATACAAAGGCACAGATCAATATCACATTTATAACAACTGAAAGGTAACTTATTTATACATAAGACTAATACAATTGCAAACTAACAAGGAAATGGTTCTAACCGTATATGAAAAGCAAGATATGAGTAATGAGATGGGTGAAGACGAAGAAAGTTGGGACAACTTATATATGTATAGTTAGTCTTTTAATATGGTGGAGATTTGCCAGTTGTAGGAGGTGGGCTCATAGACGAAATCCTAGGTGTCTTCTCCGGTGTCTTCTCAACTGGCTGACTTGGGACTGAGGGTGGCTGATCCTTGTGGCTTTCACTCCCACGGTGCGAAGGCACTTGAACAAGCCACCTTCCCGTAAGTGTTTGGGGCGCTTCAAGCTGACTTCCCACCCAATGCTCATAACATAGGTTCCCAAAGCTCTTTGAGACGCTCAGGGGGTTGATGGCAAGCTTTTGCCAGGGACACTTCAAGCCAACTCTCTGCATGCAATCTAAGAAGAGGAGCTTCGGGTCAGGCTCTTCACTGCTGTGTAACCCTAGAGACACCATATCGAAGAGGATTGTTCCTAGGGGAGCCAAACTAGGGAGCTGTGTTGAGCCTGTTCTCCTGATGTTTATTGTTGTTGATGGAAGGTTGGCTCCGATAGTCTCTCCTCTATGTCGTGTTGGTGGTGACTGAGAGGAGGTTGTGCAGCTTCATCTGGGTTGGTGAGGGGTCGTCTGGCTGGCTCCTAATTTAGGACCACGAAAGGGACACCGCTTTTGTCCGTGAATATACTATAGTTTCAGTCCCTGGTTGTACAATCATGAGCACTAAGTATACAGCCATATGAATCTTTGAACCTTTAAACCCAATTCTGAAGTGTCTAGGCTTTAACCCACTGAGCACCAAGCAATATAATATAAATGTACACTATAGGACCAGCAGGTTGTCAAAAAAATATTGTTTCCAGAAAACACCTGGAATGGGTTAGAAATGAAGGAAAAACCACACAAAAAAACAATCCCCTAGGTCATTAAGGGGTCCTACGGGGCGCCCGAAAGTTGGAATTAACATGGGGAAATGGGTAGGCAGAAACTTGCAAAAACAAGTTTGTGCACGCTCAAGCGCACGCGGCTGAGCTTTGAGGGTTTTCAACCATCGGCATTGTTGCGTGGGATACTTACGCATGTCTCATACAAATCTGAGCCCTCTAGGTGCCATAGGACCGGAGTAATTAACCGCGACACACCCTATGCGGCTCTGGGGTTTAGCGTAACATACATTGCCGACGCATAAGGTGCGTCTCTGGTACTCGAGGGGTTAATATTGTATTGTCTTGCTTATTTGGATTTGATACAGAATTAAATGGGTGCATAGATAATTTGGCTGACGACTATTCATCACCTTTCAGACTTATGTACAGGACCTGCTGGTAAGTGTGGGGGACCAGGTATACAAACAGGTGGTGGAGGAACGCGGACACTTCTATGTATGCGGCGACTGTACCATGGCCGAGTGTGTCTACCAGAAGCTCAAGTGCATCATTCAAGACCATGGCCGACTCTCAGATCAGGAGGTGGAGAACTTCATGCTTCAAATGAGGGTCAGTAGATTTTGTTTTGTTCTTATTGATTTTATGTAATAATAGGGTAAAGAATCAGGGATTGATGGAGTATGTGGGGAGATGCTGAGGTATGGTCAGATAGTGATTGAATGGGTATGAAAAATGTGCAGTTTAGCATAGGAGAAGGGAAGTGTGCCCGAAGACTGGAAATCGGGCATAATAGTTCCCCTGTATAACGGACTAATGGTAAAGGGGAGAGAGGAGAGTGTAGTAATCACAAGGGGATACCGGTATGTCTCCTAAACATAATAGCTGTAGGCTTCAGCAGGGTAGTGATCGAGAGAGTGAGAGTGAGAACAGGGACATATATAAGGGGAGGTATGGCAGAGTGGTATTGCCACTGGACTGGTAATTCAATGGACCCGGGTTCGAATCCCAATATGTCAATGGGAAGATATTATTGGGATGGAATTTGTGCTGTACCTAGTTTCAGTGCATTACCACAGCACACCGAAATGCCAAAAAAAATACCCTCATTGTTCCCTGATTAAATAGCATTGTATGAATATTCCCATATTCAAAATAGGCTACAGGGGGGGCCATGCCTAGTGAGTTAATTGCTCAATAGGTGGCGTTCTGAGAGTGAGGGGAATGAGACGGTGAAACGCGGAGGCGGAGCAGCTTCAGAGATGGAGTTGCTTCGAGCCGGGGTGTTTCGCATGTCTCGCTCCCTAGACTGGAACAAGACCTCACGGGCCTCAGCGGTTGAGTGTGCAGGCTCTCAGCCTATGCCCGAGAGGGAGTGGAATATAGAAAACAAAAAAATACTGTTGGTAGGTGAGGAGCAGGGCGAGTTTAGGAAGGAAAGAGGATGTGTAAGACTAGACCAGATTTTCTTTGTGAGATATGTGGAGAAGGGAAAAAAGGGTAAATATTTGCAAGTGACTATTAACCCGAAGAGTGTGCCATTCATGTTTTTTTTAAAGTGCAGCTCATGCAAATTAATTAGCTTCAATTCTGATAGAATTTGTTATATTTAGGACTACCATATAAAGCAATATTACTGCTCCATGTGCATGTATTTTACTTGTATAATGAACATGTGAACATTGAAGATCAGAAAATAGGTGTAAACAGCAAATATCCAGTCAAAAATCTTATATTTGTGATGGGGTAGGATGGAAGCAAGTGAGAGAAAGTGCAACATATACCCTCCCTCTCCAAGGTCTCACGAGACACTAGTGACAGACGGCTGTCTCCCGCGCATGTTAGAGGGTGGGAGGAAGAGGAGGGAGGGAGAGCGGGAGAGTGCTAACTCGACATATTACAGGCGGGAGAAAGAAATGGGGGGAAATAAGACGGAAAAATTTGAATAATTGAGAAGGGGTGAAGTGGAGGAAAAAAGGGGGGGGGGGGAGGAGAGGGACATGTGTTAGGGGAAAGCAGGAGGTTTTTAGTAAGTACACATACTGCCTAATCTCATATTGCTTCCATTTCACTGGTACTGTTTTTTTTTTATTTATTTATTTATTTATTTATTTATTTATTTATTTATTTTTGGCCTGTCTTCCAGAAGGCCTATCACATTTGCCTAGCAAACATTTCCGGAATGCCTATCGCGCTTCTTGGGTTAATCCATCTGAGCATTTTTATATATTTGTTCAGTTTTCTTGTTATTTTGGTTGTTCTGAGTTATGAAACCTGCCAGAAATTGGTTTTTGCTCATTAGCCAGCAATCTTAACACGCCCCCCATTAGTGGGGAGGGATCTAATTATGATTGCCATGGGATTTATTAAAATCTGCATCTAATTTGCCAGTTGGGGGGCTCAATTAGAGTTTTTATCCCACAATTTTGGCAGCGCTGTTGTCAATGGGGAGATATTATGTTTTTACAGTGCTTCTATATAGTGCCCATATAATGCATTTCCGATGGTAATGACGTATATAGCAGTATGTACAGTATATAATATAACGAAGCTACAGGCCATGATAAAGAAGCTCATTGGCCCAAAAAAATGCCCAAAATAAAAATAAAAATATATGAACCGTTGGAATCGCAACGACGTGACGAATCCAAATATACCCTAAACAAATCGAAATTCGACCATCACCTGTCAAGTGCCTAAATTTTGACTGGCTTATTGGGCCAAAAAAAAACTAAAATAAAAAAAATAAAAAATATATACCGTTGGAATATATATTCCGTTGGAATCGCAACGACGTGACGAATCCAAATATACACCCAAAAAATCAAAATTCGAACATCACCTGTCAACGAAAAAGTAACCTAACCTCACGGAAAAGTAACCTAAACTAACCTAAAAGAAGCTTATTTGGCCGAAAAAATGCCCAAAATAAAAAAATCAATATGTATACTGTTGGAATCGCAACGACGTGACGAATTCAAATATACCCTCAGAAGATCGAAATTCGAACAACACCTGTCAAGTTCCTAAATTTTGACTAGCCTATTGGGCCCCAAAAATTACCAAAATAAAAAACTCAATATATATATATATATCATTGGAATCGCAACGCAGTGACGAATCCAAATATACACTCAAAAAATCGAAATTCGAAAATCACCTGTCAAGGGCCTAAATTTTTATTGGCCTATTGGGCCAAAAAAAATGTCCCAAAAAAAAAAAAAAACAAAAAAAAACAATATATATACCGTTGGAATCGCAACGACGTGACGAATCCAAATATACCCTCAAAAAATCAAAATTCGAACATCACCTGTCAAATGCGGAAAAAGTAACCTAACCTTACCTAACCTCACGGAAAAATAACCTAACCTAACCTCACGGAAAAGTAACCTAACCTAACCTGACCTCGCGGAAAAGTAGCCAAACCTAAACTAACCTCACGGAAAAGTAACCTAATCTAACCTAACCTCACGAGAAAAGTAACCTAACCTAACCTAAAAGAAGCTCATGGGCCAAAAAAATGCCCAACATAAAAAAATCAATATATATACCGTTGGAATCGCAACGACGTGACAAATACAAATATACCCAAAAGAAAATCGAAATTCGAACATCACCTGTCAAGTGCCGAAATTTTGACTGGCCTATTGGGCCAAAAAAAATCCCAAAATAAAAAAAATAAAAATAAACTGTATATACTGTTGGAATCGCAACGACGTGACGAATCCAAATATACACTAAAAAAAATCGAAATTCGAAAATCACCTGTCAAGTGCCTACATTTTGATTGTCCTATTGGGCCAAAAAAAAATGACCAAAATAAAAAAAAATCAATATATATATACCGTTGGAATCGCAACGACGGGACAAATCAAAATATACCTTCAAAAAATCGAAATTCGAACATCACCTGTCAACTGCGGAAAAGTAGCCTAACCTAACCTAACCTCACGGAAAAGTAACCTAACCTAACCTAACCTGACCTCACGGAAAAGTAACCTTACCTAACCTAACCTAATCTCACGGAAAAGTAACCTAACCTAACCTAAAAGAAGCTTATGGGGCCAAAAAAATGCCCAAAATAAAGAAATCAATATATATACCGTTGGAATCGCAACGACGTGACGAATCTAAATATACACTAAAAAAAACGAAATTCGAAAATCACCTGTCAAGTGCCTAAATTTTGATTGGCTTATTGGGCCAAAAAAAATGCCCAAAATAAGAAAATCAATATATATACTTTGGAATCGCAACGACGTGATGAATCCAAATATACCTTCAACAAATCGAAATTCGAACATCACCTGTCAACTGCGGAAAAGCAACCTAACCTAACCTAACCTCACGGAAAAATAACCTAACCTAACCTAACCTAACCTCACGGAAAAGTAACCTATCCTCACGAAAAAGTAACCTAACCTCACGGAAAAGTAACCTAACCTAACCTAAAAGAAGCTCATTGGGCCAACAAAATTCCCAAAATGTAAAAATCAATATACTGTAATTACCGTTGGAATCGCAACGACGTGACGAATCCAAATATACACTCAAAAAATCGAAATTCGAACATCTCCTGTCAAGTGCCTTAATTTTGACTGGCCTATTGGACCAAACAAAATCCAAAATAAACAAAATCAATATATATACCTTTGGAATCGCAATGACGTGACGAATCCAAATATACACTCAAAAAATCGAAATTCGAACATTTCGTCAACTGCGGAAAAGTAACCTACCCTAACCTATCCTCACGTAAAAATAACCTAACCTAACCTAACCTCACGGAAAAGTAACCTATCCTAACCTAACCTCACGGAAAAGTAACCTAACTTAACCTAACCTTACGAAATAGTAACCTAACCTAACCTAACCTCACGAAAAAGTAACCTAACCTAACCTAACCTCACGGAAAAGTAACTTAACCTAACCTAAAAGAAGCTTATTAGGCTAAAAAAAAAAATGCCCAACATAAAAAAATCAATATAGCCTATATACCGTTGGAATCGCAACGACGTGACGAATCCAAATATACACTCATAAAATAGAAATTCGAACATCAACTGTCAAGTGCCTAAATTTTGACTGGCCTATTGGGCCAAAAAAATGCCCAAAATAAAAAAAATCAATATATATACCGTTGGAATCGCAACGACGTGACGAATCCAAATATACACTCATAAAATAGAAATTCGAACATCACCTGTCAAGTGCCTAAATTTTGACTGGTCTATTGGGCCCAAAAAATGCCCAAAATACAAAATTCAATATATATATACCGTTGGAATTGCAACGACGTAACGAATCCAAATATACCCTCAGAAAATCAAAATTCGAACAACACCTGTCAAGTGCCTAAATTTTGACTGGCCTATTGGACCCAAAAAAATACCCAAAATAAAATAACAAAATATATATACCGTTGGAATCGCAACGACGTGACGAATCCAAATATACACAAAAATTCAAAATTCGAAAATCACCTGTCAAGTGCCTAAATTTTGACTGGCCTATTGGGCCCAAACAATGCCCAAAATAAAAAATAAAAAATATATATACCGTTGGAATCGCAACGACGTGACGAATCCAAATATACCTTCAAAAAATCGAAATTCGAACATCACCTGTCAACTGTGGAAAAGTAACCTAACCTAACCTCACGGAAAAATAACTTAACCTAACCTAACCTCACGGAAAAGTAACCTAACCAAACTTAACCTCACGGAAAAGTAACCTAACCTCACCTCACGGAAAAATAACTTAACCTAGCCTAACCTCTCGGAAAAGTAACCTAACCTAACTTAACCTCACGGAAAAGTAACCTAACCTAACCTCACGGAAAAGTAACCTAACCTAACCTAAAAGAAGCTTATTGGGCCAAAAAAATGCACAAAATAAAAAAATCAATATACATACCGTTGGAATCGTAACGACGTTACGAATCCAAATATACCCTCAGCAAATTGAAATATATATTATATATTATATATAAGTCTAGGGTAAAGTAAACCCAGATTTGACTTTTAATATGAATTACTACCGCTGCAATCTGGGTTTACTTTACCCTAGACTTATATAATAGTTAAAACAATATTTTTATATATTTTATTTAAAATGTTAATAGGCTCCCATAATAATTATATATTATATATAAGTCTAGGGTAAAGTAAACTCAGATTTCAGTGGTAGTAATTTATATTAAGTCAAATAGTTTTTAATTAGTCTCCCCATTATAAGTTTTTGAAATTTGGGTATACTTTACCCTAGACTTATGATTACACTAATTTAATTGTTAAGGGGAGGTATTTAGTTTGTTCCCTAGACCTCCATCAAGCTTAAAATTACACCCCCTTGAGTCCCTTTCAAGATAAATTTGTACATTTTTCGGTAGAAAAATTTCCCGGCCGAAGGCCGGTTCCTCTTAAATTACACGCTCGTTATCGCTCGCCAGGATAAAATAGACACCTGAATTGCACGAAAGGTCTTAATATGGGGTGAAAGCTCTTAAAATCGCTAAACTAATAGGGCAAATGTTTTATAATATCAAAAGCAATGGGGCGAAACATGAGGGAGAAAGTGGCCCAGAAAAAAATCCCTCAAGTGGAGATCTCCCCTTAAGAACTTTAACATTATAATAAGCTCCGATTTCTACAAAAATGAATATATTTAAAAACGGATGCACCGTTGGATTCAGCGCGTCCTGACGAATCCAAACATATCCCCACATGTCCAAATCTAATTTTTCCAAAAAAGTTGTTCTATTTTAACTTGTGACCATATCGTTGGAATCCTCTCGAAGCGGAGAGTTCCCTAAAATTAATTCAGGTGATTCCGACCTATTATAACAACACAAAAACATTGTTGTCAAATTCCTTGTAAAGTATTGTAAAATCTTAAAACAGCTCCCAAGGCCACAAAAATGGGCGGAATTAAAATAGTTTGCGCCATTGGATTTTTCGCGTCGAGAAGAATCCGAATATACCGCTAAAAATATGAAAATCGAAAATGTCCGGTCAACTTCCAAAAAACACTAAGGCCCTTAGGATTTTGGCCAAAAAAAGAAAATTGAGTTAAGACACTATTCTGAATCCTCTCGACGCGCTGAATCCAATGGCACCAACCGATTTTAATTCCATCCATTTTTGCGGCCTTGAGAGCCGTTTTACGATTTTCCAAAACTGTTTTTTGTGTTTTGTGGGGTTATAATAGGTCGGAATCACCTGAACTAATTTTTGGGAACTCTCCACTCCGAGAGGATTCCAACGATATGGTCACAAGTTAAAATAGAACAACTTTTTTGAAAAAAATAGATTTGGACATGGGGGGGATACTTTTGGAATCCTCACGACGCACTGAATCCAATGGTGAAATCCGTTTTTAATTATATTCTTTTTTGTAGAAATGGGAGCCCATTATAATTTTAAAGTTCTTAACAATTAAAATAGTGTAATCATAAGTCTAGGGTAAAGTATACACACATTTCAAAAACTTATAATGGGGAGACTAATTAAAAACTATTAGACTTTAAATATGAATTACTACCACTGAAATCTGGGTTTACTTATATAATAGTTAAGAAAATATGGTTATATATTTTATTTAAAATTATAATAGGCTCTCATTATAATTATATATTATATATAAGTCTAGGGTAAAGTAAACCCAGATTTGACTTTTAATATGAATTACTACCGCTGAAATCTGGGTTTACTTTACCCTAGACTTATATAATAGTTATAACAATATTTGTATATATTTTATTTAAAATGTTAATAGGCTCCCATAATAATTATATATTATATATAAGTCTAGGGTAAAGTAAACTCAGATTTCAGTGGTAGTAATATATATTAAAAGTCAAAGTTTTTCATTAGTCTCCCCATTATAAGTTTTTGAAATTTAGGTATACTTTACCCTAGACTTATGATTACACTAATTTAATTGTTAAGAACTTTAAAATTATAATAAGCTCCCATTTCTACAAAAATGAATATATTTAAAAACGGATTGCGCTATTGGATTCAGCACATCCTGAGGAATCCAAACATATCCCCACATGTCCAAATCTAATTTTTCCAAAAAAGTTGTTCTATTTTAACTTGTGACCATATCGTTGGAATCCTCTCGAAGCGGAGAGTTCCCAAAAATTAATTCAGGTGATTCCGACCTATTATAACCCCACAAAACACAAACAAAAATTTTGTCAAATTCCTTGTAAAGTATTGTACAATCTTAAAACAGCTCCTAAGGCCACAAAAATGGGCGGAATTAAAATCGTTTGCGCCATTTGATTTTTCGCGTCGAGAAGAATCCGAATATACCGCTAAAAATATGAAAATCGAAAATGTCCGGTCAACTTCCAAAAAACACTAAAGCCAAAAAAGGAAAATTTAGTTAAGACACTATTCTAAATCCTCTCGAGGCGCTGAATCCAATGGCGCCAACCGATTTTAATTCCATCCATTTTTGCGGCCTTGAGGTTTTAAGGTTTTCCAAAACGGTTTTTTGTGTTTTGTGAGGTTATAATAGGTCGGAATCACCTGAATTAATTTTTGGGAAGTCTCCGCTCCGAGAGGATTCCAACGATATGGTCACAAGTTAAAATAGAACAACTTTTTTGAAAAAATAGATTTGGACATGTGGGGATACCTTTGGAATCCTCACTACGCGCTGAATCCAATGGTGAAATCCGTTTTTAATTATATTCATTTTTTGTAGAAATGGGAGCCTATTATAATTTTAAAGTTCTTAACAATTAAATTAGTGTAATTATAAGTCTAGGGTAAAGTATACACAAATTTCAAAAACTTATAATCTATCTATCTATCTATATGCTCAGGCCCAATCCCCATTTTGGGGGTAGCCGACTGAAGACAGAGCAAGAACAGGAAAAACATAAAACAACAAATAAACACAGATAAAAAGCACAAACTCACACACATCCAGGTCACCCAGGAGAAGACCCAGAGACCAGGGTCACCAAGGTCGCTCCAGCACTCCCCCGGCACCCGACCACCCGGAGAGGTTCCGATCTCGGCAGGCAGACATGCAGCGGAGCCATAGCCACAAGCCCTCCCACCACACTTCCAGGCGCACCCTTCATATTAATCGTCTCCCCGGGCCAGGCGCCTGATGGACTATTATCTAGTCCAACTTGCGCCCGACCCCTTACTCCAAATGACCAGGTGTTCACTCAACTATTCACAAGCATTCTCCATTCACTCCTGTCCACCACCACTTCCCCTGCCTGATCTATAGTCATTCCTCTACCATCCAAAGCCTTTCTTACACAGTCTCTCCATCTCAATGGGGGTCTTCCTGCCCTTCTATCTCCCCTTGTACCTGACTCACATATTCTCTTTGTAAGCCTTTCATCTCCCATTCGTTTGTTATGACCGGGACTCTTATAAAACAAGGGCTCTTAATCATTGCACTAGAAAGGCACACAGCCACAACGGTAACACTAGATCCAACCCTTGAACTTATAATGCCGGCGCACAAAAACACCTATACCCTCCAGAGTTAAATCTGCGATAACGGGGTATCCTATAACTTGGTATAAATGCACTACTACTACAGGCTGATGATCTCTGATACAGCCTGATCACAACAACATACAATTACGTTAATAATGTATACAAGGAAAAGGATAGAGAGCTTAATTAAATCACTGAAATTATTTAATCCAAACAAGAAGAAGGTATAATTAAAGTTACTCTAAACAATAATAAACTGTCACTCCTATATTAAAGAAAGTGAACGAAAGTCCTAAAGCATCGAGCAGGAATCTTCTGAAGAAAGTCTGATGCTGCTTAAGATGATCGAATCGGATTTTGAACTGTTATATAAAGCAGGAACAAGATATGACCAGTGTAGGGACATACAGGGTTAACTGGCACGGGAATAATAATAAATGCGCAATAGTATTATCTCCAACAACAAAAGAAGTACTTCCTCAGGCAACTCAAAAGCCTGCTCGGGTTGTGCAACTCAACAACAACCAAGGCTTACAGTCAACGTGAATAAAAATGCTGCATACATAACATAAGAGCTTATAATCCTAATCGGGTGTCTGCTAGGCTAATAAAGTCTAGCTGGGATGTCGTAGGCTAGGAAACAATGGCTGAGCAAGCGGCTCGTAGCCTAGCGAGGTCCTTAAGGCTGTGCGGCCAAATTACGTTAAATGACGGGGTGCTCTCTTGAGAGATCCAGATCGCTAGTATCTGGTTCTCTCCTGGCGACCCTCTCAAAGTCAAAGCAAAACGAGTTAGCACAGTGTTGGGTGGCAGAGGAAAAAGCCCTCACTCGCAACACAGTGCTAAACTCACAAGGTACACAGTCAGAAAGACCACCAAGGCTTCCCATGTATCTGTTGCGATTGTACAAAATCAACAAAACCTGGTAGACATCGGAAATCACAACACAAGTAGCCTTACCCCAGTCTAGCATTAAATAGCCCAGCAGACAGCCAAGGAATAGGTAGGGAGACACCGTGAGTGTGTCGAACCTCTACAGACAAAATGGTAACCCCTCCAAAATGCGTAACTAAACATGTAATATCTGAGAGCTTCAGCATATAATACGATGGCCGATATATGAAATCGTGCAGAACCAAAGGGGAGTTATGATATTAAATAGAGTGGAAGAATGAGAGGTAAGAAGTTGAGAGAGAGAGAAAGTGCTCTATAGGTAGAAGTCGGGGGACAGGTGGCAAGGGAGATGTTAAGGGTATGCTGGTCAGGCAAGCTCTGAAGAGAGTAGCTCCTCGGGGCCCCCAGGATCACACAAAGGCATGGTGGTCAGCCAATCACAGGCCGCTACATCACCAGGCAGCAGGCCTGCAGACGGTGCCAGGAACCACCAGCCAATCAAGAGGCGTGAGAAAGCACGTGCGTGAGCCTCCGAGCTAGGGAGGCAAGACATGCATACGCACGTACACACTACCACAACACTCCCTATACCGCTCTCTCTCCTCAACAATATACAATGCATCTTATGTTCTACTCATGATATAAAATATAATGCATTGTCACAGGCGAAAATAAAGACCACTTCTATACTGCCTGTGACATGACGATTCACAAGAAAGAAAGTACAACATTGTAGATAGACTGTAGCCCATTTCACTGCCCTGGTGAGCGCTAGTGGCTACCGGGAGGCGATTCTGCCAACGCTGGCAGGCGTCACACGTTCAACATGACCATACCAGCTCAGCACCCTTCTGTCCACTCTGGCTGACAAATGTTCCTGCTGCCCCACTCTCCTACGTATCTCTTCATTCCTCAATCTGTCTCTACGAGTAACTCCACACATACTCCTCAAGCAGCTCATCTCCATCACATTCAGCCCTCTTTTCTCCTTTTTCTTCAGAGCCCATGTCTCAGCCCCATACATCACTGTTGGCACAACAATTCCTTGATACAGTGCACTTTTTACTTTCACTCCGAGATTTCTCGTCTTCCACATACTTCCCATTGATCCGAAAACCTTCCTTCCTTCACACACTCTCTGTTTTACCTCCACTTCCATACCTCCACTCCTGCTTATCGTTCCGCCTAGATATTTAAAACACTCTACTTGTTCCAATATTTCCCCATCCAGCCTCACATCTAGATTCACCATATGCTCTCCCCTATTACACACCATTACTTTACTTTTATTGACGTTCACCTTCAGTTTCCTCCTTCCACAAACCACACCAAACTCTTTGACTACCCGCTGCAGTTTCTCATCAGAATCCGCCACCAATGCTGTTTCATCAGCGAACAGCAACTGATTCAACTCCCAATCTCTACCATTCTTTCCTACTAAACCCAATCCTCTTCCCATAGTTATCCTTTTCACCTCCCTCACCACACCATCCATAAACATATTAAACAGCCATGGTGACATTACACAACCCTGTCGCAAACCTACCTTTACCTCAAACCATTCACTCAACTCACCATTTCCTACTCTCACACATGCTCTGCTCCCTTCATAAAAACTCTTTAATTGCTTCTAACAAATTTCCTCCTATTTCATAAATCCTTAACACCTTCCACATTGCTTCACGGTCCACAAAATCATACGCTTTTTCCAAGTCCATAAAAGCCCAAAATATCTCCATATGCTTCTCTAAATAATTCTCGCATAACTGTCTTACTGCAAACATCTGATCCACGCACCCTCTTCCCCTCCTAAAACTGCACTGTTCTTCTCCTATTGCAACTTCCGTACACTTTATTATCCTCTCTATCAACACCCTGCCATACAGCTTTCCAACCACTGACAATAAACTAATACCTCTATAACTTGAACACTCCTGCCGATCTCCCTTCCCCTTGTACAACGGCACAATACATGCACTCTTCCAGTCTATTGGTACCATTGACACAGCAAAGCACACATTGAAAAGTCTCACCAACCAATCTAATATCACATCTCCACCCTTCTTTATACACTCCACAGCAATACCATCCAAACCTTCTGCTTTTCCCGCTCTCATTTGTTTCACTGTTTCTTTCACCTCATTTTCCTCAATCCTTTCATTCATTCCCTGCCACCTGGGTGGCCTGGGTAACCTATCTCCATCCACCTCTGCTTCAATCACTGCTTCTCTTCCATCTTTTGTATTTAACAAAGATTCAAAATACTCGGCAATCTTTTCCTCACTTCAACTGGTTCCACTAGTAATTCTCCATTTTCATCTTTCACTGACTCTTCCCTCTTTTGTCCTCCTTTCCTTACTTTATTTACCTCCTTCCAGAACATCTTCTTTCGTTCTTCAAAATGCTCACTCAGTCTTTGACCCCACCTTTCGTTTGCATCTTTTTTCGCTTCTCTAATTTTCCGTTTTGCCTCTCTCCTTTTCTCCTTGTACCTCTCCCATACCTCAACACTACCATCCTGTAAAACCCTCTCAAAACACTGTCTCTTCTCCTCAACTGCCTTTCTCACCGTATCATTCCACCACTCGCTTCCCTTCCTGATACCTCTGCCTCCTACTTTCCTTTTGCCGCATACTACCTCTGCACTTGCTTTCACTCCTTCCTTAAACTGTTGCCATTCAACCTCTACTTCTCTCTCTTCCATCTATCTCACTTACATCCACTTTTCATTTAGTCTTTCCTTTTACTCCCTCTCTTTTTCACTCTTCTCTAACTCACTAACTTTTATTACCTCTCTTACTTCACGCTTGTCTCTTATTCTCCTGTAACTCTTAACTCTTAGCTTTCCCTCCACCAGGTAATGATCTGACATACCCTCCGCCTCACCTCTCATCACATTCACATCCAGCAGTCTACACAATCTTTCCCTTGTCACCAGCACATAATCCATCAATGCCCTCTCTACAATCTCTCCCCTCACAAGTCTATGCCAGGTGTACTTGTGTATACACCTTTTTTTGAAGAACGTATTACCTACACTCAATCTACACTCTTCACATACATTTTTCAGTCTTTCTCCACTCTCGTTTACACCATCCACACCAAAACTACCGATGACTCCCTTAAAAGGCTCATTTCCTACCCTAGCATTTAGGTCCTCTAAAACTATTAACATTTTCATTTTCATCAAACCCTTGTAGACAATCTCTCAAATCCTCCCAGAAACCCTCTACCTCGTCTAACTCTCTTTCACTTCCTGGTCCATACGAACTTACAAAAACCCATCTTTCACCCTTAAACTGCATTCTCACCCACATTAGCCTTGATGACACCTCTTTCCACTCTTTTATAAACTCTCTCAACTCCTCCTTCACAATAATAGCCACTCCTTCTTTCCCCCTGACTCCCTCGTCTACTCCAGACTTTCTACCTATAACGTTTCCAAAATCCACTTCTCCCTCTCCTTTCATCTTTGTTTCATTCAGGGCAAGGACATCATTCACCCTTCTTTCAAATAACCTTCCAATATCCTCTCGCTTCTCATTCGTACTACATCCACGCACATTCAAAGCTCCTATTCTTAGGGTCCGGGACCACGAACGCGCTCCCTCGCCCCTATCTCTGTCTCGTTTGTTTTGTAGATTTATTTAAGGGGAGAAGGATACCAGGCCCCCCGCCCCCGATCCCCTTTAGCCGACTTCTACGTCTCGCCGGAGAAAAGCGGTGGTGGAAATTTCTCACCCCTCCACAGAGGAGGCTACCTGCACCAGACTAATATATACCCCACTTATCTTCCCACTTATAATGGGGAGACTAATTAAAAACTATTAGATTTTAAATATGAGACCGTTTTAAGATTTTCCAAAACGTTTTTTTGTGTATTGTGAGGTTATAATAGGTCAGAATCACCTCAATTAATTATTGGGAACTCTCCGCTCCGAGAGGATTCCAACGATATGGTCACAAGTTAAAATAGAACAACTTTTTTTAAAAAAATAGATTTGGACATGTGGGGATACTTTTGGAATCCGCACGACACGCTGAATCCAATGGTGACATCCGTTTTTAATTATATTCATTTTTGTAGAAATGGGAGCCTATTATAATTTTAAAGTTCTTAACAATTAAATTAGTGTAATCAATAGTCTAGGGTAAAGTATACACAAATTTCAAAAACTTATAATGGGGAGACTAATTATAAACTATTAGACTTTAAATATGAATTACTACCACTGAAATCTGGGTTACTTATATAATAGTTAAAAAAATATGGTTATATATTTTATTTAAAATTATAATAGGCTCTCATTATAATTATATATTATATATAAGTCTAGGGTAAAGTAAACCCAGATTTGACTTTTAATATGAATTACTATTGCTGAAATATGGGTTTACGTTACCCTAGACTTATATAATAGTTAAAACAATATTTTTATATATTTGATTTAAAATTTTAATAGGCTCCCATAATAATTATATATTATATATAAGTCTAGGGGAAAGTAAACTCAGATTTCAGTGGTAGTAATTTATATTAAAAGTCAAATCGTTTTTCATTAGTCTCCCTATTATAAGGTTTTGAAATTTAGGTATACTTTACCCTAGACTTATGATTACACTAATTTAATTGTTAAGAACTTTAAAATTATAATAAGCTCCGATTTCTACAAAAATTAATATATTTAAAAACGGATTGCGCCATTGGATTCAGCGCTTCCTGAGGAATCCAAACATATCCCCACATGTCCAAATCTAATTTTTCCAAAAAAGTTGTTCTATTTTAACTTGTGACCATATCGTTGGAATCCTCTCGAAGCGGAGAGTTCCCAAAAATTAATTCAGGTGATTCCGACCTATTATAACCCCACAAAACACATTTTTTTTTTGTCAAATTCCTTGTAAAGTATTGTAAAATCTTAAAACAGCTCCCAAGGCCACAACAATGGGTAGAATTAAAATCGGTTTGCGCCATTGGATTTTTCGCGTCGAGAAGAATCCGAATATACCGTTAAAAATATGAAAATTGAAAATGTCCGGTCAACTTCCAAAAAACGCTTAGGATTTTGGCCAAAAAACAGAAAATTTAGTTAAGACACTATTCTGAATCCTCTCGACGCGCTGAATCCAATGGCACCAACCGATTTTAATTCCATCCATTTTTGCGGCCTTGAGAGCCGTTTTAATATTTTCCAAATCGTTTTTTTGTGTTTTGTGAGTTTGTGAAGTTATAATAGGTCTTAATTAGGAATTAGGAATTAATTTTTGGGAACTCTCCGCTCCGAGAGGATTCCAACGATATGGTCACAAGTTAAAATAGAACAACTTTTTTGAAAAAAATAGGTTTGGACATGTGGGGATACTTTTGGAATCCTCACGACGCGCTGAATCCAATGGTGAAATCCGTTTTTAATTATATTATTTTTTGTAGAAATGGGAGCCTATTATAATTTTAAAGTTCTTAACAATTAAATTAGTGTAATCATAAGTCTAGGGTAAAGTATACACAAATTTCAAAAGCTTATAATGGGGAGACTAATTAAAAACTATTCGACTTTAAATATGAATTACTACCACTGAAATCTGGGTTTACTTATATAATAGTTAAAAAAATTTGGTTATATATTTTATTTAAAATTATAATAGGCTCTCATTATAATTATATATTATATATAAGTCTAGGGTAAAGTAAACCCAGATTTGACTTTTAATATGAATTACTAGCGCTGAAATCTGGGTTTACTTTACCCTAGACTTATATAATAGTTAAAACAATATTTGTATATATTTTATTTAAAATTTTAATAGGCTCCTATAATAATTATATATTATATATAAGTCTAGGGTAAAGTAAACTCAGATTTCAGTGGTAGTAATTTATATTAAAAGTCTAATAGTTTTTAATTAGTCTCCCCATTATAAGTTTTTGAAATTTGGGTATACTTTACCCTAGACTTATGATTACACTTATTTAATTGTTAATAACTTTAAAAATAGAATAAGCTCCCATTTCTACAAAAATGAATATATTTAAAAACGGATTGCGCCATTGGATTCAGCGTGTCCTGAGGAATCCAAGCATATATCCACATGTCCAAATCTATTTTTTCCAAAAAAAGTTGTTCTATTTTAACATGTGACCATATCATTGGAATCCTCTCGAAGCGGAGAGTTCCCAAAAATTAATTCAGGTGATTCCGACCTATTATAACCCCACAAAACACAATTTGTTTTTTGTCAAATTCCTTGTAATGTATTGTAAAATCTTAAAACAGCTCCCAAGGCCACAAAAATGGGCAGAATTAAAATCGGTTTGCGCCATTGGATTTTTCGCGTCGAGAAGAATCCGAACATACCGCTAAAAATATGAAAATGAAAAATGTCCGGTCAACTTCCAAAAAACACTAAGGCAAAAAACCCCTTTGGATTTTGGCCAAAAAAGGAAAATTTAGTTAAGACACTATTCTGAATCCTCTCGACGCGCTGAATCCAATGGCACCAACCGATTTTAATTCCATCCATTTTTGCTGCCTTGAGAGCCGTTTTAAGATTTTCCAAAACGTTTTTTTGTGTTTTGTGGGGTTATAATAGGTCGGAATCACCTGAACTAATTTTTGGGAACTCTCCGCTCCGAGAGGATTCTAACGATATGGTCACAAGTTAAAATAGAACAAATATTTTGAAAAAAATAGATTTGGACATGTGGGGATACTTTTGGAATCCTCACGACGCGCTGAATCCAATGGTGAAATCCGTTTTTAATTATATTCATTTTTTGTAGAAATGGGAGCTTATTATCATTTTAAACCTCTTAATTAAATTAGTGTAATCATAAGTCTAGGGTAAAGTATACACAAATTTCAAAAACTTATAATGGGGAGACTAATTAAAAACTATTAGACTTTAAATATGCATTACTACCACTGAAATCTGGGTTTACTTTACCCTAGACTTATATAATAGTTAAACAAATATGGTTTTATATTTTATTTAAAATTATAATAGGCTCTCATTATAATTATATATTATATATAAGTCTAGGGTAAAGTAAACCCAGATTTGACTTTTAATATGAATTACTAGCGCTGAAATCTGGGTTTACTTTACCCTAGACTTATATAATAGTTAAAACAATATTTGTATATATTTTATTTTAAATTTTAATAGGCTCCTATAATAATTATATATTATATATAAGTCTAGGGTAAAGTAAACTCAGATTTCAGTGGTAGTAATTTATATTAAAAGTCTAATAGTTTTTAATTAGTCTCCCCATTATAAGTTTTTGAAATTTGGGTATACTTTACCCTAGACTTATGATTACACTTATTTAATTGTTAATAACTTTAAAAATAGAATAAGTTCCCATTTCTACAAAAATGAATATATTTAAAAACGGATTGCGCCATTGGATTCAGCGTGTCCTGAGGAATCCAAGCATATATCCACATGTCCAAATCTATTTTTTCCAAAAAAAGTTGTTCTATTTTAACATGTGACCATATCATTGGAATCCTCTCGAAGCGGAGAGTTCCCAAAAATTAATTCAGGTGATTCCGACCTATTATAACCCCACAAAACACAATTTGTTTTTTGTCAAATTCCTTGTAATGTATTGTAAAATCTTAAAACAGCTCCCAAGGCCACAAAAATGGGCAGAATTAAAATCGGTTTGCGCCATTGGATTTTTCGCGTCGAGAAGAATCCGAACATACCGCTAAAAATATGAAAATGAAAAATGTCCGGTCGACTTCCAAAAAACACTAAGGATATATGCCTAATCCTAATCCTAATGCCTAATCCCTATGGATTTTGGCCAAAAAAGGAAAATTTAGTTAAGACACTATTCTGAATCCTCTCGACGCGCTGAATCCAATGGCACCAACCGATTTTAATTCCATCCATTTTTGCTGCCTTGAGAGCCGTTTTAAGATTTTCCAAAACGTTTTTTTGTGTTTTGTGGGGTTATAATAGGTCGGAATCACCTGAACTAATTTTTGGGAACTCTCCGCTCCAAGAGGATTCCAACGATATGGTCACAAGTTAAAATAGAAAAAAAAATTTGAAAAAAAATAGATTTGGACATGTGGGGATACTTTTGGAATCCTCACGACGCGCTGAATCCAATGGTGAAATCCGTTTTTAATTATATTCATTTTTTGTAGAAATGGGAGCTTATTATCATTTTAAACCTCTTAATTAAATTAGTGTAATCATAAGTCTAGGGTAAAGTATACACAAATTTCAAAAACTTATAATGGGGAGACTAATTAAAAACTATTAGACTTTAAATATGCATTACTACCACTGAAATCTGGGTTTACTTTACCCTAGACTTATATAATAGTTAAACAAATATGGTTATATATTTTATTTAAAATTATAATAGGCTCTCATTATAATTATATATTATATATAAGTCTAGGGTAAAGTAAACCCAGATTTGACTTTTAATATGAATTACTAGCACTGAAATCTGGGTTTACTTTACCCTAGACTTATATAATAGTTAAAACAATATTTGTATATATTTTATTTAAAATTTTAATAGGCTCCTATAATAATTATATATTATATATAAGTCTAGGGTAAAGTAAACTCAGATTTCAGTGGTAGTAATTTATATTAAAAGTCTAATAGTTTTTAATTAGTCTCCCCATTATAAGTTTTTGAAATTTGGGTATACTTTACCCTAGACTTATGATTACACTTATTTAATTGTTAATAACTTTAAAAATAGAATAAGCTCCCATTTCTACAAAAATGAATATATTTAAAAACGGATTGCGCCATTGGATTCAGCGTGTCCTGAGGAATCCAAGCATATATCCACATGTCCAAATCTATTTTTTCCAAAAAAAGTTGTTCTATTTTAACATGTGACCATATCATTGGAATCCTCTCGAAGCGGAGAGTTCCCAAAAATTAATTCAGGTGATTCCGACCTATTATAACCCCACAAAACACAATTTGTTTTTTGTCAAATTCCTTGTAATGTATTGTAAAATCTTAAAACAGCTCCCAAGGCCACAAAAATGGGCAGAATTAAAATCGGTTTGCGCCATTGGATTTTTCGCGTCGAGAAGAATCCGAACATACCGCTAAAAATATGAAAATGAAAAATGTCCGGTCAACTTCCAAAAAACACTAAGGCCCCTTTGGATTTTGGCCAAAAAAGGAAAATTTAGTTAAGACACTATTCTGAATCCTCTCGACGCGCTGAATCCAATGGCACCAACCGATTTTAATTCCATCCATTTTTGCTGCCTTGAGAGCCGTTTTAAGATTTTCCAAAACGTTTTTTTGTGTTTTGTGGGGTTATTTTAGGTCGGAATCACCTGAACTAATTTTTGGGAACTCTCCGCTCCGAGAGGATTCCAACGATATGGTCACAAGTTAAAATAGAACAAAAAATTTGAAAAAAATAGATTTGGACATGTGGGGATACTTTTGGAATCCTCACGACGCGCTGAATCCAATGGTGAAATCTGTTTTTAATTATATTCTTTTTTTGTAGAAATGGGAGCCTATTATCATTTTAAACCTCTTAATTAAATTAGTGTAATCATAAGTCTAGGGTAAAGTATACACAAATTTCAAAAACTTATAATGGGGAGACTAATTAAAAACTATTAGACTTTAAATATGCATTACTACCACTGAAATCTGAGTTTACTTTACCCTAGACTTATATAATAGTTAAACAAATATGGTTATATATTTTATTTAAAATTATAATAGGCTCTCATTATAATTATATATCATATATAAGTCTAGGGTAAAGTAAACCCAGATTTGACTTTTAATATGAATTACTAGCACTGAAATCTGGGTTTACTTTACCCTAGACTTATATAATAGTTAAAACAATATTTGTATATATTTTATTTAAAATTTTAATAGGCTCCTATAATAATTATATTATATATAAGTCTAGGGTAAAGTAAACTCAGATTTCAGTGGTAGTAATTTATATTAAAAGTCTAATAGTTTTTAATTAGTCTCCCCATTATAAGTTTTTGAAATTTGGGTATACTTTACCCTAGACTTATGATTACACTTATTTAATTGTTAATAACTTTAAAAATAGAATAAGCTCCCATTTCTACAAAAATGAATATATTTAAAAACGGATTGCGCCATTGGATTCAGCGTGTCCTGAGGAATCCAAGCATATATCCACATGTCCAAATCTATTTTTTCCAAAAAAAGTTGTTCTATTTTAACATGTGACCATATCATTGGAATCCTCTCGAAGCGGAGAGTTCCCAAAAATTAATTCAGGTGATTCCGACCTATTATAACCCCACAAAACACAATTTGTTTTTTGTCAAATTCCTTGTAATGTATTGTAAAATCTTAAAACAGCTCCCAAGGCCACAAAAATGGGCAGAATTAAAATCGGTTTGCGCCATTGGATTTTTCGCGTCGAGAAGAATCCGAACATACCGCTAAAAATATGAAAATGAAAAATGTCCGGTCAACTTCCAAAAAACACTTTGGATTTTGGCCAAAAAAGGAAAATTTAGTTAAGACACTATTCTGAATCCTCTCGACGCGCTGAATCCAATGGCACCAACCGATTTTAATTCCATCCATTTTTGCTGCCTTGAGAGCCGTTTTAAGATTTTCCAAAACGTTTTTTTGTGTTTTGTGGGGTTATTTTAGGTCGGAATCACCTGAACTAATTTTTGGGAACTCTCCGCTCCGAGAGGATTCCAACGATATGGTCACAAGTTAAAATAGAACAAAAATTTTGAAAAAAATAGATTTGGACATGTGGGGATACTTTTGGAATCCTCACGACGCGCTGAATCCAATGGTGAAATCCGTTTTTAATTATATTCATTTTGTGTAGAAATGGGAGCCTATTATAATTTTAAACCTCTTAATTAAATTAGTGTAATCATAAGTCTAGGGTAAAGTATACACAAATTTCAAAAACTTATAATGGGGAGACTAATTAAAAACTATTAGACTTTAACCTTATTTAGCGGCGAGCAACATAAGTCGAGTTAAATAAAGCTGGACTATGTGGCGGCGCTCGACATAACTCGAGTGGCAATTTCAGCACGTAATGTGGCTGAGAGAGAGAGACAAGTGGTGGCAGGAGACTAGCGAGCGTATGACTGCTCCAGACCACCGCGGCGAACCTACTGACACAAATCTCAGCTCCCTCCTCCCTCTCTCACTCGCTACATACTCAATTATGTACTGAAAGTACCGAATTACCTGCTTTTTGCACTCGCGTTGCACGGTTATTGCAAGAAAAACTATCCATCATACAAGGATCGTTATGGTGTCATTCGAAAGCTCTGTTTATGCCCTTTCAGGGATAGGTACTTGTTTTACGTTCTGGGTCTTATTTAGGCATGAAAATGATCACGTAAACAGCCCTATTTTGGCTAAAAACACCCCGCTGTGCGGTACACATAAATAAACCGCATAGGCCGCTCGTAAGGTGTTAAATATGCATTACTACCACTGAAATCTGAGTTTACTTTACCCTAGACTTATATAATAGTTAAACAAATATGGTTATATATTTTATTTAAAATTATAATAGGCTCTCATTATAATTATATATTATATATAAGTCTAGGGTAAAGTAAACCCAGATTTGACTTTTAATATGAATTACTAGCACTGAAATCTGGGTTTACTTTACCCTAGACTTATATAATAGTTAAAACAATATTTGTATATATTTTATTTAAAATTTGAATAGGCTCCTATAATAATTATATATTATATATAAGTCTAGGGTAAAGTAAACTCAGATTTCAGTGGTAGTAATTTATATTAAAAGTCTAATAGTTTTTAATTAGTCTTCCCATTATAAGTTTTTGAAATTTGGGTATACTTTACCCTAGACTTATGATTACACTTATTTAATTGTTAATAACTTTAAAAATAGAATAAGCTCCCATTTCTACAAAAATTAATATATTTAAAAACGGATTGCGCCATTGGATTCAGCGTGTCCTGAGGAATCCAAGCATATATCCACATGTCCAAATCTATTTTTTCCAAAAAAAGTTGTTCTATTTTAACATGTGACCATATCATTGGAATCCTCTCGAAGCGGAGAGTTCCCAAAAATTAATTCAGGTGATTCCGACCTATTATAACCCCACAAAACACAATTTGTTTTTTGTCAAATTCCTTGTAATGTATTGTAAAATCTTAAAACAGCTCCCAAGGCCACAAAAATGGGCAGAATTAAAATCGGTTTGCGCCATTGGATTTTTCGCGTCGAGAAGAATCCGAACATACCGCTAAAAATATGAAAATGAAAAATGTCCGGTCAACTTCCAAAAAACACTAAGGCCCCTTTGGATTTTGGCCAAAAAAGGAAAATTTAGTTAAGACACTATTCTGAATCCTCTCGACGCGCTGAATCCAATGGCACCAACCGATTTTAATTCCATCCATTTTTGCTGCCTTGAGAGCCGTTTTAAGATTTTCCAAAACGTTTTTTTGTGTTTTGTGGGGTTATTTTAGGTCGGAATCACCTGAACTAATTTTTGGGAACTCTCCGCTCCGAGAGGATTCCAACGATATGGTCACAAGTTAAAATAGAACAAAAATTTTGAAAAAAATAGATTTGGACATGTGGGGATACTTTTGGAATCCTCACGACGCGCTGAATCCAATGGTGAAATCCGTTTTTAATTATATTCATTTTGTGTAGAAATGGGAGCCTATTATCATTTTAAACCTCTTAATTAAATTAGTGTAATCATAAGTCTAGGGTAAAGTATACACAAATTTCAAAAACTTATAATGGGGAGACTAATTAAAAACTAATGCATTATACTACCACTGAAATCTGGGTTTACTTTACCCTAGACTTATATAATAGTTAAACAAATATGGTTATATATTTTATTTAAAATTATAATAGGCTCTCATTATAATTATATATTATATATAAGTCTAGGGTAAAGTAAACCCAGATTTGACTTTTAATATTAATTACTAGCACTGAAATCTGGGTTTACTTTACCCTAGACTTATATAATAGTTAAAACAATATTTGTATATATTTTATTTAAAATTTTAATAGGCTCCCATAATAATTATATATTATATAAGTCTAGGGTAAAGTAAACTCAGATTTCAGTGGTAGTAATTTATATTAAAAGTCTAATAGTTTTTAATTAGTCTCCCCATTATAAGTTTTTGAAATTTGGGTATACTTTACCCTAGACTTATGATTACACTTATTTAATTGTTAATAACTTTAAAAATAGAATAAGCTCCCATTTCTACAAAAATGAATATATTTAAAAACGGATTGCGCCATTGGATTCAGCGTGTCCTGAGGAATCCAAGCATATATCCACATGTCCAAATCTATTTTTTTCCAAAAAAAGTTGTTCTATTTTAACATGTGACCATATCATTGGAATCCTCTCGAAGCGGAGAGTTCCCAAAAATTAATTCAGGTGATTCCGACCTATTATAACCCCACAAAACACAATTTGTTTTTTGTCAAATTCCTTGTAATGTATTGTAAAATCTTAAAACAGCTCCCAAGGCCACAAAAATGGGCAGAATTAAAATCGGTTTGCGCCATTGGATTTTTCGCGTCGAGAAGAATCCGAACATACCGCTAAAAATATGAAAATGAAAAATGTCCGGTCAACTTCCAAAAAACACTAAGGCAAACCCCTTTGGATTTTGGCCAAAAAAGGAAAATTTAGTTAAGACACTATTCTGAATCCTCTCGACGCGCTGAATCCAATGGCACCAACCGATTTTAATTCCATCCATTTTTGCTGCCTTGAGAGCCGTTTTAAGATTTTCCAAAACGTTTTTTTGTGTTTTGTGGGGTTATTTTAGGTCGGAATCACCTGAACTAATTTTTGGGAACTCTCCGCTCCGAGAGGATTCCAACGATATGGTCACAAGTTAAAATAGAACAAAAATTTTGAAAAAAATAGATTTGGACATGTGGGGATACTTTTGGAATCCTCACGACGCGCTGAATCCAATGGTGAAATCCGTTTTTAATTATATTCATTTTGTGTAGAAATGGGAGCCTATTATAATTTTAAACCTCTTAATTAAATTAGTGTAATCATAAGTCTAGGGTAAAGTATACACAAATTTCAAAAACTTATAATGGGGAGACTAATTAAAAACTATTAGACTTTAACCCTTATTTAGCGGCGAGCAACATAAGTCGAGTTAAATAAAGCTGGACTATGTGGCGGCGCTCGACATAACTCGAGTGGCAATTTCAGCACGTAATGTGGCTGAGAGAGAGAGACAAGTGGTGGCAGGAGACTAGCGAGCGTATGACTGCTCCAGACCACCGCGGCGAACCTACTGACACAAATCTCAGCTCCCTCCTCCCTCTCTCACTCGCTACATACTCAATTATGTACTGAAAGTACCGAATTACCTGCTTTTTGCACTCGCGTTGCACGGTTATTGCAAGAAAACTATCCATCATACAAGGATCGTTATGGTGTCATTCGAAAGCTCTGTTTATGCCCTTTCAGGGATAGGTACTTGTTTTACGTTCTGGGTCTTATTTAGGCATGAAAATGATCACGTAAACAGCCCTATTTTGGCTAAAAACACCCCGCTGTGCGGTACACATAAATAAACCGCATAGGCCGCTCGTAAGGTGTTAAATATGCATTACTACCACTGAAATCTGAGTTTACTTTACCCTAGACTTATATAATAGTTAAACAAATATGGTTATATATTTTATTTAAAATTATAATAGGCTCTCATTATAATTATATATTATATATAAGTCTAGGGTAAAGTAAACCCAGATTTGACTTTTAATATGAATTACTAGCACTGAAATCTGGGTTTACTTTACCCTAGACTTATATAATAGTTAAAACAATATTTGTATATATTTTATTTAAAATTTTAATAGGCTCCTATAATAATTATATATTATATATAAGTCTAGGGTAAAGTAAACTCAGATTTCAGTGGTAGTAATTTATATTAAAAGTCTAATAGTTTTTAATTAGTCTCCCCATTATAAGTTTTTGAAATTTGGGTATACTTTACCCTAGACTTATGATTACACTTATTTAATTGTTAATAACTTTAAAAATAGAATAAGCTCCCATTTCTACAAAAATTAATATATTTAAAAACGGATTGCGCCATTGGATTCAGCGTGTCCTGAGGAATCCAAGCATATATCCACATGTCCAAATCTATTTTTTCCAAAAAAAGTTGTTCTATTTTAACATGTGACCATATCATTGGAATCCTCTCGAAGCGGAGAGTTCCCAAAAATTAATTCAGGTGATTCCGACCTATTATAACCCCACAAAACACAATTTGTTTTTTGTCAAATTCCTTGTAATGTATTGTAAAATCTTAAAACAGCTCCCAAGGCCACAAAAATGGGCAGAATTAAAATCGGTTTGCGCCATTGGATTTTTCGCGTCGAGAAGAATCCGAACATACCGCTAAAAATATGAAAATGAAAAATGTCCGGTCAACTTCCAAAAAACACTAAGGCAAACCCCTTTGGATTTTGGCCAAAAAAGGAAAATTTAGTTAAGACACTATTCTGAATCCTCTCGACGCGCTGAATCCAATGGCACCAACCGATTTTAATTCCATCCATTTTTGCTGCCTTGAGAGCCGTTTTAAGATTTTCCAAAACGTTTTTTTGTGTTTTGTGGGGTTATTTTAGGTCGGAATCACCTGAACTAATTTTGGGAACTCTCCGCTCCGAGAGGATTCCAACGATATGGTCACAAGTTAAAATAGAACAAAAATTTTGAAAAAAATAGATTTGGACATGTGGGGATACTTTTGGAATCCTCACGACGCGCTGAATCCAATGGTGAAATCCGTTTTTAATTATATTCATTTTGTGTAGAAATGGGAGCCTATTATCATTTTAAACCTCTTAATTAAATTAGTGTAATCATAAGTCTAGGGTAAAGTATACACAAATTTCAAAAACTTATAATGGGGAGACTAATTAAAAACTATTAGACTTTAAATATGCATTACTACCACTGAAATCTGGGTTTACTTTACCCTAGACTTATATAATAGTTAAACAAATATGGTTATATATTTTATTTAAAATTATAATAGGCTCTCATTATAATTATATATTATATATAAGTCTAGGGTAAAGTAAACCCAGATTTGACTTTTAATATGAATTACTAGCACTGAAATCTGGGTTTACTTTACCCTAGACTTATATAATAGTTAAAACAATATTTGTATATATTTTATTTAAAATTTTAATAGGCTCCTATAATAATTATATATTATATATAAGTCTAGGGTAAAGTAAACTCAGATTTCAGTGGTAGTAATTTATATTAAAAGTCTAATAGTTTTTAATTAGTCTCCCCATTATAAGTTTTTGAAATTTGGGTATACTTTACCCTAGACTTATGATTACACTTATTTAATTGTTAATAACTTTAAAAATAGAATAAGCTCCCATTTCTACAAAAATTAATATATTTAAAAACGGATTGCGCCATTGGATTCAGCGTGTCCTGAGGAATCCAAGCATATATCCACATGTCCAAATCTATTTTTTCCAAAAAAAGTTGTTCTATTTTAACATGTGACCATATCATTGGAATCCTCTCGAAGCGGAGAGTTCCCAAAAATTAATTCAGGTGATTCCGACCTATTATAACCCCACAAAACACAATTTGTTTTTTGTCAAATTCCTTGTAATGTATTGTAAAATCTTAAAACAGCTCCCAAGGCCACAAAAATGGGCAGAATTAAAATCGGTTTGCGCCATTGGATTTTTCGCGTCGAGAAGAATCCGAACATACCGCTAAAAATATGAAAATGAAAAATGTCCGGTCAACTTCCAAAAAACACTAAGGCAAACCCCTTTGGATTTTGGCCAAAAAAGGAAAATTTAGTTAAGACACTATTCTGAATCCTCTCGACGCGCTGAATCCAATGGCACCAACCGATTTTAATTCCATCCATTTTTGCTGCCTTGAGAGCCGTTTTAAGATTTTCCAAAACGTTTTTTTGTGTGTTTGTGGGGTTATTTTAGGTCGGAATCACCTGAACTAATTTTTGGGAACTCTCCGCTCCGAGAGGATTCCAACGATATGGTCACAAGTTAAAATAGAACAAAAATTTTGAAAAAAATAGATTTGGACATGTGGGGATACTTTTGGAATCCTCACGACGCGCTGAATCCAATGGTGAAATCCGTTTTTAATTATATTCATTTTGTGTAGAAATGGGAGCCTATTATCATTTTAAACCTCTTAATTAAATTAGTGTAATCATAAGTCTAGGGTAAAGTATACACAAATTTCAAAAACTTATAATGGGGAGACTAATTAAAAACTATTAGACTTTAACCCTTATTTAGCGGCGAGCAACATAAGTCGAGTTAAATAAAGCTGGACTATGTGGCGGCGCTCGACATAACTCGAGTGGCAATTTCAGCACGTAATGTGGCTGAGAGAGAGAGACAAGTGGTGGCAGGAGACTAGCGAGCGTATGACTGCTCCAGACACCGCGGCGAACCTACTGACACAAATCTCAGCTCCCTCCTCCCTCTCTCACTCGCTACATACTCAATTATGTACTGAAAGTACCGAATTACCTGCTTTTTGCACTCGCGTTGCACGGTTATTGCAAGAAAACTATCCATCATACAAGGATCGTTATGGTGTCATTCGAAAGCTCTGTTTATGCCCTTTCAGGGATAGGTACTTGTTTTACGTTCTGGGTCTTATTTAGGCATGAAAATGATCACGTAAACAGCCCTATTTTGGCTAAAAACACCCCGCTGTGCGGTACACATAAATAAACCGCATAGGCCGCTCGTAAGGTGTTAAATATGCATTACTACCACTGAAATCTGAGTTTACTTTACCCTAGACTTATATAATAGTTAAACAATATGGTTATATATTTTATTTAAAATTATAATAGGCTCTCATTATAATTATATATTATATATAAGTCTAGGGTAAAGTAAACCCAGATTTGACTTTTAATATGAATTACTAGCACTGAAATCTGGGTTTACTTTACCCTAGACTTATATAATAGTTAAAACAATATTTGTATATATTTTATTTAAAATTTTAATAGGCTCCTATAATAATTATATATTATATATAAGTCTAGGGTAAAGTAAACTCAGATTTCAGTGGTAGTAATTTATATTAAAAGTCTAATAGTTTTTAATTAGTCTCCCCATTATAAGTTTTTGAAATTTGGGTATACTTTACCCTAGACTTATGATTACACTTATTTAATTGTTAATAACTTTAAAAATAGAATAAGCTCCCATTTCTACAAAAATTAATATATTTAAAAACGGATTGCGCCATTGGATTCAGCGTGTCCTGAGGAATCCAAGCATATATCCACATGTCCAAATCTATTTTTTCCAAAAAAAGTTGTTCTATTTTAACATGTGACCATATCATTGGAATCCTCTCGAAGCGGAGAGTTCCCAAAAATTAATTCAGGTGATTCCGACCTATTATAACCCCACAAAACACAATTTGTTTTTTGTCAAATTCCTTGTAATGTATTGTAAAATCTTAAAACAGCTCCCAAGGCCACAAAAATGGGCAGAATTAAAATCGGTTTGCGCCATTGGATTTTTCGCGTCGAGAAGAATCCGAACATACCGCTAAAAATATGAAAATGAAAAATGTCCGGTCAACTTCCAAAAAACACTAAGGCAAACCCCTTTGGATTTTGGCCAAAAAAGGAAAATTTAGTTAAGACACTATTCTGAATCCTCTCGACGCGCTGAATCCAATGGCACCAACCGATTTTAATTCCATCCATTTTTGCTGCCTTGAGAGCCGTTTTAAGATTTTCCAAAACGTTTTTTTGTGTTTTGTGGGGTTATTTTAGGTCGGAATCACCTGAACTAATTTTTGGGAACTCTCCGCTCCGAGAGGATTCCAACGATATGGTCACAAGTTAAAATAGAACAAAATTTTTGAAAAAAATAGATTTGGACATGTGGGGATACTTTTGGAATCCTCACGACGCGCTGAATCCAATGGTGAAATCCGTTTTTAATTATATTCATTTTGTGTAGAAATGGGAGCCTATTATCATTTTAAACCTCTTAATTAAATTAGTGTAATCATAAGTCTAGGGTAAAGTATACACAAATTTCAAAAACTTATAATGGGGAGACTAATTAAAAACTATTAGACTTTAAATATGCATTACTACCACTGAAATCTGGGTTTACTTTACCCTAGACTTATATAATAGTTAAACAAATATGGTTATATATTTTATTTAAAATTATAATAGGCTCTCATTATAATTATATATCATATATAAGTCTAGGGTAAAGTAAACCCAGATTTGACTTTTAATATGAATTACTAGCACTGAAATCTGGGTTATAAGACTTATATAATAGTTAAAACAATATTTGTATATATTTTATTTAAAATTTTAATAGGCTCCTATAATAATTATATATTATATATAAGTCTAGGGTAAAGTAAACTCAGATTTCAGTGGTAGTAATTTATATTAAAAGTCTAATAGTTTTTAATTAGTCTCCCCATTATAAGTTTTTGAAATTTGGGTATACTTTACCCTAGACTTATGATTACACTTATTTAATTGTTAATAACTTTAAAAATAGAATAAGCTCCCATTTCTACAAAATTAATATATTTAAAAACGGATTGCGCCATTGGATTCAGCGTGTCCTGAGGAATCCAAGCATATATCCACATGTCCAAATCTATTTTTTCCAAAAAAAGTTGTTCTATTTTAACATGTGACCATATCATTGGAATCCTCTCGAAGCGGAGAGTTCCCAAAAATTAATTCAGGTGATTCCGACCTATTATAACCCCACAAAACACAATTTGTTTTTTGTCAAATTCCTTGTAATGTATTGTAAAATCTTAAAACAGCTCCCAAGGCCACAAAAATGGGCAGAATTAAAATCGGTTTGCGCCATTGGATTTTTCGCGTCGAGAAGAATCCGAACATACCGCTAAAAATATGAAAATGAAAAATGTCCGGTCAACTTCCAAAAAATCCCTTTGGATTTTGGCCAAAAAAGGAAAATTTAGTTAAGACACTATTCTGAATCCTCTCGACGCGCTGAATCCAATGGCACCAACCGATTTTAATTCCATCCATTTTTGCTGCCTTGAGAGCCGTTTTAAGATTTTCCAAAACGTTTTTTTGTGTTTTGTGGGGTTATTTTAGGTCGGAATCACCTGAACTAATTTTTGGGAACTCTCCGCTCCGAGAGGATTCCAACGATATGGTCACAAGTTAAAATAGAACAAAAATTTTGAAAAAAATAGATTTGGACATGTGGGGATACTTTTGGAATCCTCACGACGCGCTGAATCCAATGGTGAAATCCGTTTTTAATTATATTCATTTTGTGTAGAAATGGGAGCCTATTATCATTTTAAACCTCTTAATTAAATTAGTGTAATCATAAGTCTAGGGTAAAGTATACACAAATTTCAAAAACTTATAATGGGGAGACTAATTAAAAACTATTAGACTTTAAATATGCATTACTACCACTGAAATCTGGGTTTACTTTACCCTAGACTTATATAATAGTTAAACAAATATGGTTATATATTTTATTTAAAATTATAATAGGCTCTCATTATAATTATATATTATATATAAGTCTAGGGTAAAGTAAACCCAGATTTGACTTTTAATATGAATTACTAGCACTGAAATCTGGGTTTACTTTACCCTAGACTTATATAATAGTTAAAACAATATTTGTATATATTTTATTTAAAATTTTAATAGGCTCCTATAATAATTATATATTATATATAAGTCTAGGGTAAAGTAAACTCAGATTTCAGTGGTAGTAATTTATATTAAAAGTCTAATAGTTTTTAATTAGTCTCCCCATTATAAGTTTTTGAAATTTGGGTATACTTTACCCTAGACTTATGATTACACTTATTTAATTGTTAATAACTTTAAAAATAGAATAAGCTCCCATTTCTACAAAAATTAATATATTTAAAAACGGATTGCGCCATTGGATTCAGCGTGTCCTGAGGAATCCAAGCATATATCCACATGTCCAAATCTATTTTTTCCAAAAAAAGTTGTTCTATTTTAACATGTGACCATATCATTGGAATCCTCTCGAAGCGGAGAGTTCCCAAAAATTAATTCAGGTGATTCCGACCTATTATAACCCCACAAAACACAATTTGTTTTTGTCAAATTCCTTGTAATGTATTGTAAAATCTTAAAACAGCTCCCAAGGCCACAAAAATGGGCAGAATTAAAATCGGTTTGCGCCATTGGATTTTTCGCGTCGAGAAGAATCCGAACATACCGCTAAAAATATGAAAATGAAAAATGTCCGGTCAACTTCCAAAAAACACTAAGGCAAGTGTTTGGCCAAAAAAGGAAAATTTAGTTAAGACACTATTCTGAATCCTCTCGACGCGCTGAATCCAATGGCACCAACCGATTTTAATTCCATCCATTTTTGCTGCCTTGAGAGCCGTTTTAAGATTTTCCAAAACGTTTTTTTGTGTTTTGTGGGGTTATTTTAGGTCGGAATCACCTGAACTAATTTTTGGGAACTCTCCGCTCCGAGAGGATTCCAACGATATGGTCACAAGTTAAAATAGAACAAAAATTTTGAAAAAAATAGATTTGGACATGTGGGGATACTTTTGGAATCCTCACGACGCGCTGAATCCAATGGTGAAATCCGTTTTTAATTATATTCATTTTGTGTAGAAATGGGAGCCTATTATCATTTTAAACCTCTTAATTAAATTAGTGTAATCATAAGTCTAGGGTAAAGTATACACAAATTTCAAAAACTTATAATGGGGAGACTAATTAAAAACTATTAGACTTTAAATATGCATTACTACCACTGAAATCTGGGTTTACTTTACCCTAGACTTATATAATAGTTAAACAAATATGGTTATATATTTTATTTAAAATTATAATAGGCTCTCATTATAATTATATATTATATATAAGTCTAGGGTAAAGTAAACCCAGATTTGACTTTTAATATGAATTACTAGCACTGAAATCTGGGTTTACTTTACCCTAGACTTATATAATAGTTAAAACAATATTTGTATATATTTTATTTAAAATTTGAATAGGCTCCTATAATAATTATATATTATATATAAGTCTAGGGTAAAGTAAACTCAGATTTCAGTGGTAGTAATTTATATTAAAAGTCTAATAGTTTTTAATTAGTCTCCCCATTATAAGTTTTTGAAATTTGGGTATACTTTACCCTAGACTTATGATTACACTTATTTAATTGTTAATAACTTTAAAAATAGAATAAGCTCCCATTTCTACAAAAATGAATATATTTAAAAACGGATTGCGCCATTGGATTCAGCGTGTCCTGAGGAATCCAAGCATATATCCACATGTCCAAATCTATTTTTTCCAAAAAAAGTTGTTCTATTTTAACATGTGACCATATCATTGGAATCCTCTCGAAGCGGAGAGTTCCCAAAAATTAATTCAGGTGATTCCGACCTATTATAACCCCACAAAACACAATTTGTTTTTTGTCAAATTCCTTGTAATGTATTGTAAAATCTTAAAACAGCTCCCAAGGCCACAAAATGGGCAGAATTAAAATCGGTTTGCGCCATTGGATTTTTCGCGTCGAGAAGAATCCGAACATACCGCTAAAAATATGAAAATGAAAAATGTCCGGTCAACTTCCAAAAAACACTAAGGCATCCCTTTGGATTTTGGCCAAAAAAGGAAAATTTAGTTAAGACACTATTCTGAATCCTCTCGACGCGCTGAATCCAATGGCACCAACCGATTTTAATTCCATCCATTTTTGCTGCCTTGAGAGCCGTTTTAAGATTTTCCAAAACGTTTTTTTGTGTTTTGTGGGGTTATTTTAGGTCGGAATCACCTGAACTAATTTTTGGGAACTCTCCGCTCCGAGAGGATTCCAACGATATGGTCACAAGTTAAAATAGAACAAAAATTTTGAAAAAAATAGATTTGGACATGTGGGGATACTTTTGGAATCCTCACGACGCGCTGAATCCAATGGTGAAATCCGTTTTTAATTATATTCATTTTGTGTAGAAATGGGAGCCTATTATCATTTTAAACCTCTTAATTAAATTAGTGTAATCATAAGTCTAGGGTAAAGTATACACAAATTTCAAAAACTTATAATGGGGAGACTAATTAAAAACTATTAGACTTTAAATATGCATTACTACCACTGAAATCTGAGTTTACTTTACCCTAGACTTATATAATAGTTAAACAAATATGGTTATATATTTTATTTAAAATTATAATAGGCTCTCATTATAATTATATATTATATATAAGTCTAGGGTAAAGTAAACCCAGATTTGACTTTTAATATGAATTACTAGCACTGAAATCTGGGTTTACTTTACCCTAGACTTATATAATAGTTAAAACAATATTTGTATATATTTTATTTAAAATTTTAATAGGCTCCTATAATAATTATATATTATATATAAGTCTAGGGTAAAGTAAACTCAGATTTCAGTGGTAGTAATTTATATTAAAAGTCTAATAGTTTTTAATTAGTCTCCCCATTATAAGTTTTTGAAATTTGGGTATACTTTACCCTAGACTTATGATTACACTTATTTAATTGTTAATAACTTTAAAAATAGAATAAGCTCCCATTTCTACAAAAATGAATATATTTAAAAACGGATTGCGCCATTGGATTCAGCGTGTCCTGAGGAATCCAAGCATATATCCACATGTCCAAATCTATTTTTTCCAAAAAAAGTTGTTCTATTTTAACATGTGACCATATCATTGGAATCCTCTCGAAGCGGAGAGTTCCCAAAAATTAATTCAGGTGATTCCGACCTATTATAACCCCACAAAACACAATTTGTTTTTTGTCAAATTCCTTGTAATGTATTGTAAAATCTTAAAACAGCTCCCAAGGCCACAAAAATGGGCAGAATTAAAATCGGTTTGCGCCATTGGATTTTTCGCGTCGAGAAGAATCCGAACATACCGCTAAAAATATGAAAATGAAAAATGTCCGGTCAACTTCCAAAAAACACTAAGGCAAAACCCCTTTGGATTTTGGCCAAAAAAGGAAAATTTAGTTAAGACACTATTCTGAATCCTCTCGACGTGCTGAATCCAATGGCACCAACCGATTTTAATTCCATCCATTTTTGCTGCCTTGAGAGCCGTTTTAAGATTTTCCAAAACGTTTTTTTGTGTTTTGTGGGGTTATTTTAGGTCGCAATCACCTGAACTAATTTTTGGGAACTCTCCGCTCCGAGAGGATTCCAACGATATGGTCACAAGTTAAAATAGAACAAAAATTTTGAAAAAAATAGATTTGGACATGTGGGGATACTTTTGGAATCCTCACGACGCGCTGAATCCAATGGTGAAATCCGTTTTTAATTATATTCATTTTGTGTAGAAATGGGAGCCTATTATAATTTTAAACCTCTTAATTAAATTAGTGTAATCATAAGTCTAGGGTAAAGTATACACAAATTTCAAAAACTTATAATGGGGAGACTAATTAAAAACTATTAGACTTTAACCCTTATTTAGCGGCGAGCAACATAAGTCGAGTTAAATAAAGCTGGACTATGTGGCGGCGCTCGACATAACTCGAGTGGCAATTTCAGCACGTAATGTGGCTGAGAGAGAGAGACAAGTGGTGGCAGGAGACTAGCGAGCGTATGACTGCTCCAGACCACCGCGGCGAACCTACTGACACAAATCTCAGCTCCCTCCTCCCTCTCTCACTCGCTACATACTCAATTATGTACTGAAAGTACCGAATTACCTGCTTTTTGCACTCGCGTTGCACGGTTATTGCAAGAAAACTATCCATCATACAAGGATCGTTATGGTGTCATTCGAAAGCTCTGTTTATGCCCTTTCAGGGATAGGTACTTGTTTTACGTTCTGGGTCTTATTTAGGCATGAAAATGATCACGTAAACAGCCCTATTTTGGCTAAAAACACCCCGCTGTGCGGTACACATAAATAAACCGCATAGGCCGCTCGTAAGGTGTTAAATATGCATTACTACCACTGAAATCTGAGTTTACTTTACCCTAGACTTATATAATAGTTAAACAAATATGGTTATATATTTTATTTAAAATTATAATAGGCTCTCATTATAATTATATATTATATATAAGTCTAGGGTAAAGTAAACCCAGATTTGACTTTTAATATGAATTACTAGCACTGAAATCTGGGTTTACTTTACCCTAGACTTATATAATAGTTAAAACAATATTTGTATATATTTTATTTAAAATTTGAATAGGCTCCTATAATAATTATATTATATATAAGTCTAGGGTAAAGTAAACTCAGATTTCAGTGGTAGTAATTTATATTAAAAGTCTAATAGTTTTTAATTAGTCTCCCCATTATAAGTTTTTGAAATTTGGGTATACTTTACCCTAGACTTATGATTACACTTATTTAATTGTTAATAACTTTAAAAATAGAATAAGCTCCCATTTCTACAAAAATTAATATATTTAAAAACGGATTGCGCCATTGGATTCAGCGTGTCCTGAGGAATCCAAGCATATATCCACATGTCCAAATCTATTTTTTCCAAAAAAAGTTGTTCTATTTTAACATGTGACCATATCATTGGAATCCTCTCGAAGCGGAGAGTTCCCAAAAATTAATTCAGGTGATTCCGACCTATTATAACCCCACAAAACACAATTTGTTTTTTGTCAAATTCCTTGTAATGTATTGTAAAATCTTAAAACAGCTCCCAAGGCCACAAAAATGGGCAGAATTAAAATCGGTTTGCGCCATTGGATTTTTCGCGTCGAGAAGAATCCGAACATACCGCTAAAAATATGAAAATGAAAAATGTCCGGTCAACTTCCAAAAAACACTAAGGCAAACCCCTTTGGATTTTGGCCAAAAAAGGAAAATTTAGTTAAGACACTATTCTGAATCCTCTCGACGCGCTGAATCCAATGGCACCAACCGATTTTAATTCCATCCATTTTTGCTGCCTTGAGAGCCGTTTTAAGATTTTCCAAAACGTTTTTTTGTGTTTTGTGGGGTTATTTTAGGTCGGAATCACCTGAACTAATTTTTGGGAACTCTCCGCTCCGAGAGGATTCCAACGATATGGTCACAAGTTAAAATAGAACAAAATTTTTGAAAAAAATAGATTTGGACATGTGGGGATACTTTTGGAATCCTCACGACGCGCTGAATCCAATGGTGAAATCCGTTTTTAATTATATTCATTTTGTGTAGAAATGGGAGCCTATTATCATTTTAAACCTCTTAATTAAATTAGTGTAATCATAAGTCTAGGGTAAAGTATACACAAATTTCAAAAACTTATAATGGGGAGACTAATTAAAAACTATTAGACTTTAAATATGCATTACTACCACTGAAATCTGGGTTTACTTTACCCTAGACTTATATAATAGTTAAACAAATATGGTTATATATTTTATTTAAAATTATAATAGGCTCTCATTATAATTATATATTATATATAAGTCTAGGGTAAAGTAAACCCAGATTTGACTTTTAATATGAATTACTAGCACTGAAATCTGGGTTATAAGACTTATATAATAGTTAAAACAATATTTGTATATATTTTATTTAAAATTTTAATAGGCTCCTATAATAATTATATATTATATATAAGTCTAGGGTAAAGTAAACTCAGATTTCAGTGGTAGTAATTTATATTAAAAGTCTAATAGTTTTTAATTAGTCTCCCCATTATAAGTTTTTGAAATTTGGGTATACTTTACCCTAGACTTATGATTACACTTATTTAATTGTTAATAACTTTAAAAATAGAATAAGCTCCCATTTCTACAAAAATGAATATATTTAAAAACGGATTGCGCCATTGGATTCAGCGTGTCCTGAGGAATCCAAGCATATATCCACATGTCCAAATCTATTTTTTCCAAAAAAAGTTGTTCTATTTTAACATGTGACCATATCATTGGAATCCTCTCGAAGCGGAGAGTTCCCAAAAATTAATTCAGGTGATTCCGACCTATTATAACCCCACAAAACACAATTTGTTTTTTGTCAAATTCCTTGTAATGTATTGTAAAATCTTAAAACAGCTCCCAAGGCCACAAAAATGGGCAGAATTAAAATCGGTTTGCGCCATTGGATTTTTCGCGTCGAGAAGAATCCGAACATACCGCTAAAAATATGAAAATGAAAAATGTCCGGTCAACTTCCAAAAAACACTAAGGCAAACCCCTTTGGATTTTGGCCAAAAAAGGAAAATTTAGTTAAGACACTATTCTGAATCCTCTCGACGCGCTGAATCCAATGGCACCAACCGATTTTAATTCCATCCATTTTTGCTGCCTTGAGAGCCGTTTTAAGATTTTCCAAAACGTTTTTTTGTGTTTTGTGGGGTTATTTTAGGTCGGAATCACCTGAACTAATTTTTGGGAACTCTCCGCTCCGAGAGGATTCCAACGATATGGTCACAAGTTAAAATAGAACAAAAATTTTGAAAAAAATAGATTTGGACATGTGGGGATACTTTTGGAATCCTCACGACGCGCTGAATCCAATGGTGAAATCCGTTTTTAATTATATTCATTTTGTGTAGAAATGGGAGCCTATTATCATTTTAAACCTCTTAATTAAATTAGTGTAATCATAAGTCTAGGGTAAAGTATACACAAATTTCAAAAACTTATAATGGGGAGACTAATTAAAAACTATTAGACTTTAAATATGCATTACTACCACTGAAATCTGGGTTTACTTTACCCTAGACTTATATAATAGTTAAACAAATATGGTTATATATTTTATTTAAAATTATAATAGGCTCTCATTATAATTATATATTATATATAAGTCTAGGGTAAAGTAAACCCAGATTTGACTTTTAATATGAATTACTAGCACTGAAATCTGGGTTTACTTTACCCTAGACTTATATAATAGTTAAAACAATATTTGTATATATTTTATTTAAAATTTTAATAGGCTCCTATAATAATTATATATTATATATAAGTCTAGGGTAAAGTAAACTCAGATTTCAGTGGTAGTAATTTATATTAAAAGTCTAATAGTTTTTAATTAGTCTCCCCATTATAAGTTTTTGAAATTTGGGTATACTTTACCCTAGACTTATGATTACACTTATTTAATTGTTAATAACTTTAAAAATAGAATAAGCTCCCATTTCTACAAAAATTAATATATTTAAAAACGGATTGCGCCATTGGATTCAGCGTGTCCTGAGGAATCCAAGCATATATCCACATGTCCAAATCTATTTTTTCCAAAAAAAGTTGTTCTATTTTAACATGTGACCATATCATTGGAATCCTCTCGAAGCGGAGAGTTCCCAAAAATTAATTCAGGTGATTCCGACCTATTATAACCCCACAAAACACAATTTGTTTTTTGTCAAATTCCTTGTAATGTATTGTAAAATCTTAAAACAGCTCCCAAGGCCACAAAAATGGGCAGAATTAAAATCGGTTTGCGCCATTGGATTTTTCGCGTCGAGAAGAATCCGAACATACCGCTAAAAATATGAAAATGAAAAATGTCCGGTCAACTTCCAAAAAACACTAAGGCAAACCCCTTTGGATTTTGGCCAAAAAAGGAAAATTTAGTTAAGACACTATTCTGAATCCTCTCGACGCGCTGAATCCAATGGCACCAACCGATTTTAATTCCATCCATTTTTGCTGCCTTGAGAGCCGTTTTAAGATTTTCCAAAACGTTTTTTTTGTGTTTTGTGGGGTTATTTTAGGTCGGAATCACCTGAACTAATTTTTGGGAACTCTCCGCTCCGAGAGGATTCCAACGATATGGTCACAAGTTAAAATAGAACAAAAAATTTGAAAAAAATAGATTTGGACATGTGGGGATACTTTTGGAATCCTCACGACGCGCTGAATCCAATGGTGAAATCCGTTTTTAATTATATTCATTTTGTGTAGAAATGGGAGCCTATTATCATTTTAAACCTCTTAATTAAATTAGTGTAATCATAAGTCTAGGGTAAAGTATACACAAATTTCAAAAACTTATAATGGGGAGACTAATTAAAAACTATTAGACTTTAAATATGCATTACTACCACTGAAATCTGGGTTTACTTTACCCTAGACTTATATAATAGTTAAACAAATATGGTTATATATTTTATTTAAAATTATAATAGGCTCTCATTATAATTATATTATATATAAGTCTAGGGTAAAGTAAACCCAGATTTGACTTTTAATATGAATTACTAGCACTGAAATCTGGGTTTACTTTACCCTAGACTTATAATAGTTAAAACAATATTTGTATATATTTTATTTAAAATTTGAATAGGCTCCTATAATAATTATATATTATATATAAGTCTAGGGTAAAGTAAACTCAGATTTCAGTGGTAGTAATTTATATTAAAAGTCTAATAGTTTTTAATTAGTCTCCCCATTATAAGTTTTTGAAATTTGGGTATACTTTACCCTAGACTTATGATTACACTTATTTAATTGTTAATAACTTTAAAAATAGAATAAGCTCCCATTTCTACAAAAATTAATATATTTAAAAACGGATTGCGCCATTGGATTCAGCGTGTCCTGAGGAATCCAAGCATATATCCACATGTCCAAATCTATTTTTTCCAAAAAAGTTGTTCTATTTTAACATGTGACCATATCATTGGAATCCTCTCGAAGCGGAGAGTTCCCAAAAATTAATTCAGGTGATTCCGACCTATTATAACCCCACAAAACACAATTTGTTGTTTGTCAAATTCCTTGTAATGTATTGTAAAATCTTAAAACAGCTCCCAAGGCCACAAAAATGGGCAGAATTAAAATCGGTTTGCGCCATTGGATTTTTCGCGTCGAGAAGAATCCGAACATACCGCTAAAAATATGAAAATGAAAAATGTCCGGTCAACTTCCAAAAAACACTAAGGCAAACCCCTTTGGATTTTGGCCAAAAAAGGAAAATTTAGTTAAGACACTATTCTGAATCCTCTCGACGCGCTGAATCCAATGGCACCAACCGATTTTAATTCCATCCATTTTTGCTGCCTTGAGAGCCGTTTTAAGATTTTCCAAAACGTTTTTTTGTGTTTTGTGGGGTTATTTTAGGTCGGAATCACCTGAACTAATTTTTGGGAACTCTCCGCTCCGAGAGGATTCCAACGATATGGTCACAAGTTAAAATAGAACAAAAATTTTGAAAAAAATAGATTTGGACATGTGGGGATACTTTTGGAATCCTCACGACGCGCTGAATCCAATGGTGAAATCCGTTTTTAATTATATTCATTTTGTGTAGAAATGGGAGCCTATTATCATTTTAAACCTCTTAATTAAATTAGTGTAATCATAAGTCTAGGGTAAAGTATACACAAATTTCAAAAACTTATAATGGGGAGACTAATTAAAAACTATTAGACTTTAAATATGCATTACTACCACTGAAATCTGGGTTTACTTTACCCTAGACTTATATAATAGTTAAACAAATATGGTTATATATTTTATTTAAAATTATAATAGGCTCTCATTATAATTATATATTATATATAAGTCTAGGGTAAAGTAAACCCAGATTTGACTTTTAATATGAATTACTAGCACTGAAATCTGGGTTTACTTTACCCTAGACTTATATAATAGTTAAAACAATATTTGTATATATTTTATTTAAAATTTTAATAGGCTCCTATAATAATTATATATTATATATAAGTCTAGGGTAAAGTAAACTCAGATTTCAGTGGTAGTAATTTATATTAAAAGTCTAATAGTTTTTAATTAGTCTCCCCATTATAAGTTTTTGAAATTTGGGTATACTTTACCCTAGACTTATGATTACACTTATTTAATTGTTAATAACTTTAAAAATAGAATAAGCTCCCATTTCTACAAAAATTAATATATTTAAAAACGGATTGCGCCATTGGATTCAGCGTGTCCTGAGGAATCCAAGCATATATCCACATGTCCAAATCTATTTTTTCCAAAAAAAGTTGTTCTATTTTAACATGTGACCATATCATTGGAATCCTCTCGAAGCGGAGAGTTCCCAAAAATTAATTCAGGTGATTCCGACCTATTATAACCCCACAAAACACAATTTGTTTTTTGTCAAATTCCTTGTAATGTATTGTAAAATCTTAAAACAGCTCCCAAGGCCACAAAAATGGGCAGAATTAAAATCGGTTTGCGCCATTGGATTTTTCGCGTCGAGAAGAATCCGAACATACCGCTAAAAATATGAAAATGAAAAATGTCCGGTCAACTTCCAAAAAACACTAAGGCAAGTGTTTGGCCAAAAAAGGAAAATTTAGTTAAGACACTATTCTGAATCCTCTCGACGCGCTGAATCCAATGGCACCAACCGATTTTAATTCCATCCATTTTTGCTGCCTTGAGAGCCGTTTTAAGATTTTCCAAAACGTTTTTTTTGTGTTTTGTGGGGTTATTTTAGGTCGGAATCACCTGAACTAATTTTTGGGAACTCTCCGCTCCGAGAGGATTCCAACGATATGGTCACAAGTTAAAATAGAACAAAAATTTTGAAAAAAATAGATTTGGACATGTGGGGATACTTTTGGAATCCTCACGACGCGCTGAATCCAATGGTGAAATCCGTTTTTAATTATATTCATTTTGTGTAGAAATGGGAGCCTATTATCATTTTAAACCTCTTAATTAAATTAGTGTAATCATAAGTCTAGGGTAAAGTATACACAAATTTCAAAAACTTATAATGGGGAGACTAATTAAAAACTATTAGACTTTAAATATGCATTACTACCACTGAAATCTGGGTTTACTTTACCCTAGACTTATATAATAGTTAAACAAATATGGTTATATATTTTATTTAAAATTATAATAGGCTCTCATTATAATTATATATTATATATAAGTCTAGGGTAAAGTAAACCCAGATTTGACTTTTAATATGAATTACTAGCACTGAAATCTGGGTTTACTTTACCCTAGACTTATATAATAGTTAAAACAATATTTGTATATATTTTATTTAAAATTTTAATAGGCTCCTATAATAATTATATATTATATAAGTCTAGGGTAAAGTAAACTCAGATTTCAGTGGTAGTAATTTATATTAAAAGTCTAATAGTTTTTAATTAGTCTCCCCATTATAAGTTTTTGAAATTTGGGTATACTTTACCCTAGACTTATGATTACACTTATTTAATTGTTAATAACTTTAAAAATAGAATAAGCTCCCATTTCTACAAAAATTAATATATTTAAAAACGGATTGCGCCATTGGATTCAGCGTGTCCTGAGGAATCCAAGCATATATCCACATGTCCAAATCTATTTTTTCCAAAAAAAGTTGTTCTATTTTAACATGTGACCATATCATTGGAATCCTCTCGAAGCGGAGAGTTCCCAAAAATTAATTCAGGTGATTCCGACCTATTATAACCCCACAAAACACAATTATCTTTTAGTCAAATTCCTTGTAATGTATTGTAAAATCTTAAAACAGCTCCCAAGGCCACAAAAATGGGCAGAATTAAAATCGGTTTGCGCCATTGGATTTTTCGCGTCGAGAAGAATCCGAACATACCGCTAAAAATATGAAAATGAAAAATGTCCGGTCAACTTCCAAAAAACACTAAGGCAAACCCCTTTGGATTTTGGCCAAAAAAGGAAAATTTAGTTAAGACACTATTCTGAATCCTCTCGACGCGCTGAATCCAATGGCACCAACCGATTTTAATTCCATCCATTTTTGCTGCCTTGAGAGCCGTTTTAAGATTTTCCAAAACGTTTTTTTGTGTTTTGTGGGGTTATTTTAGGTCGGAATCACCTGAACTAATTTTTGGGAACTCTCCGCTCCGAGAGGATTCCAACGATATGGTCACAAGTTAAAATAGAACAAAAATTTTGAAAAAAATAGATTTGGACATGTGGGGATACTTTTGGAATCCTCACGACGCGCTGAATCCAATGGTGAAATCCGTTTTTAATTATATTCATTTTGTGTAGAAATGGGAGCCTATTATCATTTTAAACCTCTTAATTAAATTAGTGTAATCATAAGTCTAGGGTAAAGTATACACAAATTTCAAAAACTTATAATGGGGAGACTAATTAAAAACTATTAGACTTTAAATATGCATTACTACCACTGAAATCTGGGTTTACTTTACCCTAGACTTATAATAGTTAAACAAATATGGTTATATATTTTATTTAAAATTATAATAGGCTCTCATTATAATTATATATTATATATAAGTCTAGGGTAAAGTAAACCCAGATTTGACTTTTAATATGAATTACTAGCACTGAAATCTGGGTTTACTTTACCCTAGACTTATATAATAGTTAAAACAATATTTGAATATTTTATTTAAAATTTTAATAGGCTCCTATAATAATTATATATTATATATAAGTCTAGGGTAAAGTAAACTCAGATTTCAGTGGTAGTAATTTATATTAAAAGTCTAATAGTTTTTAATTAGTCTCCCCATTATAAGTTTTTGAAATTTGGGTATACTTTACCCTAGACTTATGATTACACTTATTTAATTGTTAATAACTTTAAAAATAGAATAAGCTCCCATTTCTACAAAAATTAATATATTTAAAAACGGATTGCGCCATTGGATTCAGCGTGTCCTGAGGAATCCAAGCATATATCCACATGTCCAAATCTATTTTTTCCAAAAAAAGTTGTTCTATTTTAACATGTGACCATATCATTGGAATCCTCTCGAAGCGGAGAGTTCCCAAAAATTAATTCAGGTGATTCCGACCTATTATAACCCCACAAAACACAATTTGTTTTTTGTCAAATTCCTTGTAATGTATTGTAAAATCTTAAAACAGCTCCAAGGCCACAAAAATGGGCAGAATTAAAATCGGTTTGCGCCATTGGATTTTTCGCGTCGAGAAGAATCCGAACATACCGCTAAAAATATGAAAATGAAAAATGTCCGGTCAACTTCCAAAAAACACTAAGGCAAACCCCTTTGGATTTTGGCCAAAAAAGGAAAATTTAGTTAAGACACTATTCTGAATCCTCTCGACGCGCTGAATCCAATGGCACCAACCGATTTTAATTCCATCCATTTTTGCTGCCTTGAGAGCCGTTTTAAGATTTTCCAAAACGTTTTTTTGTGTTTTGTGGGGTTATTTTAGGTCGGAATCACCTGAACTAATTTTTGGGAACTCTCCGCTCCGAGAGGATTCCAACGATATGGTCACAAGTTAAAATAGAACAAAAATTTTGAAAAAAATAGATTTGGACATGTGGGGATACTTTTGGAATCCTCACGACGCGCTGAATCCAATGGTGAAATCCGTTTTTAATTATATTCATTTTGTGTAGAAATGGGAGCCTATTATCATTTTAAACCTCTTAATTAAATTAGTGTAATCATAAGTCTAGGGTAAAGTATACACAAATTTCAAAAACTTATAATGGGGAGACTAATTAAAAACTATTAGACTTTAAATATGCATTACTACCACTGAAATCTGGGTTTACTTTACCCTAGACTTATATAATAGTTAAACAAATATGGTTATATATTTTATTTAAAATTATAATAGGCTCTCATTATAATTATATATTATATATAAGTCTAGGGTAAAGTAAACCCAGATTTGACTTTTAATATGAATTACTAGCACTGAAATCTGGGTTTACTTTACCCTAGACTTATATAATAGTTAAAACAATATTTGTATATATTTTATTTAAAATTTGAATAGGCTCCTATAATAATTATATATTATATATAAGTCTAGGGTAAAGTAAACTCAGATTTCAGTGGTAGTAATTTATATTAAAAGTCTAATAGTTTTTAATTAGTCTCCCCATTATAAGTTTTTGAAATTTGGGTATACTTTACCCTAGACTTATGATTACACTTATTTAATTGTTAATAACTTTAAAAATAGAATAAGCTCCCATTTCTACAAAAATTAATATATTTAAAAACGGATTGCGCCATTGGATTCAGCGTGTCCTGAGGAATCCAAGCATATTCCACATGTCCAAATCTATTTTTTCCAAAAAAGTTGTTCTATTTTAACATGTGACCATATCATTGGAATCCTCTCGAAGCGGAGAGTTCCCAAAAATTAATTCAGGTGATTCCGACCTATTATAACCCCACAAAACACAATTTGTTTTTTGTCAAATTCCTTGTAATGTATTGTAAAATCTTAAAACAGCTCCCAAGGCCACAAAAATGGGCAGAATTAAAATCGGTTTGCGCCATTGGATTTTTCGCGTCGAGAAGAATCCGAACATACCGCTAAAAATATGAAAATGAAAAATGTCCGGTCAACTTCCAAAAAACACTAAGGCAAACCCCTTTGGATTTTGGCCAAAAAAGGAAAATTTAGTTAAGACACTATTCTGAATCCTCTCGACGCGCTGAATCCAATGGCACCAACCGATTTTAATTCCATCCATTTTTGCTGCCTTGAGAGCCGTTTTAAGATTTTCCAAAACGTTTTTTTGTGTTTTGTGGGGTTATTTTAGGTCGGAATCACCTGAACTAATTTTTGGGAACTCTCCGCTCCGAGAGGATTCCAACGATATGGTCACAAGTTAAAATAGAACAAAAATTTTGAAAAAAATAGATTTGGACATGTGGGGATACTTTTGGAATCCTCACGACGCGCTGAATCCAATGGTGAAATCCGTTTTTAATTATATTCATTTTGTGTAGAAATGGGAGCCTATTATCATTTTAAACCTCTTAATTAAATTAGTGTAATCATAAGTCTAGGGTAAAGTATACACAAATTTCAAAAACTTATAATGGGGAGACTAATTAAAAACTATTAGACTTTAAATATGCATTACTACCACTGAAATCTGGGTTTACTTTACCCTAGACTTATATAATAGTTAAACAAATATGGTTATATATTTTATTTAAAATTATAATAGGCTCTCATTATAATTATATATTATATATAAGTCTAGGGTAAAGTAAACCCAGATTTGACTTTTAATATGAATTACTAGCACTGAAATCTGGGTTTACTTTACCCTAGACTTATATAATAGTTAAAACAATATTTGTATATATTTTATTTAAAATTTTAATAGGCTCCTATAATAATTATATATTATATATAAGTCTAGGGTAAAGTAAACTCAGATTTCAGTGGTAGTAATTTATATTAAAAGTCTAATAGTTTTTAATTAGTCTCCCCATTATAAGTTTTTGAAATTTGGGTATACTTTACCCTAGACTTATGATTACACTTATTTAATTGTTAATAACTTTAAAAATAGAATAAGCTCCCATTTCTACAAAAATTAATATATTTAAAAACGGATTGCGCCATTGGATTCAGCGTGTCCTGAGGAATCCAAGCATATATCCACATGTCCAAATCTATTTTTTCCAAAAAAAGTTGTTCTATTTTAACATGTGACCATATCATTGGAATCCTCTCGAAGCGGAGAGTTCCCAAAAATTAATTCAGGTGATTCCGACCTATTATAACCCCACAAAACACAATTTGTTTTTTGTCAAATTCCTTGTAATGTATTGTAAAATCTTAAAACAGCTCCCAAGGCCACAAAAATGGGCAGAATTAAAATCGGTTTGCGCCATTGGATTTTTCGCGTCGAGAAGAATCCGAACATACCGCTAAAAATATGAAAATGAAAAATGTCCGGTCAACTTCCAAAAAACACTAAGGCAAACCCCTTTGGATTTTGGCCAAAAAAGGAAAATTTAGTTAAGACACTATTCTGAATCCTCTCGACGCGCTGAATCCAATGGCACCAACCGATTTTAATTCCATCCATTTTTGCTGCCTTGAGAGCCGTTTTAAGATTTTCCAAAACGTTTTTTTGTGTTTTGTGGGGTTATTTTAGGTCGGAATCACCTGAACTAATTTTTGGGAACTCTCCGCTCCGAGAGGATTCCAACGATATGGTCACAAGTTAAAATAGAACAAAAATTTTGAAAAAAATAGATTTGGACATGTGGGGATACTTTTGGAATCCTCACGACGCGCTGAATCCAATGGTGAAATCCGTTTTTAATTATATTCATTTTGTGTAGAAATGGGAGCCTATTATCATTTTAAACCTCTTAATTAAATTAGTGTAATCATAAGTCTAGGGTAAAGTATACACAAATTTCAAAAACTTATAATGGGGAGACTAATTAAAAACTATTAGACTTTAAATATGCATTACTACCACTGAAATCTGGGTTTACTTTACCCTAGACTTATATAATAGTTAAACAAATATGGTTATATATTTTATTTAAAATTATAATAGGCTCTCATTATAATTATATATATAAGTCTTGGGAAAAGTAAACCAAGATTTTACTTTTAATATGAATTACTAGCACTGAAATCTGGGTTTACTTTACCCTAGACTTATATAATAGTTAAAACAATATTTGTATATATTTTATTTAAAATTTTAATAGGCTCCTATAATAATTATATATTATATATAAGTCTAGGGTAAAGTAAACTCAGATTTCAGTGGTAGTAATTTATATTAAAAGTCTAATAGTTTTTAATTAGTCTCCCCATTATAAGTTTTTGAAATTTGGGTATACTTTACCCTAGACTTATGATTACACTTATTTAATTGTTAATAACTTTAAAAATAGAATAAGCTCCCATTTCTACAAAAATTAATATATTTAAAAACGGATTGCGCCATTGGATTCAGCGTGTCCTGAGGAATCCAAGCATATATCCACATGTCCAAATCTATTTTTTCCAAAAAAAGTTGTTCTATTTTAACATGTGACCATATCATTGGAATCCTCTCGAAGCGGAGAGTTCCCAAAAATTAATTCAGGTGATTCCGACCTATTATAACCCCACAAAACACAATTTGTTTTTTGTCAAATTCCTTGTAATGTATTGTAAAATCTTAAAACAGCTCCCAAGGCCACAAAAATGGGCAGAATTAAAATCGGTTTGCGCCATTGGATTTTTCGCGTCGAGAAGAATCCGAACATACCGCTAAAAATATGAAAATGAAAAATGTCCGGTCAACTTCCAAAAAACACTAAGGCAAACCCCTTTGGATTTTGGCCAAAAAAGGAAAATTTAGTTAAGACACTATTCTGAATCCTCTCGACGCGCTGAATCCAATGGCACCAACCGATTTTAATTCCATCCATTTTTGCTGCCTTGAGAGCCGTTTTAAGATTTTCCAAAACGTTTTTTTGTGTTTTGTGGGGTTATTTTAGGTCGGAATCACCTGAACTAATTTTTGGGAACTCTCCGCTCCGAGAGGATTCCAACGATATGGTCACAAGTTAAAATAGAACAAAATTTTGAAAAAAATAGATTTGGACATGTGGGGATACTTTTGGAATCCTCACGACGCGCTGAATCCAATGGTGAAATCCGTTTTTAATTATATTCATTTTGTGTAGAAATGGGAGCCTATTATCATTTTAAACCTCTTAATTAAATTAGTGTAATCATAAGTCTAGGGTAAAGTATACACAAATTTCAAAAACTTATAATGGGGAGACTAATTAAAAACTATTAGACTTTAAATATGCATTACTACCACTGAAATCTGGGTTTACTTTACCCTAGACTTATATAATAGTTAAACAAATATGGTTATATATTTTATTTAAAATTATAATAGGCTCTCATTATAATTATATATATATATAAGTCTAGGGTAAAGTAAACCCAGATTTGACTTTTAATATGAATTACTAGCACTGAAATCTGGGTTTACTTTACCCTAGACTTATATAATAGTTAAAACAATATTTGTATATATTTTATTTAAAATTTTAATAGGCTCCTATAATAATTATATATTATATATAAGTCTAGGGTAAAGTAAACTCAGATTTCAGTGGTAGTAATTTATATTAAAAGTCTAATAGTTTTTAATTAGTCTCCCCATTATAAGTTTTTGAAATTTGGGTATACTTTACCCTAGACTTATGATTACACTTATTTAATTGTTAATAACTTTAAAAATAGAATAAGCTCCCATTTCTACAAAAATTAATATATTTAAAAACGGATTGCGCCATTGGATTCAGCGTGTCCTGAGGAATCCAAGCATATATCCACATGTCCAAATCTATTTTTTCCAAAAAAGTTGTTCTATTTTAACATGTGACCATATCATTGGAATCCTCTCGAAGCGGAGAGTTCCCAAAAATTAATTCAGGTGATTCCGACCTATTATAACCCCACAAAACACAATTTGTTTTTTGTCAAATTCCTTGTAATGTATTGTAAAATCTTAAAACAGCTCCCAAGGCCACAAAAATGGGCAGAATTAAAATCGGTTTGCGCCATTGGATTTTTCGCGTCGAGAAGAATCCGAACATACCGCTAAAAATATGAAAATGAAAAATGTCCGGTCAACTTCCAAAAAACACTAAGGCAAACCCCTTTGGATTTTGGCCAAAAAAGGAAAATTTAGTTAAGACACTATTCTGAATCCTCTCGACGCGCTGAATCCAATGGCACCAACCGATTTTAATTCCATCCATTTTTGCTGCCTTGAGAGCCGTTTTAAGATTTTCCAAAACGTTTTTTTGTGTTTTGTGGGGTTATTTTAGGTCGGAATCACCTGAACTAATTTTTGGGAACTCTCCGCTCCGAGAGGATTCCAACGATATGGTCACAAGTTAAAATAGAACAAAAATTTTGAAAAAAATAGATTTGGACATGTGGGGATACTTTTGGAATCCTCACGACGCGCTGAATCCAATGGTGAAATCCGTTTTTAATTATATTCATTTTGTGTAGAAATGGGAGCCTATTATCATTTTAAACCTCTTAATTAAATTAGTGTAATCATAAGTCTAGGGTAAAGTATACACAAATTTCAAAAACTTATAATGGGGAGACTAATTAAAAACTATTAGACTTTAAATATGCATTACTACCACTGAAATCTGGGTTTACTTTACCCTAGACTTATATAATAGTTAAACAAATATGGTTATATATTTTATTTAAAATTATAATAGGCTCTCATTATAATTATATATTATATATAAGTCTAGGGTAAAGTAAACCCAGATTTGACTTTTAATATGAATTACTAGCACTGAAATCTGGGTTTACTTTACCCTAGACTTATATAATAGTTAAAACAATATTTGTATATATTTTATTTAAAATTTTAATAGGCTCCTATAATAATTATATATTATATATAAGTCTAGGGTAAAGTAAACTCAGATTTCAGTGGTAGTAATTTATATTAAAAGTCTAATAGTTTTTAATTAGTCTCCCCATTATAAGTTTTTGAAATTTGGGTATACTTTACCCTAGACTTATGATTACACTTATTTAATTGTTAATAACTTTAAAAATAGAATAAGCTCCCATTTCTACAAAAATTAATATATTAAAAAACGGATTGCGCCATTGGATTCAGCGTGTCCTGAGGAATCCAAGCATATATCCACATGTCCAAATCTATTTTTTCCAAAAAAAGTTGTTCTATTTTAACATGTGACCATATCATTGGAATCCTCTCGAAGCGGAGAGTTCCCAAAAATTAATTCAGGTGATTCCGACCTATTATAACCCCACAAAACACAATTTGTTTTTTGTCAAATTCCTTGTAATGTATTGTAAAATCTTAAAACAGCTCCCAAGGCCACAAAAATGGGCAGAATTAAAATCGGTTTGCGCCATTGGATTTTTCGCGTCGAGAAGAATCCGAACATACCGCTAAAAATATGAAAATGAAAAATGTCCGGTCAACTTCCAAAAAACACTAAGGCAAACCCCTTTGGATTTTGGCCAAAAAAGGAAAATTTAGTTAAGACACTATTCTGAATCCTCTCGACGCGCTGAATCCAATGGCACCAACCGATTTTAATTCCATCCATTTTTGCTGCCTTGAGAGCCGTTTTAAGATTTTCCAAAACGTTTTTTTGTGTTTTGTGGGGTTATTTTAGGTCGGAATCACCTGAACTAATTTTTGGGAACTCTCCGCTCCGAGAGGATTCCAACGATATGGTCACAAGTTAAAATAGAACAAAAATTTTGAAAAAAATAGATTTGGACATGTGGGGATACTTTTGGAATCCTCACGACGCGCTGAATCCAATGGTGAAATCCGTTTTTAATTATATTCATTTTGTGTAGAAATGGGAGCCTATTATCATTTTAAACCTCTTAATTAAATTAGTGTAATCATAAGTCTAGGGTAAAGTATACACAAATTTCAAAAACTTATAATGGGGAGACTAATTAAAAACTATTAGACTTTAAATATGCATTACTACCACTGAAATCTGGGTTTACTTTACCCTAGACTTATATAATAGTTAAACAAATATGGTTATATATTTTATTTAAAATTATAATAGGCTCTCATTATAATTATATATTATATATAAGTCTAGGGTAAAGTAAACCCAGATTTGACTTTTAATATGAATTACTAGCACTGAAATCTGGGTTTACTTTACCCTAGACTTATATAATAGTTAAAACAATATTTGTATATATTTTATTTAAAATTTTAATAGGCTCCTATAATAATTATATATTATATATAAGTCTAGGGTAAAGTAAACTCAGATTTCAGTGGTAGTAATTTATATTAAAAGTCTAATAGTTTTTAATTAGTCTCCCCATTATAAGTTTTTGAAATTTGGGTATACTTTACCCTAGACTTATGATTACACTTATTTAATTGTTAATAACTTTAAAAATAGAATAAGCTCCCATTTCTACAAAAATTAATATATTTAAAAACGGATTGCGCCATTGGATTCAGCGTGTCCTGAGGAATCCAAGCATATATCCACATGTCCAAATCTATTTTTTCCAAAAAAAGTTGTTCTATTTTAACATGTGACCATATCATTGGAATCCTCTCGAAGCGGAGAGTTCCCAAAAATTAATTCAGGTGATTCCGACCTATTATAACCCCACAAAACACAATTTGTTTTTTGTCAAATTCCTTGTAATGTATTGTAAAATCTTAAAACAGCTCCCAAGGCCACAAAAATGGGCAGAATTAAAATCGGTTTGCGCCATTGGATTTTTCGCGTCGAGAAGAATCCGAACATACCGCTAAAAATATGAAAATGAAAAATGTCCGGTCAACTTCCAAAAAACACTAAGGCAAACCCCTTTGGATTTTGGCCAAAAAAGGAAAATTTAGTTAAGACACTATTCTGAATCCTCTCGACGCGCTGAATCCAATGGCACCAACCGATTTTAATTCCATCCATTTTTGCTGCCTTGAGAGCCGTTTTAAGATTTTCCAAAACGTTTTTTTGTGTTTTGTGGGGTTATTTTAGGTCGGAATCACCTGAACTAATTTTTGGGAACTCTCCGCTCCGAGAGGATTCCAACGATATGGTCACAAGTTAAAATAGAACAAAAATTTTGAAAAAAATAGATTTGGACATGTGGGGATACTTTTGGAATCCTCACGACGCGCTGAATCCAATGGTGAAATCCGTTTTTAATTATATTCATTTTGTGTAGAAATGGGAGCCTATTATCATTTTAAAACCCTTAATTAAATTAGTGTAATCATAAGTCTAGGGTAAAGTATACACAAATTTCAAAAACTTATAATGGGGAGACTAATTAAAAACTATTAGACTTTAAATATGCATTACTACCACTGAAATCTGGGTTTACTTTACCCTAGACTTATATAATAGTTAAACAAATATGGTTATATATTTTATTTAAAATTATAATAGGCTCTCATTATAATTATATATTATATATAAGTCTAGGGTAAAGTAAACCCAGATTTGACTTTTAATATGAATTACTAGCACTGAAATCTGGGTTTACTTTACCCTAGACTTATATAATAGTTAAAACAATATTTGTATATATTTATTTAAAATTTTAATAGGCTCCTATAATAATTATATATTATATATAAGTCTAGGGTAAAGTAAACTCAGATTTCAGTGGTAGTAATTTATATTAAAAGTCTAATAGTTTTTAATTAGTCTCCCCATTATAAGTTTTTGAAATTTGGGTATACTTTACCCTAGACTTATGATTACACTTATTTAATTGTTAATAACTTTAAAAATAGAATAAGCTCCCATTTCTACAAAAATTAATATATTTAAAAACGGATTGCGCCATTGGATTCAGCGTGTCCTGAGGAATCCAAGCATATATCCACATGTCCAAATCTATTTTTTCCAAAAAAGTTGTTCTATTTTAACATGTGACCATATCATTGGAATCCTCTCGAAGCGGAGAGTTCCCAAAAATTAATTCAGGTGATTCCGACCTATTATAACCCCACAAAACACAATTTGTTTTTTGTCAAATTCCTTGTAATGTATTGTAAAATCTTAAAACAGCTCCCAAGGCCACAAAAATGGGCAGAATTAAAATCGGTTTGCGCCATTGGATTTTTCGCGTCGAGAAGAATCCGAACATACCGCTAAAAATATGAAAATGAAAAATGTCCGGTCAACTTCCAAAAAACACTAAGGCAAACCCCTTTGGATTTTGGCCAAAAAAGGAAAATTTAGTTAAGACACTATTCTGAATCCTCTCGACGCGCTGAATCCAATGGCACCAACCGATTTTAATTCCATCCATTTTTGCTGCCTTGAGAGCCGTTTTAAGATTTTCCAAAACGTTTTTTTGTGTTTTGTGGGGTTATTTTAGGTCGGAATCACCTGAACTAATTTTTGGGAACTCTCCGCTCCGAGAGGATTCCAACGATATGGTCACAAGTTAAAATAGAACAAAAATTTTGAAAAAAATAGATTTGGACATGTGGGGATACTTTTGGAATCCTCACGACGCGCTGAATCCAATGGTGAAATCCGTTTTTAATTATATTCATTTTGTGTAGAAATGGGAGCCTATTAATATTTTAAACCTCTTAATTAAATTAGTGTAATCATAAGTCTAGGGTAAAGTATACACAAATTTCAAAAACTTATAATGGGGAGACTAATTAAAAACTATTAGACTTTAACCCTTATTTAGCGGCGAGCAACATAAGTCGAGTTAAATAAAGCTGGACTATGTGGCGGCGCTCGACATAACTCGAGTGGCAATTTCAGCACGTAATGTGGCTGAGAGAGAGAGACAAGTGGTGGCAGGAGACTAGCGAGCGTATGACTGCTCCAGACCACCGCGGCGAACCTACTGACACAAATCTCAGCTCCCTCCTCCCTCTCTCACTCGCTACATACTCAATTATGTACTGAAAGTACCGAATTACCTGCTTTTTGCACTCGCGTTGCACGGTTATTGCAAGAAAAACTATCCATCATACAAGGATCGTTATGGTGTCATTCGAAAGCTCTGTTTATGCCCTTTCAGGGATAGGTACTTGTTTTACGTTCTGGGTCTTATTTAGGCATGAAAATGATCACGTAAACAGCCCTATTTTGGCTAAAAACACCCCGCTGTGCGGTACACATAAATAAACCGCATAGGCCGCTCGTAAGGTGTTAAATATGCATTACTACCACTGAAATCTGAGTTTACTTTACCCTAGACTTATATAATAGTTAAACAAATATGGTTATATATTTTATTTAAAATTATAATAGGCTCTCATTATAATTATATATTATATAAGTCTAGGGTAAAGTAAACCCAGATTTGACTTTTAATATGAATTACTAGCACTGAAATCTGGGTTTACTTTACCCTAGACTTATATAATAGTTAAAACAATATTTGTATATATTTTATTTAAAATTTGAATAGGCTCCTATAATAATTATATATTATATATAAGTCTAGGGTAAAGTAAACTCAGATTTCAGTGGTAGTAATTTATATTAAAAGTCTAATAGTTTTTAATTAGTCTCCCCATTATAAGTTTTTGAAATTTGGGTATACTTTACCCTAGACTTATGATTACACTTATTTAATTGTTAATAACTTTAAAAATAGAATAAGCTCCCATTTCTACAAAAATTAATATATTTAAAAACGGATTGCGCCATTGGATTCAGCGTGTCCTGAGGAATCCAAGCATATATCCACATGTCCAAATCTATTTTTTCCAAAAAAAGTTGTTCTATTTTAACATGTGACCATATCATTGGAATCCTCTCGAAGCGGAGAGTTCCCAAAAATTAATTCAGGTGATTCCGACCTATTATAACCCCACAAAACACAATTTGTTTTTTGTCAAATTCCTTGTAATGTATTGTAAAATCTTAAAACAGCTCCCAAGGCCACAAAAATGGGCAGAATTAAAATCGGTTTGCGCCATTGGATTTTTCGCGTCGAGAAGAATCCGAACATACCGCTAAAAATATGAAAATGAAAAATGTCCGGTCAACTTCCAAAAAACACTAAGGCAAACAAACCCCTTTGGATTTTGGCCAAAAAAGGAAAATTTAGTTAAGACACTATTCTGAATCCTCTCGACGCGCTGAATCCAATGGCACCAACCGATTTTAATTCCATCCATTTTTGCTGCCTTGAGAGCCGTTTTAAGATTTTCCAAAACGTGTTTTTGTGTTTTGTGGGGTTATTTTAGGTCGGAATCACCTGAACTAATTTTTGGGAACTCTCCGCTCCGAGAGGATTCCAACGATATGGTCACAAGTTAAAATAGAACAAAAATTTTGAAAAAAATAGATTTGGACATGTGGGGATACTTTTGGAATCCTCACGACGCGCTGAATCCAATGGTGAAATCCGTTTTTAATTATATTCATTTTGTGTAGAAATGGGAGCCTATTATCATTTTAAACCTCTTAATTAAATTAGTGTAATCATAAGTCTAGGGTAAAGTATACACAAATTTCAAAAACTTATAATGGGGAGACTAATTAAAAACTATTAGACTTTAAATATGCATTACTACCACTGAAATCTGGGTTTACTTTACCCTAGACTTATATAATAGTTAAACAAATATGGTTATATATTTTATTTAAAATTATAATAGGCTCTCATTATAATTATATTATATATAAGTCTAGGGTAAAGTAAACCCAGATTTGACTTTTAATATGAATTACTAGCACTGAAATCTGGGTTATACCCTAGACTTATATAATAGTTAAAACAATATTTGTATATATTTTATTTAAAATTTTAATAGGCTCCTATAATAATTATATATTATATATAAGTCTAGGGTAAAGTAAACTCAGATTTCAGTGGTAGTAATTTATATTAAAAGTCTAATAGTTTTTAATTAGTCTCCCCATTATAAGTTTTTGAAATTTGGGTATACTTTACCCTAGACTTATGATTACACTTATTTAATTGTTAATAACTTTAAAAATAGAATAAGCTCCCATTTCTACAAAAATTAATATATTTAAAAACGGATTGCGCCATTGGATTCAGCGTGTCCTGAGGAATCCAAGCATATATCCACATGTCCAAATCTATTTTTTCCAAAAAAAGTTGTTCTATTTTAACATGTGACCATATCATTGGAATCCTCTCGAAGCGGAGAGTTCCCAAAAATTAATTCAGGTGATTCCGACCTATTATAACCCCACAAAACACAATTTGTTTTTTGTCAAATTCCTTGTAATGTATTGTAAAATCTTAAAACAGCTCCCAAGGCCACAAAAATGGGCAGAATTAAAATCGGTTTGCGCCATTGGATTTTTCGCGTCGAGAAGAATCCGAACATACCGCTAAAAATATGAAAATGAAAAATGTCCGGTCAACTTCCAAAAAACACTAAGGCAAACCCCTTTGGATTTTGGCCAAAAAAGGAAAATTTAGTTAAGACACTATTCTGAATCCTCTCGACGCGCTGAATCCAATGGCACCAACCGATTTTAATTCCATCCATTTTTGCTGCCTTGAGAGCCGTTTTAAGATTTTCCAAAACGTTTTTTTGTGTTTTGTGGGGTTATTTTAGGTCGGAATCACCTGAACTAATTTTTGGGAACTCTCCGCTCCGAGAGGATTCCAACGATATGGTCACAAGTTAAAATAGAACAAAAATTTTGAAAAAAATAGATTTGGACATGTGGGGATACTTTTGGAATCCTCACGACGCGCTGAATCCAATGGTGAAATCCGTTTTTAATTATATTCATTTTGTGTAGAAATGGGAGCCTATTATCATTTTAAACCTCTTAATTAAATTAGTGTAATCATAAGTCTAGGGTAAAGTATACACAAATTTCAAAAACTTATAATGGGGAGACTAATTAAAAACTATTAGACTTTAAATATGCATTACTACCACTGAAATCTGGGTTTACTTTACCCTAGACTTATATAATAGTTAAACAAATATGGTTATATATTTTATTTAAAATTATAATAGGCTCTCATTATAATTATATATTATATATAAGTCTAGGGTAAAGTAAACCCAGATTTGACTTTTAATATGAATTACTAGCACTGAAATCTGGGTTTACTTTACCCTAGACTTATATAATAGTTAAAACAATATTTGTATATATTTTATTTAAAATTTTAATAGGCTCCTATAATAATTATATATTATATATAAGTCTAGGGTAAAGTAAACTCAGATTTCAGTGGTAGTAATTTATATTAAAAGTCTAATAGTTTTTAATTAGTCTCCCCATTATAAGTTTTTGAAATTTGGGTATACTTTACCCTAGACTTATGATTACACTTATTTAATTGTTAATAACTTTAAAAATAGAATAAGCTCCCATTTCTACAAAAATTAATATATTTAAAAACGGATTGCGCCATTGGATTCAGCGTGTCCTGAGGAATCCAAGCATATATCCACATGTCCAAATCTATTTTTTCCAAAAAAAGTTGTTCTATTTTAACATGTGACCATATCATTGGAATCCTCTCGAAGCGGAGAGTTCCCAAAAATTAATTCAGGTGATTCCGACCTATTATAACCCCACAAAACACAATTTGTTTTTTGTCAAATTCCTTGTAATGTATTGTAAAATCTTAAAACAGCTCCCAAGGCCACAAAAATGGGCAGAATTAAAATCGGTTTGCGCCATTGGATTTTTCGCGTCGAGAAGAATCCGAACATACCGCTAAAAATATGAAAATGAAAAATGTCCGGTCAACTTCCAAAAAACACTAAGGCAAACCCCTTTGGATTTTGGCCAAAAAAGGAAAATTTAGTTAAGACACTATTCTGAATCCTCTCGACGCGCTGAATCCAATGGCACCAACCGATTTTAATTCCATCCATTTTTGCTGCCTTGAGAGCCGTTTTAAGATTTTCCAAAACGTTTTTTTGTGTTTTGTGGGGTTATTTTAGGTCGGAATCACCTGAACTAATTTTTGGGAACTCTCCGCTCCGAGAGGATTCCAACGATATGGTCACAAGTTAAAATAGAACAAAAATTTTGAAAAAAATAGATTTGGACATGTGGGGATACTTTTGGAATCCTCACGACGCGCTGAATCCAATGGTGAAATCCGTTTTTAATTATATTCATTTTGTGTAGAAATGGGAGCCTATTATAATTTTAAACCTCTTAATTAAATTAGTGTAATCATAAGTCTAGGGTAAAGTATACACAAATTTCAAAAACTTATAATGGGGAGACTAATTAAAAACTATTAGACTTTAACCCTTATTTAGCGGCGAGCAACATAAGTCGAGTTAAATAAAGCTGGACTATGTGGCGGCGCTCGACATAACTCGAGTGGCAATTTCAGCACGTAATGTGGCTGAGAGAGAGAGACAAGTGGTGGCAGGAGACTAGCGAGCGTATGACTGCTCCAGACCACCGCGGCGAACCTACTGACACAAATCTCAGCTCCCTCCTCCCTCTCTCACTCGCTACATACTCAATTATGTACTGAAAGTACCGAATTACCTGCCTTTTTGCACTCGCGTTGCACGGTTATTGCAAGAAAACTATCCATCATACAAGGATCGTTATGGTGTCATTCGAAAGCTCTGTTTATGCCCTTTCAGGGATAGGTACTTGTTTTACGTTCTGGGTCTTATTTAGGCATGAAAATGATCACGTAAACAGCCCTATTTTGGCTAAAAACACCCCGCTGTGCGGTACACATAAATAAACCGCATAGGCCGCTCGTAAGGTGTTAAATATGCATTACTACCACTGAAATCTGAGTTTACTTTACCCTAGACTTATATAATATATAACAAATATGGTTATATATTTTATTTAAAATTATAATAGGCTCTCATTATAATTATATTATATATAAGTCTAGGGTAAAGTAAACCCAGATTTGACTTTTAATATGAATTACTAGCACTGAAATCTGGGTTTACTTTACCCTAGACTTATATAATAGTTAAAACAATATTTGTATATATTTTATTTAAAATTTGAATAGGCTCCTATAATAATTATATTATATATAAGTCTAGGGTAAAGTAAACTCAGATTTCAGTGGTAGTAATTTATATTAAAAGTCTAATAGTTTTTAATTAGTCTCCCCATTATAAGTTTTTGAAATTTGGGTATACTTTACCCTAGACTTATGATTACACTTATTTAATTGTTAATAACTTTAAAAATAGAATAAGCTCCCATTTCTACAAAAATGAATATATTTAAAAACGGATTGCGCCATTGGATTCAGCGTGTCCTGAGGAATCCAAGCATATATCCACATGTCCAAATCTATTTTTTCCAAAAAAAGTTGTTCTATTTTAACATGTGACCATATCATTGGAATCCTCTCGAAGCGGAGAGTTCCCAAAAATTAATTCAGGTGATTCCGACCTATTATAACCCCACAAAACACAATTTGTTTTTTGTCAAATTCCTTGTAATGTATTGTAAAATCTTAAAACAGCTCCCAAGGCCACAAAAATGGGCAGAATTAAAATCGGTTTGCGCCATTGGATTTTTCGCGTCGAGAAGAATCCGAACATACCGCTAAAAATATGAAAATGAAAAATGTCCGGTCAACTTCCAAAAAACACTAAGGACTAACCTTTGGATTTTGGCCAAAAAAGGAAAATTTAGTTAAGACACTATTCTGAATCCTCTCGACGCGCTGAATCCAATGGCACCAACCGATTTTAATTCCATCCATTTTTGCTGCCTTGAGAGCCGTTTTAAGATTTTCCAAAACGTTTTTTTGTGTTTTGTGGGGTTATTTTAGGTCGGAATCACCTGAACTAATTTTTGGGAACTCTCCGCTCCGAGAGGATTCCAACGATATGGTCACAAGTTAAAATAGAACAAAAATTTTGAAAAAAATAGATTTGGACATGTGGGGATACTTTTGGAATCCTCACGACGCGCTGAATCCAATGGTGAAATCCGTTTTTAATTATATTCATTTTGTGTAGAAATGGGAGCCTATTATCATTTTAAACCTCTTAATTAAATTAGTGTAATCATAAGTCTAGGGTAAAGTATACACAAATTTCAAAAACTTATAATGGGGAGACTAATTAAAAACTATTAGACTTTAAATATGCATTACTACCACTGAAATCTGGGTTTACTTTACCCTAGACTTATATAATAGTTAAACAAATATGGTTATATATTTTATTTAAAATTATAATAGGCTCTCATTATAATTATATATTATATATAAGTCTAGGGTAAAGTAAACCCATATTTGACTTTTAATATGAATTACTAGCACTGAAATCTGGGTTTACTTTACCCTAGACTTATATAATAGTTAAAACAATATTTGTATATATTTTATTTAAAATTTGAATAGGCTCCTATAATAATTATATATTATATATAAGTCTAGGGTAAAGTAAACTCAGATTTCAGTGGTAGTAATTTATATTAAAAGTCTAATAGTTTTTAATTAGTCTCCCCATTATAAGTTTTTGAAATTTGGGTATACTTTACCCTAGACTTATGATTACACTTATTTAATTGTTAATAACTTTAAAAATAGAATAAGCTCCCATTTCTACAAAAATGAATATATTTAAAAACGGATTGCGCCATTGGATTCAGCGTGTCCTGAGGAATCCAAGCATATATCCACATGTCCAAATCTATTTTTTCCAAAAAAGTTGTTCTATTTTTTCATGTGACCATATCATTGGAATCCTCTCGAAGCGGAGAGTTCCCAAAAATTAATTCAGGTGATTCCGACCTATTATAACCCCACAAAACACAATTTGTTTTTTGTCAAATTCCTTGTAATGTATTGTAAAATCTTAAAACAGCTCCCAAGGCCACAAAAATGGGCAGAATTAAAATCGGTTTGCGCCATTGGATTTTTCGCGTCGAGAAGAATCCGAACATACCGCTAAAAATATGAAAATGAAAAATGTCCGGTCAACTTCCAAAAACACTAAGGCAAACCCCTTTGGATTTTGGCCAAAAAAGGAAAATTTAGTTAAGACACTATTCTGAATCCTCTCGACGCGCTGAATCCAATGGCACCAACCGATTTTAATTCCATCCATTTTTGCTGCCTTGAGAGCCGTTTTAAGATTTTCCAAAACGTTTTTTTGTGTTTTGTGGGGTTATTTTAGGTCGGAATCACCTGAACTAATTTTTGGGAACTCTCCGCTCCGAGAGGATTCCAACGATATGGTCACAAGTTAAAATAGAACAAAAATTTTGAAAAAAATAGATTTGGACATGTGGGGATACTTTTGGAATCCTCACGACGCGCTGAATCCAATGGTGAAATCCGTTTTTAATTATATTCATTTTGTGTAGAAATGGGAGCCTATTATCATTTTAAACCTCTTAATTAAATTAGTGTAATCATAAGTCTAGGGTAAAGTATACACAAATTTCAAAAACTTATAATGGGGAGACTAATTAAAAACTATTAGACTTTAAATATGCATTACTACCACTGAAATCTGGGTTTACTTTACCCTAGACTTATATAATTGTTAAACAAATATGGTTATATATTTTATTTAAAATTATAATAGGCTCTCATTATAATTATATATTATATATAAGTCTAGGGTAAAGTAAACCCAGATTTGACTTTTAATATGAATGAACCGATTTTAATTCCATCCATTTTTGCTGCCTTGAGAGCCGTTTTAAGATTTTCCAAAACGGTTTTTTGTGTTTTGTGGGGTTATAAGTGGAAGGGCAGAGAGGAAGAGGCAGATCGAGGGAACTGGAAGGATGGAATTAAAAGGTATAGGAGTGAAAGTGGTGTTGGGTAGGATGAGGGGCACCGGCTGACGTATGACAGACTTGCGTGGAGGCGATTCATTCGTGCTCACCCCTTTGGGGATCATGGTGTCTGGCAATAGATAGATTATTGTATTATAGTGGTATTCATTGGACAAAGACTGTCAGGAGAAACTTAAGATAGGAAAAGTATGTAATTGCCTTGAGGTTCAGCAGGAGTCGAAAGGTGAATGCAGCTATGTGCTGTCATGACTTATGATTCCTTTGATTGATGGATTTGCCTACTGGGTTACGGCACTTTGGGGGGGGAACAAAAGCAGGCACTCTAGCCACAGCATTAGGGTTTTAACAAACATACAGCTACGGGAAGTTTTGTGGCTAGCTGCCTACTTCTAAATCACAAACTTTAACTGATATTTTTATTTTTATCAGGATGAGAACCGGTACCACGAAGACATCTTCGGTATCACACTGCGCACTGAGGAGATCCACCGGCAGAAGCGCGAGAGTGCCCGGGTCCGCATGTCCTCGGTGGCTCAGCAGGGGCCCACCACCCCGACCCCCACCCAGTCCCTTACTATCAACCCCCTAGTGCAGATGGTCAGTGGGGTGGGGCAGGCAGCGAGTCAAATGGGGCAAGCGGACAACAGTGAGGCGGGTCAGGTAGACGGTAACGCCCGGAACGGCGAATAGGGAAACTCACGAGTGCAGGCCGCCGGCCTTTCCAACATATGCTTCTCCTCCACCTTCAAGCGGTTCTCCAAGCTGGTGGTCAGTTACCTCCCCAGCAGCATCAAACCAACATAAAGAGGATCTCGTGCTAAACGTCTCTCCTCGCGCTAAACGTCTTTCTTTCTCTCGCTAAATATCTCCACTTCTCATTAAACGTCTCTTCTTCTCTTGCTAAACATCTCTGTCTCTGAATAAACATCTTTCCTTCTCTCACTAAATGCCTCTCCTCTCATTAAACTTTTCTCCTTTCAACTCCTCACACCTGCTATCGACATGGATGCTTTGCCTTCTGCTTCTCCTCCTCCTTGCTCTATCATAAATTGCTCTATCATAATCATCACATTGAATTTTTCCATCCCTTCCACAGATTTCTTAAAGTTCGAGCCTATTCCTGTTTTCACATAATAATCCATAAGAGAATACAGTATTGTCTCTAACCTAAACCAGATTGTAGATCATAGGGGGGCTAGGTGATAGTTCGGCCTGTTGGATAGTTCTACAATTAATAGTGATATGTTCCTGAGCATTTTCCATGAATCTCACATTGCATTAGCCTAGGTCGTCTGGTTTAGTGACCCTATGATACATCATGACAACTTTTGTCCACATTTTCAACATTTCTCATTCAAAATTATAGAGATCTATCTTTTAAAGTACTGTAACCAGCATACAAAAACATGTATTGTGTAGCATTGATCAATCTCAATTGGTCACAATATTTATTTTTATACTATATTTTATGAAAAATGGCCGAACCATTACCGCGCCTCCAACAGGAAGTCTAATTGTAATAATCAGAGAAGTTACTTGGATATGTAAATATCCCAGTTTTGCCTCTACTGAGTGGGCATCAATTCCCAAGAGATAAACATGAGGTAGACTACTATAACTACTGTAAGTACGAAGAGAAGTCTCAGTAATCGTTAACAAAAAAAAAAAATCTATACTGTACCTGGTAAATTAATAAAATTTGGTTGTGAAGTGGATTCTAGAATTAATTGAGAACCGAGAACATCAGTTGGGTATGCAATAATTTTTGTTTAAGATTTGCTAGCAAAATTTTTATAAGTATAGTACAGTAATAAAAAACAAAAATTATATAAGTACAGTACAGTAATAATAAAAAACAAACACATGTTATAAGTACAGTACAGTAATAATATAAAAACAACATGTTATAAGTACAGTACAGTAATAATAAAAAACACAAAAATGTTGTAAGTACAGTACAGTAATAATACAAAACTTGTATAGTAAATACGACAATCCACTCTCCAGACAGAATCACCAGCACCTACGGTACAGTTGCTCTTCTCACCACCAAGAATATGGCCCATATTCCTAACACAAAACTTATCATTGCTATAGTTTTGCAGTAGTCCAAGTCAGTTAGTATATGCTACTCATTGTAATAGAAATCAGAATACTTTAAGGGGGTAGTGCTTGTTTTTTAACTATATATTTATTAATTTATATATATTTTTTAGTTTTCTCGCTAGACCTCCATCAAGCTTAAAAAAACACCCCCTAGCCCCCCTTTCAATATGAATTTGTAAATTTTCCGGTAGAAAAATATCCCGGCCTAAGGCCGATTGCTTCCAAAATTACAGGCTCATTATCACTCGCAAGGAAAAAAATGGCACCTAAATGGCACGAAAGGTCGTAATATTGACAAGGAAATGGGGCAAAAGGACTCAAAATCACCAAACTAACAGAACAGACGTCTTAAAATCTCAAATCTGATAGGCTTAATATAAGGGAGAAGGGTGTCCACAAAAAGTGACTACCTCCCCCTTAATCATGTTCTAGTACTTCTCTTTGCAATTACAACAACTATAGCCTATCCTACTGACTGGCCAGTAATACGTTAAAACTAATTACAGTACTGTACCACCTGCAATGATGGTGTTTGTCTACAAAAATGGACCTATGCATGATAATTCCTTGTTTCATCACAGTTATAGACTAGAGTGTGCATCCTGTATCCCCGAGTATAGCACACCATCACTGTACCCATAGCCTGATTTTCACACAATATAAAATACAGTACTCAGTAAAAATAGAGCACTTAACAATTAAGGAATCTGAAAGCCAGTAGATAATCATAAAACTCAATACTTATTATAGTGATGTAAAAAAGATACCAACAAGCTTAGTAACCCATTCTCTTCACTTGTGATATATTATAATAAATTGTAGGCTTGTCCATAATTCTTTAACTGTCTTGATAGCGTAATGCATGGTGCGTGGAATTTCGATGTGAGTATCCTGGGTTCGAGTCCTCGGAGTGCCACATGTATTTGTTGATTTCATTAATTGAGTTTAGATGTGAAGTTGGTTGGTATAAAAAACATAATAATGCACTTCATTGAGTAATCAGTTGGGTTGGCTGTTCACATCACAATATTGTTCCAGTGTGCCCTCTTGTCTATAACTCTGTGCGTCTCACCACCACCTAGGATCACCCCACTTGTCTTACTTAGGCTGGATTTACACAAGCACTTTTTTCTTGCAACTTTTAATCTGCGATGTGTAACCTTTTGCTGGATTTTTTTTAAGCTACTTTGTAATGGTATCAGCGGCAGGAGACAAGGAATTTTCCTCCCCTTATAGACTTCACCTACTAAACAAGACAGAGAGAGGCGAGGGAACGCGAAATTGGTCCCAGAACCCAAGAATTTTAACTTTAAATGTTTCTGTTCAGTCTCTGTCTCAAGTCGGCCACCCCCAGCTATAGGGTATGTGCCTGAGTATATGCATACATACATATGCAATTAAACAAAGATAGATAGACTGTTATTGGCGACAGATTATATAAAAATATATAGCAGCTACCAGATCAAAGTTGCTGGAAAAAACATTTGTGTTAATCCGCCTTAAGGACCATAATCAAGAATTATCGTCGGATGCCATAAGGACGCACTATGTCTTTGAATACCTAAAATTAGAGGAAGATAACATTAAACAGTAATTATAATACATACCGGTACATACATACAATGGTTTAGCGTCGTTTTCCATTACATACATTGCACGGCTCAGATGGGGTTGCCTTTCCGTAGTTGGAGTGTAATACAATAATAAAAAGCCACAACACTACATCATCACTGTGGTTGATGTTGGCATAGTGCTAACCGTGCCTCAGCAACTCAATGAAGTCCCACTGCAGCACCTGCACTGGCAGTATTTGCAAACCACACCAGCCTCAACAGTGCAACAACAAATGATTATAATGTTATATATATACAGTATTTAGATAATTCAATTAATGGAATATACATTATATTTACTCTATGCAATTTTGATTTACTTCAACAATCAAGACCCAATAATAATAATAATAATTTGCACCAGGCAATCAAACTGGGACAATATGGTTAGAAGGCTGGAATGATAATGACAATGAGAAGGAATACAAGAAAACTTAGTACAGTATCACAAATTTCAATTGTTTTGCTTGTTATCATTTGCAAAGACCTAATACAAACTGTGAAGCATAAATTTAACTTGGTACTGTATAATAAATAATACTGTCTAGAAACATGCAACTATTTTTGGACTGGGTAAATTTGAATGTCTCATTTGCCACTCTGCTTCGCACACCCGACTATTTGAATATGGCCCAAAAAACTATATACTAATCACTTCTCATTCACTCCATTTGATATCACTTTCGGTTTCACCAGAATTTGTGATCCTCCCTCACCCAACTCATCTCATTTGTCTTGTCTCACCTCACCTTATGATCACACAACTTGTCTCACTCAAACCTGTGTTCTGTCCTCTCGTCTCACCTCACCTATGATCAGGGTGTCAAACTGGAACAATTTTGTTTGAAGACTTAATTGAATATTAGAAGGAATACAAGACAATTAACATGAAATATCTTTGTTTGGCCATTTGATCACTTCAAAAGATATAATTTGAACTATAAACCATAATTTTATCTTTACATATACTGTACGGAACTAAAGACTAATAATAATACTCTGCTTCTTTTGACACCCTGCCTATGATCACCCCACTTGTTTACCCCAAAACCTTATCACTCATGTTGTCTTGCCCACATCCTGTGATCACCTCTGTCATCTCCCCTCACTCGTTTTACCCCTGTCGTCTCGCGTCGTCTCACCCCAAACCTGCAATCACTCCTGTCGTGTCTCTAGGCCCCTCCTCCTCCCACTGTTGCCTCTTCGTGTTGAACTAGTCTTTGTCTCACTCTAGCTGATAGGAGAACTAGTTGGAGAAGTTGGTCTGCACTCGATATACTGTACTGTATTAACCCACGTACCCCACCGGTGACGTCAGTATTGCCGCCGAGCTCGTGCCACCGTAGGGTAAAGCTGTGTGGCGGCTGGGTACAAATATGGCTTGGTCTCTAGTTTTTCTCTCAAGCCCTGACACATTTTACTTGCCCTAAAATGTATTTACTATACTTTACTCTTCGTCTGCCACACCCACTTCCTTCCCCTACTTTTGTTTAAGTTCGTTTGTTCTTCATTCTCGTTTCTGTGGAACTGGAACCCATTTATTTAATATATAGGTCTATATTTATGCTGTGAATTATATTGGAGGATAACTATTTGCCAGTCCATATCAATGTTATTTCTACTATATTTTTTAACCACCAATATATTTCTATACTGTACTGTACTTCAATTTATACAAATTCCTTGTTTGGATTCAATTCATCTAGCTAGACAGTATTAAAAATATGTAAAAGCATAATTACGAATAAGAAAGAGAAAATAGATTATATAATATTGATATCGAGTGACATAAAGTACGTTTGTATCTTTTATACTGCTTAACAAACAGTCTCGTTATTTTGTAGCTTCAACACTACAATTGCTTCATTGTATGCCTTGTACCAAAATGTTTAGCGATGCTGGTTACTGTGAGAAAGGTATCGTAGTTTAGGATACAGAGATTTTATGGTGGAGGGAAACTATTGGTAGTATTTATGGTAGAGTTACAAGCTACAGTATTACAGTTATTTATATATAATTTGGATCATGACACAGTAGATGTAATGAGTATTTATAGTTTGGTGATACCTTTTGGCTCATGGTACTGTAACAGGAAAAGTAATTATTGTGTGATGATGGATTTTGAATAATGAGTGTTAGTAGTAGTGCAGAAGTTTGTTTGTGATATCTCTTGGATCGAGGCAACTATGAAGTAATTGTAGTTATTAAGATATTTTTTTTTATCATGGCGATTTCTCAATCCTAATAGGAAAAAAATGGTATGGAAAATTTAGTGGTTATTATTTTAAGCATCTCTAGTATAGCGATTTTTATTAATTCCTTTGCGTTTATCTTGTGTCGTCCCAGTTTTGGTTTGTTTATTTTGCAAGTTTTACATTATAATGGTAAATTCACAACTTAAGGTCCACAGAACTTAACATTTAATTTGACCAAGCTGTATTTGTACACGACAAGTCAATATAGCGCTGTATGCATGAGTCTGTGTTATCATTTCTGATTGTTAATTGCATTTTTGTAACTTGGAATTGGTTGTGCCTTATCTCGATTGTTTCAGTTATAATAGGAGGGTAAGTATACTTTCCAGCGTAATTATATAACACATTTTAGAAGGTGAAGACGAGTGTGAGCATTACAATTAACCCTTTCAATCTGATGTTACGGTGTTTACTTTATTTTATATATACCTGTTATTCTAGTTTCTGACAAACCATTTTATTCATCTTAGTAAGACCTAGTTTAAACAGAGGGCTTAGAAACTTAGTCGAACATTAAATATAATTACAAATTATCTAGTTCTAGAATATTTTCTTTGGCTTAGAATAAACCACTTGGATTGAAAGGGTTATATTTCACAATGCAGTATTTTAATGTAACAATATGCATAGATATGAAAGAAATATACAGGTTTGATAAAGGACTTTCACATCCTTTGCAAATACAGTGACAAACACTTTTCAAAATGGAAATATTGGGTGCTCGGAGAGAAAGAACCAGAAAGAGCTTAAATTTGTTACACTCATGACATTTTTGAATATGTACAGTAGCCCAACTAAGTTTTGCAATAAAATAATAAGGTATATCCTGCCTAGTTACCACTCCGGTCCCAAGCCTATGTGCTGATGACTTAAACCTTGATATCAGCACACAGGCTTGGGACTGGAGTTGTAACTAGGCAGGGATGACAGATTATCTATATACATGTACCAAAATATTTGTTTGCAAAATTTAGTTGGGCTACAGTACAATAATTCCTCACATAACCCTTAGAAAACCTTGTGATGCAATTTTAGCCTATGCTGCACGTCACTATGGCCCATACTCCTGGACAAACACCATCATTGTCAGTGGTAATTACTCTAGTTTTGCCATATCCCTACCCAGTCAATATGATATGCGAGTTATTGCAATTGCAACGAGACTACTGTAATAATATTCCAATACTTCCCATTGCAATTACACTACCTAGCATATCATATTGACTGGCTAGGTATACGGCCCTGGGTGGGGCTTTGGTGTCCCGGGCGTTTCCGCACCCTCCTCAGCCCCTCGCCTGGAATGGCTTCGGTTACCTAGGCTTTTTTAATGGTAAGGCTGGGAGGGTTCTGTGGGGGCACTTGGTTAAGACCTTGGCCTTGCTTGGAACCTTGGGGCTGCTCGGCCAGACAGCCTGGGGAACAATAACAACTATAGAAATCACCACTGACAATGATGAGGCTTGTCTAGGAATGCAGGCCTAGAACACTAAGCCTGGGAAGACCAAGAATATTATCAGTGTGGCGCAATTTTCCACTTTGTGATTTAACCAGAAACCTTTTTTGTACAAACAAATAATTAATGCTATGCTGCAATGAGGCAACAGGTGCTTAGCGCTGATGTGCAGCATAGCAGAAGAGTGTGACAGAAATATCTAAGGGTTAAAGCTAAGTTACATTCCTGAAAAGATTTTGTTTTTTCAGGAACAACTTTTAAAGAAACATTATTTTCTGTACATACTATTGTGATTTTTCACTATTTTCTCATTTACAACTTAATAATGAAGCATAACAGCCTAAGTGAACTTTATTTCATAATTAATGAATAAGGTACTAATGAAACAAATTAAACTGCATGAGGACTATAATTGAAAAATGCTTGTACAACTCAGCATCAAGAATGAGGTTGTAAAGTGAAAATCCACGACTCCCTTCCACGTTTCCTCCAATTCATAACAAAGACTGATGCAAGCTTGACCACCTCAACAACTGTTTGAAAATATAGGAAGTGGGACGTAGAATGACTGTTTCCCAGATTCATATCTTGGCAACTGTACAAGCTCTCAAATACCTTTGTGCTTCAAATTCACGCAGAGGAAAGGTGGGAAGGAATCTTTACTTTTGACTGCATATCCCAAAATTTTAGAGAATAAATTATAGTTATAGGTAGCGCCAACGAACTTGACAATTATCTCGATCCCTGACCTTATCGTAACTCAAAGGGACCTTGAGCAAACTGGCTGTAAATTTCCATACCTATTTCTTGGTGAACTCTTCCCAAATGATAAAAATTTCAGTCCGATTGCTTTCATTCATTTTGAGCTATAAGATGTTAAGGTGTCCAGATTATTGTCAAGTTCGTTGGCGCTACCTGTAGTTCTTTTTAGTGTTTTCTCTCCCACCCAAATTGTCTGAACCCATCCAGCCCCAGGGTCAACCGTTGGCTGACACCTACTATTGCTATGCACAGCCCCAGGGTCGGCTGTTGCCCGATGACTATTCTCACCTTATTTGAATAATTTTATGCCTCCTAAAAGGCTCATAGGGGTCTTGAATTTGTACACATGGTAGCTTAGGATGTGGGGCAAAGTTGGCAGCCCACAAAGACCACCCTGGGCCACCCCATTGTGTTTAAGATTAAAAAACAAGGGCAAATGTGTAAACAAACCTGGGACTGGTGTTACATTGTTACTTTTAGGATGGGGCTCAATGGGTTAATGAACCAATAACATCTCAAAATATAGATCATCAATGAACACCAACCACTATTGTATATTATATTAAGCATTTTAACAGCTACTCTAATATTTTACTCCGAGTAGACGTTCTCGCTCTGGAGAACAATGTTATCATTACTACTAAATATATATGTACTTAAGCTAGCATTACTTACTGAATGTTTATATCCATGGTATGGTTTTATCTACCAACAGTATTATGTAATCATAATAATACACACACTAGATACAAAACACTGTAGAACTTTAGATCACATATCAAAGATGTATATAGATATTCTGCACAAATGGAGGCAACAAAAGCAAAAAATCTGAGAATAGTTCTTTTACTAGAATAATTCTTACATCTGTGGGAATGCATTTTATAGAATAATTTACAAAAATGTGTTTGATATTATCTGTAGTAGTACAGTACTAGTATTTCACAATAATCCTTGCATTGTAGTTTAGTAGTGTATATACAGTATTTTCAGATAAAACACAAAGTTTTTGGAACTTTCCGAGAACTTCTTTTATTCTTGCCATGAAGGTATTTGGTTGAATTTATAAATGAACTAACAAATATAACACTAAAGTGGATATCATAATGGTGTACGGGTTTAAGAGTCAATATTAACAAAACCAGGTTATGCATTGTAGATTGAGACGAGGCATTGTGGAAAAGAGCGGTGCATACCCATGTGCAGTGTGTGGAAAGGGAGTGGGCGCTAACTCAAATCAATGTAGCATCTGTCGATGTTGGGTACACCATGGGAGTAAGAACTGTAGTAGAATAAAGGGACCCCTGCCGAAAGATAAGTCAGAAATAGAGAAATTTTAGTGCGTAGTGTGCAAAGGCGAGCTTGTGTTAGGTGATGATCCTGTGGCTGTGAATTTTGGAAATGAGTCTTTGGAGCTGGTGAACAAGTTTTGTTACCTAGGAGATACCATCTCTGCCGGTGGTGGGGCCGAGGCTGCCACTGTTGCTAGAATTAGGTGTGGCTGGGGGAAGTTCAGAGAACTGATGCCAATCCTGACCATGAAAAGAATGCCTCTCCCCCTGAAGGGAAAGGTGTATGCCTCATGTGTTAGAAGTGCAATGACGTATGCCTCAGAAACATAGGCCGTTAAAGTAGAGGACGTCAACAGAATGTAGCGTAATGAGATGAGAATGGTGAGATGGATGTGTGGGGCCAGGCTACAGGATAGAATAACAAATGCCGAGCGGAGGAGACGTTTAGGTATAAAGGGTATTAGCGAGGTGATGCGTACAAGTAGACTGGGATGGTATGGACATGTGAAGAGAATGGATGAACAGAATTGGGTGAAAAAATGCAGGTCTGTGATTGCGGAGGGAGCTGCGCCAAGGGGTGGACCGAGGAAGACCTGGGATCGGACTATACGTGCCGATCTCAAATCCAAGAACTTGACAAGTGAAGCAGCCCTTAACAGGGTTGCCTGGAACGCCGCCATTAGGACAAGAGACTGAAACTGCACTTATGTGTGGAACACTCGGTCTTAAAATTTTATGTATGTATGTATTTATTGATAAAATTTTGATGGACAACATTTTCCGGCAAGTTCGAATCCCGGGAGGACCATATGCTTTCATTAGTTTATTCAAGTACATTGGGGTTTGTAATTGATGATTAATATTAAGAACGGGGTGTTACTTATTTATTCATTAGTTTATTCAAGTGCATTGGGGTTTATAATTGATGATTAATGTTAAGAACGGGGTGTTACTTAACTTTATTAATATACCTGTAGATAGGTGGAGAAGGATGGCAAAAAGTGGAAAGAAGTGGTGTACACCCATAAGCAGTATGTAGGAGAGGAGTGAGCGTAAATGCAATTCATTGTAGTATTGGCATCAAAATCTAGACTGAAGATTGATGAACCTAGTTGACAGACTTCTCATATAAGCTTAACTTTCAAATTGCTAGATAACATTTGCCAATAATAGTTGAGGGAAAAACAACTTATGAGATACCAGCTTTAACAAATGCAACACTAAGGTAACCATTGCCTATTATCACTTCTATAAAACATCATCTTAACATGTAATAATATAATGTTATAACCAAATGAAAAAAAAATAAAAAATTACCAGAGTAGCGTCAATTAGGGAATTAATGGGATTAATGTTGGCTCTTGTTTATGAAGAACTAATTATCAGAATATCTTGGAGGTTGTACGTGTAAGAGTAAGCTCCATGTTCAGAAGCCAATGTTGGCAAAAAATCAATAAGGGTTCATTATAAATTCCTCCAAGTGCCATAGCATGACAATAACTATAATATTACACCTTTTATCACAGCGAAGGGACATTATCTCGATTGAATGTGACAAAACGATGTGTTTTTCAAAACTTTCCATTTGATTCTGCTATTTTTCAATGTGTATCGAACACAGCATTTGAAAGATTAGATATCACAGTATTGATTCAAAATGAAAAATATAAATCAAATGGTAAAGTTGAGTTTCGTGTTATCAATCAAGAAAATATATATTCAGAGAAAATTGGTTTATTAACATACTTTATATACTATACAGTAGATATAAATTATCTGTGCAGAGTCTATAATATAGGAAATTCTATACTCATAACCTGCTGAACTTGAAAACTCTGCTTCTATTACTTGTTATAAATTTCAATAATAGTTTTAGTTCTACAACTTTTACAATCATAAATCCTCAAGTTATGGCATAATAATTATTTTAAGACATAAACAACATTTATGGATGTAATTTATAACAATCACAATTATTGTACCTGTACTAAATAGTATAATTAACCCATCCTATACCAGCGCTGATCCTAATCCGTCAGTATACAAAAGTATACATTAATACGAGCGACGGGTGTAATCCATCACTATACTAAATTTGTTTTCCAGCTGATGGTAAATTGAATCCCTTAGTAGCTGATTTCTCGATACGTAATGGAAATATATGAAACTACGGTACTATGGCTGTGTGTCCTATGAATGCAAAGTTTTCATAATTAACAACATATTTCACTCCAAATTCTACCTTATAGCTGAGTAACAAAGATAGAAACATGACAATTTACCCTCAGCTGAAAAAAATAGACTATAGTATTTGCGCATTGTTCTCTGCTAATAGTGAACGGGAGCTGCTAACATGACTTGAAAGCCTTGTTGCTAGATACTGGCAACACTGCGAGAGTGCCAGCTAGCTGCCCTCAACCGCCAAACCTCAGTTACCTCACAGCTTTCGTTAGGGGAGCATCATGTCTCGCCGCGGAAAATTATTTGTTTGCGAATTTGGCTGGTATTGAGGTGTTTTGTACATAAACTATAAAATGCTCTGGTACAGTAGGGGTTAATAGAGTCTATTGTAACAGTATATCAGAAATATATAGATAAAGTAATGCATAATACTATAGTAATTTAATAAGACTACAGTATTGAAAAATATACTAACAAAATTCCATAAATATTAGAATATACAGTACAGTACTATCGTATATTTCATATATATATTATAGTAACTGATGAATTCAATGTACACCAACAAAGAAAATATAAGTGTCTACTTTCTCTTGCAGTCTTTTAATGCATATAAAAGGCTAAACAAAATGTAAAAGATAAATATAATTCATAACTAAAAACAAAATGGGCAATGTCAGTTTCCGACAGGTGTACTTAACCCTTTGAGTACCAGCGACGTGTAACACATGTTATATTTTATGCTAGCTATATTTAGACAATATTATGCAGCTTAGGAAGGATCTGTGGTACTTTAAAAGGGTTGGTTGAGATAGTTTGATGCCTTATTAATGCTAGAGGTCCTTCCTAAATATAATAAAATTGTCTAATAGTTGCCAGAATTTGATGAAAAGGAAGTCCCTTGTACTAAATGGGTTAAAAGTTCTAAACACACATACACACAAATTATAACAAGATTGTGACTTTGACTTCTCTTTAACAGTATTGCACATACACATTCCAAAGTTAATTGTACATGCACAAAGTAATATAATAACAGTAGCGCGTTATTGAGTACCGTGAAATGACCTAGCTTCGGACGGGGGCTATACTTCTTAATGTAGGCTATATAAGCTGCAGTTATGGAAAAATGACTCTGCATTATGGAAGAACACCGCAGATATACTTGTTTTTCCATAACATCATTTATTTATCCCATAACTGTGGTTCATTGTATATTTTTTCTAGAGTGTCCGAAGTTATCTCCCCGTCCGAAGTTACATCATGTTACCGGTACTGTAGTTGTGACAACCTGTGTATCATATATTTCACCTTGTGTAGGTGTACCATACAGTCACGTTTAAGGAGGGATGGTTCACTTTTTGGGTTTTTTTTTTGCATGTATTCATTATTTTTCTAGTTTCCTCCCTAGACCTCCATCAAATTTAAAAAAAAAAAACATCCATTAGATCCCCCTTCTAGATTAATTTGTACATTTTTCGGTAGAAAAATTTCCCGGCCAAAGGCCGATTCTTCCAACATTACAGGCTCACTATCGTTCACCAGGGAAATAATTGACACCTAAATAGAACGAAAGGTCTAAATATTGACGAAGAAATGGGGCGAAAGGTCTTAAAATAGACTGACTAATGGGGCAAACATCTTAACATCTGAAAACTAATGGGGCTAAACATGAGAGAAAGTGGTCCAGAAAACCGGCCCATTCCCCCTTAAAAGCTGTGTCCTACCCTCATATCAACTTAAAAGCTGTGTCCTACCCTCATATCAACTTTGCTGATCAGATTTGATGGATGATAATTGATGAGGAAAAAGTCCTTAATGTAGGCTATATAAATAAATATTTTGGGGTTATCTTCCATAAAAACAAAATAAAATCCTAAAACAAAGAACATTCCTTCAAGCTTCATTTATAGTCTGTTTATTATGACGAGTCTAGAAACTATGACCCATAACCTCTTGTCACTGAGGGAGAGCTGGAACAATTGACTACCTGCGAGCTTCGTTCTATAAGGAAGATAGAGGTGTAGACGTCGATATTTAGCAGAATTACCGGCTAAAATTTGGTTGTACAGTGAACCCTCAAACTACGCGTGGGATGCGTACTGTGCTGTCGGTGCATACGTTCGTTTGCGCATACATGGGAGTTAAATATAAATGGGGAAAATAGGTATTGGTCTGGGTCCGACCGAAAGTTGTACTATTTCTACCTTTCATCACCTAAAATCCACAAATATATAACATATTACTGTACAAATATGTTTTCATAACCTAATCTACCACACAAAATACATTTAATGTATACAAATAAGACACAAACGTAAATTAACTCACATTGGTAGTGGTTGAGCAATGCCGGATCTGCGCCATCGATCGATAGCACTGCGCCCGAAACGGATCGACCGAAATAATAGGCCTAGCCTAGGCTTTCTGGTAAAGTTTTGAGTCGAAAAGTAATACACCCTGTATAGCCTACATAGTGTCAAGTGAGATAGTTCAATAGCTCATATACATATTAAAGAACTGGCTTCACATCATTTAGCCAGGGGAGAGCAGTGGGCTTTGAAACGACTTTCGAAAGAAGTGTAAACAATCTCGCCTCCAACTACCGAACAGAAACAGATTTTCCATTTCTGATTTTGTTAGCTCAATAAATGATACATGCAATGTAAAACGAAGAACAGTCTTTTAATAGATTCATAATATCCTGTTGTGCTTTATAGATACATAATAGTTTTGTACGGGAGATGTGTCTCTCTCCACAGTCAACAGTGACGACGTTGGAGGGCTTGGCGTCACGTCAATATGGCCGCCCGAAACTCTCCAACAGATACGAATCAACTCCCGCTCGTACATTCGAATAATTGAGCGTACTTACGTATTTGTGTCCTCAATTGTGGTTAGAGCGTAGTTTTATTTCGCGTAGATAAATTGCGCGTAATTTGAGGGTTCACTGTAGTACATTTATAAATAAATAATCCCAATTCAACATACTTGTTATCCATCAGAAAGCTACATTAGTATAGCATTATTTTTTAATATAGATTTTCATGGCTCCAACTTATTAATAGCCTGAAACTCAGAAGTGGTCAATTGGGCTGTAAATTCCCACACTTATTTATTGGTTGGCACTTCCCAAAGGGTATACATATCAGCTCGATTGCTTAGCCCCTTCTATACCGGCGAAGTCTTTTTAATTTGATTCTAGCCATATTTAGAAGATTTTGTGCAGTTTAACGCTTACACTGCGGGCATATTTGGGCTATTTAGGGCATATTCAGGCACTCCTGAATGATCAATCAAGTGTCTGCATGAAAATAAATGTATTCAGCCGAAAACTAGACAAAAATAGCTTCAAAATTACACTAGAATGAGCTTCGTATCTCGCGGAGTTCACCCGCAGCGCTACCATAGACATTGGGGAAAACTCGCTAATTATTAGCAATGTAACGCTTTTTTGCCTTTGGCAGCACTGCTGAGACCCGGGGCTCGGGTCTCAGTGCACAGACGAACGTGCTGGCCCCCTCGCGCTCCCCGCCCACTGACACTCAATTTCTACGGCTTTAACAGGCTTTAAAAGCCTGTAGATTGCTGTAAATTGCCATGGCGTTCAGGAACGTCTCCCGCAGCCAATGGGTTAAGAAGGATCTGTGCCAATCAAACGGGCTAAGTGGGATAGTTCGAAAGTAGATAATTGTTGCAGGCCCTTTTTAAATTTAATAAAATCAACCAATAGTAGCCAGAATAAATATACAAAGACGTCACCGGTACAGAAGGGGTTAAGTCATATGTGAGTTACGAGAAGTTAACAGTCGGGTTTTCTAAGCTGGTCATGATGAACAGACCATACAGTACTTTTATTGAGCACGAGTTAAGCTTTGAAGACGGGACATGACTTTTAAGCTCGACTGTATTTATATTTTTTTCTTCAAGTTGCTCTTATTATCTCCCAAGACAAAGAAGGGCCTTACATACCTGCATATAACATATGATGGAGTCTTTATGAAAGGTTTGTAAAGCTTTAACAAAAAATCACCTGACTTTTAAGTTACAGTGGTGGTGAGTTTGGTGGTATCTGTTAAACTCCGTTCATTGCTTTGGTTTGGTTGATGGCTCACACATGCAGTTAATATATACTATATACTGTCCGTAAGTGTACAGTCTTGACCAGATATACCTGCACAGTATTTGGAGGAACAATTCTCCAACTGACTGCAAGAAGGGCCAATGTCCAATGATGTCAACAAAGATTTCACATGATAAAATCTGTTTAAATGTTGTTGTTGTTGTTGTTGTTGTTGTTCCCTAAGCTGCCTGGCCGAACAGCCCCGAGTCCCTGAGAAAGGCCATGGCCACGATCGGGCTTTCCCACAGAGCTCTCATTGAGTGTAGATTGTGTTGTTGGCGTAAGTGGTTGTGTGAAATGCAGTCTTCTATGATGTGTTTAATGGTATGGGGTGCTGTGTTACATCCCGGGCAGGTGTCGACAACGGAGTCATCCAGTCTCTTCTGATAGCTCAGGAGAGCTGGATGGTGTCCGCATCTCAGCCTGGCCAGGTGGACTCTGTCCTCGCGAGGAAGGGAGGATTCGGAAGGATGGATTTCGGGAGGTCGTGCATGCAGCTGCGTGTTGTCTGTGAGTGAGTGGATGGATCGGTGAGAGATATGAGTATGGATGTGCTTCTGGAAGTTGGTTCGGGGTGGGCAGGGAGGGAGAGAGGACAATAATTGTGTGTGATACCGTGTGCTGGGTGTTGTTTTGATATTTCTTGGTGTCTGTGGGTGTGTTGCCATGTAGTTTAGTGGGTGGTCTTGGTTCGTGGAGGCTGCTGCCAGGAATTGAGTGCCTCTCATGTCCAGATGGTCTTTGACTTTGAGGATTTTGGTTTCTTGATGTAGGTGATCTGTGGGTGCAGTAGCTGTGCAGCCTGTAATGATCTTCAGGGCTTTGTTTTGAATTGTCTGTAAGGTCTTATGATGTGTTTCAGCTAGGTTAGAAGCCCAGGCTGGGCTTGCGTATTCCATCACTGATCTTATGTATTGTTTATATACTGTGGTGGTAGTTTCTTTGTTGTGTCCAAATTTTGTGTGAGCAAGTGACCTGAGGGCATTAAGTCTGGGTGTCAGTTTCTTTTTAATGTTTGTGGTGTGCTGTTTGAATGTCATATGAGTATCATATGTTACTCCTAGGATTTTGGGTGTGTGTGTATGTGTTAGGGGTGTGTTGTTTATGGTGAGTTGAGGGATGTATTCGTGTTCTCCTGTCCAACTTGTGAGCAGGGTTGCGGTGGATTTGGCTGGGGCTAGATTAAGTCTGTTTGTAGTGCACCAGCCATGTAGTGTGTTGAGATAGGGTTGAAGGAGATCTGTTGCTCTTTTTGGGTTATGGTGTGTGCATGTGAGTGTTATGTCATCTGCATAGGAGGCTAAGTTTATTTGGGGCGTATTGGGTGTAGTTATATCGTGCATGTACAGATTGAAGAGTGCGGGCGATAGGACGGATCCTTGTGGGACTCCGTTTGGAAAGTTTCTGATTTTAGATGACTGACCGGCAAAAGATACGTGTGCACATCTGCCTGCTAGGAAGTTGGCCAGCCACCGTTTTGTGTTGTTGTGCATGTTTGTGTTGTAGATTTTGTTTGTTAGGTTGTGGCGGGGGATGGCATCGAAGGCTTTACTAATGTCGAGTGTGGCTAATAGTGATCTGTGTGGTGGTCTAGCTGAATTGATGCCGTCGAAAGCTCTTTGTGTAAGGTCTGTGAGAAGAGTGTTTGTGGAGTGCAGTGGCCTAAAGCCATGTTGTGTTGGAGCTAGGGGTAGGTCAGGTGTAATTAGTTGTAATACTAGGCGTTCCATGACTTTGGAGGGGGAGCAAAGGAGTGTGATGGGGCGGTGCGAGGAGGGTAGCGTGGGGTCTTTGTTGGGTTTGGGGAATGTGATGATGATACCATGCTTCCAAATGTCTGGTATTGTGTTGTGTGAATAGCTGTAGTTTGATATGTTAGTGAGTGCTTGTATGCCTTGTGGTCCCAGGTGTCTGAGGTGTATGTTGCTTATGTTGTCTAGGCCACAGGCGGGTGAGTGCTTGAGATTGTTGATGATATGCTTTGTCTGGTGATTGGTGAAGGGTGTATAGTCAGGGTCTGTGGGGAATTGTCTCTTACGTCGGATGACACGTCGGTCGTCTTTGTGAGGTTTTAGGTGGCTGACATGTGAAAAGTGATTGATGAGAGTGTTTGCTTGTTGTTTACATGAAGGAGTAGAGTCTGTTGTTGTGATTGCAGCATGTGATTGTGTTGTGTTGCTGTTGGAAAGTGTGATGCTGTTTAGTGTTTTGTATAGTTTTTTGGGGTTTGTTTTGTGATCAAGTGTTTGTAGGAAGTTATTCCAATTTAGTTTTTGTTGTTCTTGTATTTTGTTGTTAGTTTGGGTGTTGAGTGCTTGAATTTGTTGTGTGATGTCTTGTGTGTGGGGTGCTGGGGAGTGTTTCAGTATGTCGCGTTGTCTGATGAGGTTTTGAATTTCTGGTGTGAAGTTGGGGTTGTGTCTTTTTCTGTTACCTCTTGGAATGTGTTTCTTGTCAGCGTTTTGGATAGTTTTATTGAGTATGTGTACAGCATTGTTGATGTTAGTGATGGGTGTACTGTTTAGAGTTGTGAAGTGTTGTTCTGTCTCATTTGTGAATGCTTCCCAGTTAGCTCTTTTATAATTGGTGTATGTGTGTTTGTGGCTAGCTGGGGTGAGTCTGGTTTTGGTGGTGATAATGATCGGGAGGTGGTCAGAGCCTAAGGTTCTGACCACCCTCCAGGATGTTGTGGGGGCGAGTTCTGGGGAGCAAAAGGTGATGTCTGGAGATGATGGGTTATAGAGGGCTTGGTGAGGAATATGGGTATGTTGATGGATGTCGTTAAGGATGATGAGGTTATCTGTTTGGTTTTGTAGTACCAGCCCTCTGTCTGTGTCGGGGTTGTCGACAAACCTGTCTGTTTAAATGTAGTACTGTATACTGTATAGTTACGTTTTTGTTTGATTTAAATGATAAAAAGGCCGATTTCCACCTCCAAAAGTAGTACAGTATGAATATTAACCTACTATTGGCAGAGGAGATTGGCACTATATTTACTAAAAAGTATCTATCTTTAAACATTTGAGTCCTTGGAGTGCCACATGTATTTGTTTATTTCATTAATTAAGTTTAGAAATGAAGTTAGTTGGTGAAAATATATGAATTAATCAGCCAGTTTTAATTGGCATTTCTAGACATTAGCCCTTCTTGCACTCGGCCATAGAATTGTGACACACAAACGCAGTATAATGATAAACTGAATGCGCCACACAGATTGATTCACAAGGGTTTCACTGGTCAATGTTCACCGTCTTGTTTTTATCATAAGGAAGAGTTCAAGTATTCACGACCCACATTTATAATAATAAGGTGTTCAAGTATTCACGACCCACATTTATAATAATAAGGTGTTCAAGTATTCACGGTCATGATTGTACTCAACAAGACTCTTTGAACACCATAAAATCGAACCTCGTAATGTAAATATTGAGTACAGAACTAATGAGAAGATTCAATTAAGTCCACAATACCTTTGAAAGTTGAGGATCAGCAATTTTGTCCTAGAGTGTCCATGTTTTTCAGTGTAGCCATTAAGTCAAGTGGAATATGTATGTGATATTGTAGAAGCAATCATTAATATTGACAGCTTAGAAGAACAGGACATGCAATACCAGTAAAGGGAGCCCACCTCGCTTTTTTTCTCTTTCTCTCCCTCTCTCTTTGGCTTGTATCCATTCGGCCCCATTCAGCCAACTGTTTTAAGACGCTTATCCCCATCCAGGTGTCGATTTCTTCCTGGCAAGCGATAGCGAGCCAGCATTGTATGGAGAATTCAATCGAAAAATGTATAAATTTATCTTGCTGTCTAAACAAAAATATATATATGCTGGCTCGCTACCGCTCGCCAGGAAAATATTGACACCTGGATGGGGGTAAACGTCTTAAAACTGTAGGCTGAATGGGGCCGATGTTTACAAACCAAAGAGAGAGGGAGAGAAAGAGAAAAAAAGCGAGGTAGGCTCCCTTAAGAAGAAAGCAACGTTTATGCACCTAACTCACTCACTTTCAGGAGTGATAAGTATTTTATATACATTCTGTATCTCTTCTCACTAAAATGTACAGTATTAGATAATATATTTCTTTAGGAAGCTAATATAAGCTAAGAAGCAAGTATTCCTTATCTTAAGATAACATAATAAAAGTCGACAGTATCCTTGTATATCAATTAATGTCTTTGGCAGTATTATGATACACTATACAATTTAAAATGCAAAACTTGCAAACTAAACAAACCAAAACTGGGACGATACAAGATAAAGGTAAATTAACTTATCAAAATCGCTATGTGGAAATAACGCTTACTAAAATAAAATTTATGAAATAAAAAGAACACAATCCACCACATAGGGTGTACATTACTACATGAGCAAGTTGATCTGTTTCCCGGATACTTAAGGCGTTCAAGGACCTAGCGTCTGTTAGTGACCTGAAGAAGCTATCTGCGAAACGTTGTCAATAAAGTGCTCCTCCTCATATGGTGTTTATATTCATTCTGTTAACTTTTTTAAGTTATTTCAACAGACCTAGTACTATTGTCAGTTCATAGTAACCTGGCAACAAATCCTCCTCCCCTCAAAGTACAGCAGTGTTGTGAATGAAAATAATGGCACTGAGGTGTTGAATTGCTAGATAAATTAGTTGCTGTTGTTGTTGTTCCCCAGGCTGTCTGACCGAGCAGCCCCAAGGTTCTGAGCAAGGCCAAGGCCATAACCGAGCACCCCCACAGAATCCTCCCTGCTTACCACTAATAAAACCCAGGTGACCGAAGCCACTCCAAGGCAGGGAACTGAGGAGGGTGCGGAAACGCCTGGGAAACCAAAGCCCCACCCAAGGCCCTGTGCCCCTCAGTAATTATGAAGTTAGAAGTTTCTCAGTACAGTAAATGGAAAATGACAATCATAAATCAACAAAACAAAGCACAAATGAAAACCCACATACATATCTACTTTGCCAGTTAACACAAACACCAGTAATGGTCTTGATCTGGACATGAGAGGCACTCAATTCCTGGCAGAAGCCTCCACGAACCAAGACCACCCACTAAACTACATGGCAACACACCCACAGACACCAAGAAATATCAAAACAACACCCAGCACACGGTATCACACACAATTATTGTCCGCTCTCCCTCCCTGCCCACCCCAACCAACTTCCAGAAGCACATCCATACTAATATCTCTTACCGATCCATCCACTCACTCACAGACAACACACAGCTGCATGCACGACCTCCCGAAATCCATCCTTCCGAATCCTCCCTTCCTCGCGAGGACAGAGTCCACCTGGCCAGGCTGAGATGCGGACACCATCCAGCTCTCCTGAGCTATCAGAAGAGACTGGATGACTCCGTTGTCGACGCCTGCCCGGGATGTAACACAGCACCCCATACCATTAAACACATCATATAAGACTGCATTTCACACAACCACTTACGCCAACAACACAATCTACACTCAATGAGAGCTCTGTGGGAAAGCCCGATCGTGGCCATGGCCTTTCTCAGGGACTCGGGGCTGTTCGGCCAGGCAGCTTAGGGAACAACAACAACAACAACAACAACAACAACAACAACAACTGATAATAGGAGCTCTGAAGCCAATCACAAGTCTTCGTAGCCCAATGGATAAATGCACTGAATTTCGGTGTGAGCATCCTAGGTTCGAATCCCTGGACTGCCACATGTATTTGTTGATTTCATTAATTGAGTTTAGGAGTAAAGTCGGTTGGTGGAGGTAACATAATAATCCTACTATAGGATCTCAAAGTCACACGAGAACTTGAGTAACTAATTGTATTGGAGTCCAGTGTCAGCTAAAATTTATAATGTTGTATTGAGGGACTAGTGTAGTAGTAGTATACGTTCCCTAAGCTGCCTGGCCAAACAGCCCCGAGGAACTATGCCCGGTGTGAGCTAACTTGGCAATAATTCTGATAAATACAGTAACTTCTTTATATCTCAGAAATGGCTATTGCAAACAGGCTGTAATTTTACTCATCTATTCACTGGTCTACCCTTACAAAATAATATAAATACCAGCTTGATTGTCTTCATTGTTCTTAACCCTTCAGACCCGGAAGGGCTCTTAAACACCCATAAAAAACACACCCGAGCTACCCGGAAGGGGGCTGGACCGACGCCCCGCATCTCCGGCCACAAGAAGGAGTGCGTCGCTTGTTCGTGTGTGCCTGTATGTTATTGTTAAGTATCGAAAAGTAGTGTAAAGTGGCTGTTTTTGCCATAAAGTTATCTCCAATGAAATCATCACAACTGAACCAGTTGACTTAGAGAGCTCTACTTAACGCCATTCTACAGGTACGAAACACATCTACGCTTGGGGATGCGCCGGAATGCGGAAGCAAGCCAAATAACAGAGATGTGGTAGCCTAGGCGTAGATGTTTTTCGGCCAAACCCCCGGGTTTCGGGGAATATATATATAATACATCGCCGGGGCTGGAGGGTTAAGCTATAAGATGTTAAGGGGTCAGGATTTGTGCCAGGTTAGCTGACACAGGGTAGTTATATATTATTGTATTGCGTATGAACTGGCACTAATGTAAATAGAAAACACCAGCATATATTATTATCAATATTCAAGATAAAAAAGGTACATTAAAAATACTATCATACAGTGGTAAATCATTTTTGGAAAATTGACTTCACCATTATTTTATTTACTTTTGTTTTGTTTGCAAGTTTTACATTTTAATTGTGATTCTGATGCTTCCGTCACCAATGATGATGTCACGCGAGCAATTTTATCGAAGTCTGGTATCCACTACAAATTATCAGATACTTTGAGGGATAGTGTTATTTACGCATGATTTTACTTTGACGATAGTGCGTTGTTATGTGTGCGATTAGTTTGCTCATGTAGTAATGTACACCCTATGTGGTGAATTGTGTTCTTTTATTTCATAAATTGTATTTTAGTAAGCGTTGTTTCCACATAGCGATTTTGATAAGTTAATTTACCTTTATCTTGTATCGTCCCAGTTTTGGTTTGTTTAGTTTGCAAGTTTTACATTATAATTTAGAACTTTCGAGTAACACGATTCACAATCCTATCAAAATATAGATTATTTACTCAAGCATAATTTCAAACTCCAATACAATCCAATGTTAAAAGTGCCATGTGACACTGGCTTGTAAGTGCTGATGTGATGCCGTTTTAAAAGTGCTAGAGTGACGCTGGCATTACATGGTTAAGGCAAGGTACACTGTTCTTCTCTTGTTCTCTCTTTCTCGTCGTGTGTAGTGACCTATATATATATATATATAAACATTGTTGACTTTTTTCCAATACGACAATCCGTCATTTGACTGTTTTATATATGATGCATTATATATATATATATATATACAGTATATATATATACAGTATATATATATATATATAATATATTTGAACTATTGCATAAGTTTGTTATTTAGGTGAAGTCTATAACTGATGTAGTTTGCTAGGTATAATCATATCTATCTATCTTTGACTTGGAGAACTGCACTAGTGTGCTATTGTGTGTGACAAGGGATAATAATGATGGTAGTACAGTAGGCTATTGTATTTTTAAAGTCTTGAGTCTTTACTATTATTCTGGTATACATTAGGCAACCATAGCGCAATTGGAATATATGTATATGCTCAGATTAATATGCAGGATTCGAAACTGCATAATAAATCGTAGGCTTGTGCATATTTCTTTAACGGTCTTGATAGCGTAATGCATAAGTGCGCGGAATTTCGGTGTGAGTATCCTAGGTTCGAGTCCTTGGAGTGCCACATGTATTTGTTGATTTCATTAATTGAGTTTAGAAGTGAAGTTGGTTGGTGAAAAAATATAATACAGTACTTCAGAAATTTGTATTAAACTTAGAAAAAGCTTTTTGGAATTCATTGAGAGAGCATTTACCATTTGTTTCCCCATGGGCCTTCCTATTCTGAATAACACCAACTGATTGTAGCAAGAATAATATAGAAAACAGCCACGGTTCAAGTTGAGCATGAACTACAGATGGTTCTTTCACTGGTTCTTACAATAATTCTATATCAAATAATAATAATAACAATAAACCTAATAATAATCTGGTCCTTTGTTTCTCTAAAGCACCGGTAAATATATTTTTAGTAATTATGAGAACATCTTATGCAATTATTTCGCTATTGATAATTAGAAAATGCTGTAACCACTGGAAGAGCCACCAAACTAATGAGGTGAGACATTTTAAATTCTCCAAACTGATAGAGCGGTTCAGGGAGGAGCCAATAAGACCAGCCTCGCACCAGATCGAGTTAACCGAGATAGTCTTGAACTCTGATTCAGTGGTCTTTTCTAATTTCAGTAAAATCATCTGACAGTAGTACAGTATTCATAAAGTAAAGCATTTATCATTTAACGGATGGAGTTAATGTCAACAGAATTCTTGACTGATCACTTCTCAATTTCAAAATAAGATTGATAAACTTTCCTGACACAGGTAAGTTTGTGTTTCAATTTAAATGAAAATTGAGATACTTGTTCCATATTCACATACAAGTGTACAGTCGAGAAAGAAGTGCATTGATATACAGGCCTGTTCTAAAGTTACTGTACGGTCGCGCTAATAAGTCATGTCCCAGCTGTCATTACGTTTGGCTTGCTCTGTGCTGTATTAATGTCTGTCAGATGTTGAATAGGGTGGGTAAGTGTAGGAACATGTTTGTATATTTCAATCGATATGAAGAAATGAAGCTTAGATATTGTTGATACCAATTATTGATCAAAACATAATTGGTGCCGAGACATCACTTATTAGGCCGACTACACCCTTGATGGGAAACTGGGTAAACTGAAAGCAGAAACACAGCCTGCCTTTCTCTCTCTCTTTCTTTTGTTGGAGTTTTCTACAGTTTAAGGGGGGGTCACCGGCTTTTTTTATCTTTCTCTGGCTTGTATCCCTTCGGCCCCATTCAGCCAACTGTTTTAAGATGTTTATCCCCATCCAGGTGTTGAATTCTTCCTGGCGAGCGATAGCGAGCCAGCATCGTATTGAGAAATCCGGCTTTGCTGGAGAAATTTTTCTATCGAAAAATTTACAAATTTAGCTTGCTGTCAAAACAAAAATATATATATGCTGGCTCGCTACCGCTCGCCAGGAAAATATTGACACCTGGATGGGGGTAAAAGTCTTATAACAGTAGGCTGAATGGGGCCGAAGGGATACAAGCCAAAGAGAGGGAGAGAAAGAAAAAAAGCGAGGTGGGCTCCCTTAATTAAGGAATGATCTCAAAAACCAAGAAAATTTTAATGTGAAACTACAGTGGCATAATATTTATTTATTTATTTAGACAGTCAAGACAACTATTAACCCTTTCTATACCGGCGACTTACTTTTCATTATATTCTGACTACTATTAAACAATTTTATTGAGCTTAGGAAGGACGTCTACCAATCAAAAGGCTACAAAACTATCTCAATAAATCCTTTTAGCTACCACAGATCCTTCCTAAGCTGCATACAATCATTCATATATAGCTAGAATTAGATACAACAGACGTCGCCGGTACAGAAGGGGTTAACCAAAGACCCCCCTCGGACCAAATAGGGTTAAATAAAATGAAAAGACTTGAAAGTGAAGTGGTTTTGTGTTCTTTTAGTTCATAGTTTTATTTTGCTAAATCGTTATTTCCACAGTGTCATCTTTATAAGTACTTTTGTCTTTATATTTTGCAGTTCCTGTTTTTGTTTGTTTTGAAAGTTTTACTATTTGATTGCCTATACAGGTCACCCTCGATTTACGATTGGGTTACGTTCCTGAAAACCCGATTATCAATAGAATAGTCGTATAGCAAACCCTAAACTGAATGGGGTAAATGGGGATGCGTTCTCGGACCAACCAAAACCCAAACGCCTAAAAACCTATAATAATAACGTAAATCGTGGCATCGGATAGTGAGGGAGACCTGTACTGTACTGATGTGTCCCACGTCAAAGTTGGTTAATCTACCCTATGCACCGGAGACCTTTCAACTCTCTAGGGAAAATACTTAAGGGGAGACTGACCGTTTGTTTGGTCTATTAATTCATTTATTCATATATTTTTTAGTTTCCTCCCTAGACCTCCATCAAGCTTAGAAAAACACCTCCTAGACCCACCTTTAAGATAAATTTATACATTTTTTGTTAGAAAAATTTCCCGGCCAAAGGCCGGTTCTTCTTAAAATTGCAGGCTCGCTATCGCTTGCCAGGAAAAAATCGACACCTAAATGGCACGAAAGGTCTTAGAATTGGCAACGAAATGGGGCGACAGGTGTTAAAATTGCCAAACTAATGGGCCGAACTTCTTATAATCTCAAAACTAGTGGGGCTAATCAATAGGGAGACGGGGGTCCAAAAAAATGGTCTGCCTCCCCTTAAAATTAGATTCCTGTGTCCTCTATTTATTATAAGTAACTACGTCCATACAATATATTATGCCAATCATTATGCAGTATTTTTTTCTTCTGGTGTGGTGTGTTGAAATGGTGTTTTTGTGATTTTATGAACTAATAAAAGTTTATAGATCTTAATATGTAAGAAGAATTAAACTGTATCAAAACTTACTCGATGACTTAATTATCCTAATAATAACCTCTAAACTACGGACTTTTAGAACAAAATCCTGCCACAAATTTGCCCCACTATGTAAACACTGTGACCAACTCTGGTGTGATGCCAAACAGCACCCAGGTAAGGCTAGTAGAGTCCCCCGTGGCACCTATCCATGCCCCACCCGTCTTGGTACTGTCATACCAAGACAGTGCCAATAGCAAGGCTTGATTGTATAGTAATGGCTCTTGATCCACATGTCTACCGCCATCCCTCATATAAGTTGCCTTGTGCGACACGCAGTAGGATGCACGAGGCATATTCTTTTTTTCCTCTACCATAAGATGATGGCCGCTTTACCCCCTGGGGTATCCTCTCTGTAAAAAGATATCAAGCATTCCTCTGTAGCTTTCTTCATAATCCTGTGGCATTGAGTTGCTTGGGGGAGATTGTACAGTAGGGAGTAATTGAGCACGGCAGTACCCAGGGGAGGCCATACAGGCATATGATAAGAGTTACTGGAACTCCTGTTTCATTTGTCTGGCTTCCCCCCACCACTGTTATTTGTGCCTCATCTACAAAGTGTAAACCAGCTAACTCTCACAAACACCACCACCTATTCATTTCACTACACTTAACAAGCACACCACACTTCTTCCCAACACACCTAAATTACCTCTAATGTACTGTACCTTGATATCACTCCTTCAACCTCAGGGGTGGGGGGACTTGTTATAGGCAGCTTTACCTTTTGTCTCCTTCATGCACATAAAAAACTAAAAAAAACTATTATTTGATCAACAAACCACAGTGGATGCCTGGTTAAGGCGACTGCCACAGGAGACTTACGCTAAAGGTGTTCGAGTGAGTTTCTCCCCCTCCAGATGCCACTTAAGACATAATAAAAGGTCTAAATGTCCTAGGACGGTCCCTGGAGTGCAAGGGTTAATAATATATTGCTATTCTATCTATCTATTTACTCAGGCCCAATCCCCACTTTTCCTAAAAAAAAAAATGGGGGGGGGGAAGGGGGAGACGGAAGACCGAGCCAGAATAGAGAACACAAAATACAACAGAAAACAACGAACACACATAAACAAAATACAAATTCACACACATCTTGGTCATCCAGAAGACCCAGAGACCAGGGTCACCAAGGTCGCTAAAGCACTCCCCCAGCCCCCAACCACCCGGAGAGGTTCCGATCGTGGCAGGCAGACATGCAGCGGAGCCGAAGCCACAAGCCCGCCCACCACACTTCCAGGCGCACCCTTCATATAAACCGTCTCCCGGGGCCAGGCACCTGATGGACTATTATCAAGTCCAACTTGCGCCCGACCCCTTCCCCCTAATGACCACGTATTCACTCATCTATTCACAAGCATTCTCTATTCATTCCTGTTTATTACCACTTCCCTTGCCTGATCTAGTCATTCCTCTATCATCCAAAGCTTGTCTTACACAGTCTCTCCATCTCAATGGGGGTCTTCCTGCCCTTCTATCTCTCCTTGTATCTGACTCACATATTCTCTTTGTAAGCTTTTCATCTTCCATTCGTTCAACATGACCATACCAGCTCAGCACACTTCTGTCCACTCTGGCTGACAAATGCTCCTGCTGCCCCACTCTCCTACGTAGCTCTTCATTCCTCAATCTGTCTCTACGAGTAACTCCGCACATACTCCTCAAGTAGCTCATCTCTATCACATCCAGCTTTCTTCTCTCCTTTTCCTTCAGAGCCCATGTCTCATCCCCCATACATCACTGTTGGCACAACAATTCCTTGATACATTGGCCTTTTAACTTTCATTCCGAGATTTCTCGTCTTCCACATACTTCCCATTGCTCCGAAAACCTTCTTTCCTTCACACACACTCTGTTTTACCTCCATTTCCATACCTCCACTCCTGCTTATCGTTCCTCCTAGATATTTAGAACACTACTTGTTATATTGCTAGTCCAATAAAATAATGATTACATATCCTTTATAGGCCTACATAAATATTTTTACAGATCAAGTTGTTCATACAGGGTGCAGTTTCAGTCTCATGTCCTAATGGTAGCATTAGCATTCCATTAGGACGCCAGACTAACGCTTGTAATCTCAAACTCGGTGTCAAACGAAAGCCGAATCCATTAATTTTAGTCTTTATTATTGTATATGTGTGGATGAAATTAAGGTTTATAGTTCAAATGATGTTTGTGGAAGTGATAAAATGGCCAAACCAATGCTATATCATGCTAATTTTCTTGTATTCCTTCCCATATTCATTAAAGTGTTCAAACAAAATTGCTACGGTTTGACACCTTGCTCAAACTTTCCCTTTCCAGTGTATAAAACTGAACGAATACTGAGGGAATGAGTTTTGTTTAGGGTAAGGTGGGGTGAATCCGCCAGGGGGTGGAATCGCCGGGGACGTAAGATACTTGTCTAAAACAATTCGTCATAAATCCAAATACGTATGGAATTGATTCTAGGTATGTTTATAGTACGTGTAGATGATGATAGAACACAAAAATGCGTAGTTGTCATTTATTTAACGAAGAAAAATATTTTTCCATAATATTTCAAACTGAAAAATATGTAAGCGGTCTTGAAAATTTTTCGTGGCGGCGACTTTGCGGCGACTTTACATCTCCCAATACACTTTTTTTTCGTTACAAGATGGTTGTCTGTGATTTCTAAGTGGAAACTAAAAAAAAAAAAAATTTCAGGCATAAATATATATACCGGTAATTATATAATTTTCTAAATTCTATAATTATATAAATATATAATATATAATTATATAATTATACCAAAATACTTGGATTATATCAATCTAATAATAAAACATCTTAATTGTTACTTAATTGGGGGTAAAATCGCCGTGGCAGGATTAAATCATCGATAATATATAACCGCGGCGGATTCACCCCGGCGGGCGGAGTGAATCCGCCGCGCGAGTAACTGTTTTCACCACCCATTACAAACCTTAATGTTTTGTTTTTTTCAAATAAAAATTATATGAGCGTGTGCAGGAAAGCGAGAATGTAAAAGTTATGTAAACAAAAATTCTGAATTCTGATTCAGTTGGATGCTGTTATTAAAAAAACACGTTTCGCGGCGGATTCACCCCACCTTACCCTACAGAGTACAGTATTCTCATTCCTAAAAAATACAAATTTTCACGATATTTCGTCCATTCATGGCAATGCGAAGGGAAATCATTATTAAAGAATGCAACCCTTGGCAAAATGATCCTATACTTCATCTTTTTTGTATAAACTTAACATTAGTACTTGATAGTCCAATAAAAGAAATGTTACACATCTTTGCACAACGTATTTAGATCATATCCACATAGAAAAAAGAAAAACATATATACAAAATTAACTGTACAGTATACAAACATACATAGGAATTCCTCATATCAATAATTAAGGGAGCCCACCTCCCTTTTTTCTCTTTCTCTCCCTCTCTCTTTGGCTTGTATCCATTCGGCCCCATTCAGCCTACTGTTTTAAGACGTTTACCCCCATTCAGGTGTCAATAATTTCCTGGCGAGCGGTAGCGAGCCAGCATATATATATATTTTTGTTTAGACAGCAAGATAAATTTGTAAATTTTTCGATAGAATTCTCCATACAATGCTGGCTCGCTATCGCCCACCAGGAAGAAATCGACACCTGGATGGGAATAAACGTCTTAAAACAGTTGGCTGAATGGGGCCGAATGGATACAAGCCAGGGAAAGAGAGAAAAGGAGAGAAAGATAAAAAAAGCCAGTGACCCCCCCTTAATAACATTTATGAGGTGTGGAGCTGTAATTCCCTACCTTCCTAATGTTTATGAGGTGTGGAGCTGTAATTCCCTACCTTCCTAATGTTTATGAGGTGTGGAGCTGTAATTCCCTACCTTCCTTATGTTTTTGAGGTGTGGAGCTGTAATTCCCTACCTTCCTTATGTTTTTGAGGTGTGGAGCTGTAATTCCCTACCTTCCTTATGTTTATGAGGTGTGGAGCTGTAATTCCCTACCTTCCTTATGTTTTTGAGGTGTGGAGCTGTAATTCCCTACCTTCCTTATGTTTTTGAGGTGTGGAGCTGTAATTCCCTACCTTCCTAATGTTTATGAGGTGTGGAGCTGTAATTCCCTACCTTCCTTATGTTTATGAGGTGTGGAGCTGTAATTCCCTACCTTCCTAATGTTTATGAGGTGTGGAGCTGTAATTCCCTACCTTCCTAATGTTTATGAGGTGTGGAGCTGTAATTCCCTACCTTCCTAATGTTTATGAGGTGTGGAGCTGTAATTCCCTACCTTCCTAATGTTTATGAGGTGTGGAGCTGTAATTCCCTACCTTCCTAATGTTTATGAGGTGTGGAGCTGTAATTCCCTACCTTCCTTATGTTTTTCCATCAACACATATAAACACAATTTGGATCCTGTGGAGCAGGGGTAGTTTCTTTATTCATGCAGAATTGAAATAAAAAATTACCAGAACATCCCAAACGTCCCAAATTGACTAATTCCTTGAACATGACGATAGTGCGTTGTTATGTGTGCGACGCATTGGTTGGGAAACAGATTCACTTGCTCATGTAGTGATGTATATTCTACAGTATGTGGTGGTTTTGTGTTCTTTTATTTAATAATTTTCATTTTAGTAAGCGTTGTTTCCACATAGCGATTTTGATAATTTAATTTGACTTTATATTGTCCTTGTCCCAATTTTGGTTTGTTTAGTTTGCAAGTTTTACATTTTAATTCAAAATTATATTTTACTAAAGCGTTATTTCCACATAGCGATTTTGATAAGTTCTTTAGCCTACCGGTATATTTTGTGTCGTCCCTGTTTTGGTTTGTTTAGTTTGCAAGTTTTACATTATAATGGTATAGACAAGACTATCCAAATATACACGGTGATCCAATTAGTATGCAATATAAAAACAAAATCCTTCTAAAAATGAGAAGTTATATTAAAATTGTTAGTGTCAAAATGTATCACAAATATCATACATTATTATATTCAATCTATTAATATTTTATAGGTAGTATTTGTATAGATGGTGATGGGCTGGAGCCTGGATCTATCCGAGTAGAGGTTGAGCTTACCCTCTCTCCCATATCTTGATATATTCTTTCTCTATTCCTTTAGGCTACTGTATCTTTCTTAAGCATGGATCTGAATATCCCTAACTCTTACTCTTACTCTTCTTGTACAGTTGCGCTAATAAGTCATGTCCCAGCTGTCATTATGTTTGGCTTGCTCTGTGCTGTATTAATGTCTGTCAGATGTTGAATAGGGTGAGTAAGTGTAGGAACATGTTTGTATATTTCACTTAATATGAAGAAATGAAGCTTAGATATTGCTGATACCAATTATTGATCAAAACATACTTGGTGCCGAGACATCACTTATTAGCGCGATTGTACATAAAGACACAAAAGCACAGGGTTTAAGGTTAAGTAGAGCAGATTAACCAGACCACTGAGCTCCATACGAAACTCTCATAGTTCTGGCAAAAGCACGGGGTGGGTGAGCAGAGTGAGTGTAGGGAATTTTGCACTCTTTCACTTGTATGCTTGCATTTTGCAATTTGGAAGCCCAGTGTGGGAAATGGATCTTCCTCGGTCATAAATGTATTTGTGTATCTGTCACCAGTACTGTTAGGTAATTTTAGGTTAAATTGTCCAGAAACTAAGAGTCTCCCAAATTGTTACCTTCGACTCACATACACACAAATTTCTACAACAAAATGAGGAAAACCCCCAAAACCCACCTCAATCGTCATCCTCCCACTCGGGGTTCCAGAATCCCTTAGGTGAGTTGGCAACGGGGTTGTGTGTACTGCGGTGGCGGGAACATTTGTTCATCAGTCTCTGTGGGAAGGACACTTATTAAAGGGTGACATGTGGCGCAATGGTAGCGTATGTTGTTGTTGTTATTGTTGTTGTTCCCCAAGCTGCCTGGCCGAACAGCCCCAAGGCCCCGAGCAATTCCAAGGCCATAACCGAGTGCACCCACAGAACCCTCCCCGCCGACCACAATAAAGCCTGGGTGACCGAAGCCACTCCATGGCGGGGGGCTGAGGAGGGTGCGGAAACGCCCGGGAAACCAAAGCCCCACCCAGGGCCCTGTGCCCCTCAGCAATTATAAAGAGAAAGTTGAGGGGCAAGGGAAAAATGTGACGCTTTGGCTTCCAATCTTGGTAGATTGGGAGGTCAATCCACGGAAGAGACGCCGTCACTTGAGATCTAGAAAATATATAAGTTAAAGGAAAAGTCAGAGTAAGCTATGGGTATGGCAGAGATTGCTCAGCTCTCACTCTGATAGACCAGCCCATCACCACATGACTAGAACCCAATCCTCTCAGCATCAGCTAGGAAAGGCCCTAGAAAGCCGCCTTTGGCGGGGGGATAGCTCCCCTATTTCAACCCCTTTCGGGGTTGGGCACCCGCCCTGGTAGCGTATTCAATTCATCACTAAAAGTCCCGGGTTTAAGGGGGAAGGGTGTATTTTTTAGTACCGGTATATTATTTCATATATTTATTATGTTTTTAGTTTCCTTCCTAGACCTCCATCAAACTTTTAATAAGCATCCATTAGATCCCTCTTCTTGATTAATTTGTAGATTTTTTGGTAGAAAAAGGCCGGTTCTTCCAAAATTACAGGCTCACTATCGTTCGCCAGGAAAAAAATTGACACCTAAATAGCACGAAAAGCCTTAATATTGACAAAGAAATGGGGTGAAAGGTTTTAAAATCGACAAACTAATGGGGCAAACATCTTAAAATCTGAAAACTAATGGGGCTAAACATGAGGGAGAAGGGAGTTTAGAAAAACAACCTATCTGCTCTTAAATCCTGGGCAGGGTGAAACCTTACACTCAATGCCTCTGTTCACCCAGCAGTAATAATGGGACCTAGAGTTATCGGACATTTGTGGCGTCCCATAAGGGGCGAAAAACGGTGGTTTATAAAGTATTCAGAACACTAGTGAAAGCCTGTGGATGAACAGGCGTTAAATAAAAGACCAATGATTATTAATACTTTGCATTAATTTGCATTTGTTAAAAAGTCTACAACTATGTCAAAGTGTGACAGCCTATGTTAATATTGCATCCTATGACACATCTCTAGGGTGTCGAGTCACCACTCTAAATAATAATAAACGGTTTATTGATAAATGCAGCCGTAGGCCGAAAACGTAGAGGAACAGTATACACTCAACCCTCAGCTATCACTCCTAATTGGTGCAGCTTTAGCCGCGCGGTAGCCGAAACCGCGATAGCCATACTGAAGAACTAATGGGAATAATTCTAATTGGTGCCTGGGTGCCGAATTTGACAACTATTTTTCGTATTTTGCGATTTTTACCTAATAATTCCACTGAACACTAACATAACATAATAATAATTATAAGAAACATTATAAAAGTAAATATAAGAACATATTACACCATCACATTTACCTTTTTAGGTGTGTTGAGGGATTTAGGTGGGTATTGTTCACAGGTATAAAAACACTTTTCACAGCTTTCACCAGACAACAATGGGGGTACAAGTAAGACTGAAAAATTGTAAGTATGGCGGGACGGCGGGAGGGTAGGAGGATGGGTGGCGGCCAATCACAGCGCTTGCTTCCCATGACGTCACGCCCAATCAGGGAGCGAGTAACGTAAACGTATGCTTGCCGCCCGCCTGGGAATTCCCAAGCCCGGGAATTTCCAATTTTGTTGTATTTTTGGCCACATTTGGTGCGTGATAGCCCAGTTCATAGGCGTGAAAGCCCTGGTCTGACAGCTTTTTGGGAGCAGGCGATAGCTGTGGAACGCGATAGCTCTGTGCGTGAAAGCTGAGGGTTGAGTGTACACCTTAACTCTAACTTATATTAACTTATATTGAGGACCAAAGAAAGAGATTGCATATTAGCTAGTTTACTAGTCACATATTATGTAATAGGTTTGCAGATGACTTTTGAGTTGAGACGATAGTTGTACATTTTGAAAAGATTTGCTTAATGCTTAACTCTTTCAGGCTTTTATGACGCAGAGGTTGCCAGATTAGCAATAAGAAATAGAGTTCTCTCACTCTTATAATTACCTCTCCAAAATTAGTTTTCTGCCCATAGCTAACTCAAAGACAACTGCAGAGGTTGAAGTAACTAAACTAAAGGTTTCTAAATACCCCTAATGGAAACAAAGGCTTTAACCCTTTACTAGCGGCGCTCGACTTAAGTCGAGTGAAAGAAACTGGGAGAAAACGGGTGAAAAATGGGTGAAGATCGAGTGAAAATGGGTGGAACAGTAATGAACCATACGTCCGACATCTGTGGCCTCCTGGCCCACACTAACTCCAGTTCCCCCACCGCACGGGTGGATGACAGTGTGACCAATAGTTAGCGAAAAGTGAACAATGTAGCAAAATCAGCTAAACTTCCATCTTTGAGGTAACACTGTCAGGGCTCCACGAGTGCTACGTAGCTGTATGTGGTGTCATTGTGTAGCGATTTCCGCCTAGCTTTCGGCACAATACAGTTCCTTTCATGCTGATGGTTGATATAGCAGTCAGAATGGCCTGAAAAGGCCCAAAACGGCCACAGACCCCCCGCTAGACAAGGGTTAAAGTATCCCTAATAGGCTCAAAATCGCGTCATAACCATGAAAGGGTGAAGATGATTTACTATCTATCTATCTATCTATTGCCTGACGCCGTGATCCCCAAAGGGGTGGCCACGAACGAACCGCCCCCATGCATCTCTGTCCCCAGTCAGTCGACGCCCCTCCCCCCAACCAGCACCACCTTCGTTCATGTACTTCCTCACTCCATCCTTCCACCTCTCATTCGGTCTACCTCTCCCTCTCTGTCCCTCCACCTCGCTCTCGTACACCCTCTTAGTCATTCTCTCGCTTTCCATACGTTCCATATGGCCGAACCATCTCAAGTTGTTCCTTTTCACACTTTCCAGCATATCTACCTCCACACCACACCTCCTTCTTACTTCCTCATTAGTCTGTCTATCCCTCCATGTAACTCCGCACGCACTCCTTAAGTAATTCATTTCCACTGCTCTCACTCTTGGTCTGAGTCTCTCAACCAACGTCCATGCTTCGCTTCCGTAAGTCAGTGTCGGGATTACCACACTGTCATGCAAGGACTTCTTCACTTCCATACTGATCACCCTATTTATTGTTACTGCTTTTAGCATTCCTACAACCCTCTTCCCCTGTTGTACCCTCTCCCGCACTTCTTCATACATAGTCCCATCTTTACCCAACACACTGCCCAGATACTTAGAAGAGTTGACGATCTCCATAGCCTGACCATTCAGCTTCACCTCACACTGTGACTTCACCCCTTTCGAAGACCATAACCTTGCTCTTCCCCGCATTTACCTTCAAATTCCGTTTTTCGCACACTGTTCCAAACTCATTTACCAGACCCTGCAACTCCCATTCATTATCACTCATCAGAACTGTATCATCCGCAAACAGCAGTATAGGTAGCTTCCACTCAATTCCCTCCCTTTTCAGCGATACACCAACATCCACTGCTCTTGATAGTATTCTTTCATGACTCCATCCATATATACAGTAAACAACCACGGGGACATCACACACCCCTGTTTCAAACCAACATTCAGGTCAAAGAACTCGCTCTGCTCACTCTCCACACGTACTGCCGCCTTTGCACCCTCATACATGCTCTTCACTACTTTCAGCAACTTGCCCTCTACTCCGAATATTCTAAGTACTTTCCAGAAACCTTCTCTATCCACTCTGTCATAGGCCTTCTCCAAGTCCACAAAGGCAACATACAACTTTTGTTGCTTCTCCAGATATTTCTCCACAACACAATTCAGGGTAAAAATCTGATCTACACATCCTCTTCCCTTCCTAAAACCTCCCTGCTCGTCGCCTATCCATTTCTCCGTTCTCACTCTCACTCTCTCAATCACTACCCTACTGTATACCTTCCCTACTACGCTTAGAAGACATATTCCTCTGTGGTTACCACACACTCCTCTTTCCCCTTTGCCCTTATATAGGGGGACTATTATGCCAGTCTTCCAGTCATTGGGTGCACTCCCCTTCTCCCATGCTAGTTTGCACATTTTCCATACCTATTCTATCACTATCTCACAACCATACCTCAACATTTCCCCACACACTCCATCTGTTCCTGGTGCTTTCCCCAACTTCACTCTTTTCATGGCTTCCCACACTTCTGACCTCCTGATCCCCACCTCCTCCTCCACTACTTCTCTTCTTCTCCCTCCCATACCATATCCAGCTATGTTTGCTGGCTCTTCATTCCTTACACTTAGCAACTCATTGAAGTACTCCCTCCATCTTTCGACTCTCTCTTGCTTCTCGGCTAGCATTCTCCCATTCTTATCTTTCACACCCTTACTGTTTCCCTTGCTACCTTCCCTAACTTTCTTGACTTCTTTCCAGAACAGTTTCTTACTCTCCCTCCATTTTACACTCAGATTCCTTCCAAATTCCTCATCTACTCTTCTCTTACTTTCCTTCACTACTCTCTTCATCACCCTCTTACTCGCCACGTACCTCGCTGACTATGTTCATTGTTTACCTAGGATACAGCTAACACATTTTGAATGAATTAAATGTTGGTAGGTTTTCTAGTACAGTAGTTTGGTCACTCTACTACAGTATGTTCACAGTTCACTTGGAATATGGTTACACAGTTTATTAAGGTAGTATTTTTGTAGGATAAGTCAAACTGATGAGGAACAGTATTACTTTCAAGATTTTCTTAGGTACCGGGTACTGTAATAAAGACAGTCTAAAGGTGCTGTTTACATGTGCGCATTTTCCGGCAATTTTTGATGAGCAAGATATTCATTATTTATTTATTTATTTATTAATATATATACAGTCGACCCTCGCAAATTCGGACTAAAAGAGACTGGGCCTTGTCCGAATTCAGGAAAAGTCCGGATTCAGAAAATAGTGTACGGGGGGGCCACACATGCATACACATTATTAATATTAATAGCCTAGCAGTAAATAAAAGTTACATAATATACAGTACTGTACAGTACTCACCTTATCCTATCTATCTATCTATCTATCTATATGCTCAGGCCCAATCCCCATTTTGGGGGTAGCCGACTCAAGACAGAGCAAGAACAGGGAAAACACAAAAACAACATAAAACAAAAAATAAACACAGATAAAAAACACAAACTCTCACACATCCAGGTCACCCAGGAGAAGACCCAGAGACCAGGGTCACCAAGGTCGCTCCAGCACTCCCCCGGCCCCTGACCACCAGGAGAGGTTCCGATCTCGGCAGGCAGACATGCAGCGGAGCCAAAGCGACAAGCCCTCCCACCACACTTCCAGGCACACCCTTCATATTAATCGTCTCCCCGGGCCAGGCGCCTGATGGACTATTATCTAGTCCAACTTGCGCCCGACCCCTTACTCCAAATGACCACGTGTTCACTCAACTATTCACAAGCATTCTCCATTCACTCCTGTCCACCACCACTTCCCCTGCCTGATCTATAGTCATTCCTCTATCATCCAAAGCCTTTCTTACACAGTCTCTCCATCTCAATGGGGGTCTTCCTGCCCTTCTATCTCCCCTTGTACCTGACTCACATATTCTCTTTGTAAGCCTTTCATCTCCCATTCGTTCAACATGACCATACCAGCTCAGCACCCTTCTGTCCTAAATCTTCTATTTACACTATGTACAGGGGTTGATTGAAGGGGGTTAATCAGAATCCGAGGTCGAATCCACGACCATCGGATCATCCACCTCACATCCACATCCACTACTGGGACCCGGCTGAGGCTCCTGGGTGGTGGCTGGGTGGTGGCTGGGTGGTGGCTGGCCGGCGATGGTCGGGGGCACTACTGGGACCCGGCTGAGGCTCCTGGGTGGTGGCACTACTGGGACCCGGCTGAGGCTCCTGGGTGGTGGCTAGGGTGGCTGTGGCTGGCCGGCGAAAGAAAGAGTGGATTTTCGTCTGCCTACCCACTTGGTGCTGCTTCAGTATGATTGCCTCCCTGAGTAAACGTAGCTGGGTGTAGTGTGACGCTACCTCAGGAGTGTATTCATTGAAGGCAATCAGGTCGTCCACACTGGCCCTCAGTGACGATAGTTTGTGTCGGTTTACTGGTTCCTCTTCCTCGTCACTGCTCTCTTCTTCTGCTTCTTGGCTCTGGATCTGTTCTGCGATCTGTTCATGAGTGTAAATTTCATGCCCTGGTACTATCTCTGCCTCGTCCAGCCAATCTTGAACATCTTCCACAGTGACATCCTTTTCCCCAGCATTCCTCAATAGGTTGTGGAAATCAGCAGCCGCATCATTACCAAACCCCTCGAAGTCGTTGGGATCATCATCGGCATGAAGGAATGGTTTCCAACAGTTGGCTAAGGTGGAAATTTGTAGGCTATCCCAAGCAGAGCAAAGATTGCAAATAGCAGAGCGGATGTTATAGGCTTTGATGTTAGCCAGTGTGTGTGCCCCACGAGTGTCCTGTACTGAGTCGGACTCGTCCTCCAGCACCACCAGGACTTCATTGAGGTACTTCCTGGTATATTTCCTCTTGAGGGCGCTAATAATGCCCTGGTCCATGGGCTGGATAAGTGCTGTGGTGTTAGGCGGGAGGTACACAACTTTAATTCGCCCGTCAGGTGAGACCAATATATCAGCGCTGGGGTGGGCTAGGGCATTATCCAACAATAGAACTGCCTTCACTTCGTCTCTGGGGATGCCCAAAACTTCCACTTGATATCTCATGACAGCTGGCACGAAGTATTCGAAAAACCATGCAGTAAAAATAGCGCAGTTGAACCAGGCTTTCTTGCTGTGGTAATACTTGGCTGGCAGTTCTGTTTCGATGTCTAGGTTCCTCATTGCATGTGGCCTCTTGCTTTTTCCCACAATCGCCAGCTTGAGACGGTGCGTGCCACTGGCATTTCCCCCACACAGGGCTGATAATCGTTCCTTGGATAGTTTCTTTCCTTTTGTTTTCCCCTCATGCTTCGTTACCTGGGTATTTTTGGGCATAGAACGCCAGTAAAATCCAGTCTCATCGGCGTTATACTTGAGAGAGGGTTAGGTTCTCTTCCTCCACAAGCTTATGGAAACGAGCACGGAAAGCTTCTATCCCAGAACTGTCTGCACTCCCACTTTCCCCATGAGTTTTAACATTAAACAATCCATGTCGATTCCTAAACCGCCATAACCAACCATCACTACCCTTAAAGTTAGCTAGGCCTAAATTTTCAGCCAGCTTCACTGCGGCGGTCATAATCTCCACACCCCGTACATTCACGCCACTCTCCTGAAGAAACCACTTCAGTACAGCTGCATCTAGCTGGGAATGATCAGCTGTGGCCATATTTTTCCTTGGTCTTGCTTTGCCAGTTTTAGATTTATTGCCTTCGACACAAAATTTAGCAGCATAGTTCCTTAACTTGTCCTTGGTCTTACGTATATCGGAGACGGTTTGCTTCTTGCACCCATACTCCTCACAAACCTGGAGCACTGTACGACCATTCTCAAGCTTCCTTATCAGTTCTAGCTTTTGTTCTACACTCAGAGTAACCTTTACCCGCTTGACAGTCTTTTGAGGCTTGGGGGGCATGGTGGCTGGCAATGAAAGTCGATAATAACACCTTAATAACCAGGTAGTCGCACGGCGGGTTGTAAACAAGCTTGAATGACTAGGCGGGAACGGGTGGCGTCACCCGTCGCGAGAGCCACTTTTTTTTTTTTTTTTTTTTTTTTTTTTTTTTTTTTTATCTTGATCCTCAAGTGGTTAACTTGATGAATCTAGATAGCACAGAGATATATATATATCAGTCAGCTGAAGGCAAAACAAAGTAAAATCTAATAAAATTTCCTGTTGCTTCCTTCCTTTTGGGTCTTAGTACTTAGTATCCTTTATTGACTGATACTCTTTAATTATGAAAAATACTGAAACTAATTAAAGTCATGTAGTATTTATAAAGAATTATTATTTAACCGAAGCTTAGTAGGCTATGGTTATGAACCGAATAAGTTATAGCTAAAGAAGGACTATTAATTTTATAAAAAGTCTTGAAAGATAAATATTAAAGTAAGAATATTTCTGTCTCTTAACCTTTTTGAAATGAATAGATAGTTTTCTTCTATGTCCTTTTATTTATTTTTTTTTTTTTTTTTTTTTTTTTTTTTTTTTTTAAGAGACAATGAACGGAGGAAGGAAAAACACAGATAAAACAAAAAGGTCCATGTGCCTAAAGGCATCCTCCATTCATAAAATGTTTGTAACAACTGGATTTAAACATTTGTAGATTGTAAGTTTGTGGAAAGCAATTCGAGGGAAGTGAATTCCAAAGAGTAGTAGCTCTGGGGATAAATGAATTCTGATAAGCAGAAGTTCTGCATTGTGGAGGAGAAAGTGTAAATTCATGGGCGCTCTCAGCTGCCCTAGTTCTACGGGGAAAGATGTGGAGAGGCGGCACAATTGAAGCAAGTTCCTCGGAACAATTGCTGTGAAAATATCTGTAGAATAATGCAAGGGATGCAACGTTTCTTCGTATGGATAATGTAGGAAGGTCCTGTGTGATTGCAGGGTTATTGATTAATCTAATAGCTTTATTTTGAATTTTGTCCAACTGCCTCAATGCAACCACTCCACTTCCACCCCACAGAGGTGAACAGTAATCCATCTGAGAACGCACATGACTTTTATATATCACGGCCAACTGCTCGTCAGTGAAGAATTCTCGAACTCTGTACAGGAGTCCCAGTTTTTTAGAGGCATTCTTAGCAATGCTTCTAACATAATGTGTCCAGCTCAAGTTAGTAGTTAATGTTACACCGAGAATGTCAATACTAGGGGAAGTGGGAATATTTACATCATTAAAAAATATATGGGAGTCAGTGAGATTCTGTCGGTTAGAAAATTGAATGTACTTGGTTTTCTGTGCATTAAAGGAAACTAGATTCTTTGTCCCCATCCATCAATTCTAGAAAGGTCCTGGTTCAGAGAAATTGCAGTGTTTATTTTTGAATTTATAAGATCGGGTTGGGTGAAAGAATTGGTAAATGTGAAGGAACTGTGGAGTGTTGAGTCATCTGCGTAGGAATGTATTGGATTATGAGTGGTAGATATGAGATCATTGATATGAATGAGGAACAGAATTGGGGCCAAAACTGATCCCTGGGGAACACCAGCATTTATTGAGTGAAATTGAGAATAAAGGCCATCTACCATTACACGTATTTTTCTGTTATGAAGATAAGAAGAAATTAGTGGAACTAATGATGCAAGGCCGTAGTGTGACATCTTCGACAATAAGGATTGATGCCAGACTCTATCAAATGCCTTTGATATATCCAGTGCTATTGTATGTGTTTCACCATGTTGGTCTGTAGCTTGGTTGATTTGATGCGTAAGAAGGCATAGCATGTCTGCAGTTGATCGACATCGTCTAAAACCATATTGCCTATCACTGATTAATTTATTATTCTCAAGATGCTTAATTATGTGATTATTTAATATAATTTCAAAGACTTTACCAAGAGTGGAAGTTATAGCTATTGGTCTGTAGTTTGATGGATCTGAAGAGGCACCTTTTTTAGGAACTGGATGGATGTTTGCTTCTTTCCAGGGTACTGGGAAGCATGAGGTATGAGTACACAGACGGAAAAATTTTGCCAATACAGGAGCGAGCACCAAGGAGCAATTCTTAAGTACTATTGGAGGAATTTCATCTGGACCAGGAGCCTTATCTACCGAGAGATTCTGCAAAATAGTTTTGACATGTCTGGTGTGGATCTTAAGTGAGGGAATTTCAGGCGAATTAAAATTAAGTACAGGGACATCTTGATTTATTTCATCTAAGGTTGAGTTGGTGGAGAAAATATCCGCAAGAAGGTTAGCTTTTCCTCGTGGGTCACTTACAAGATTGCCAGTCGGAGATTTTAATGGTGGAATGGATGAAGCAGTAGTGAAGTTGGATTTAAATGAGTTAAGAGTAGACCAAAATATTTTGTTATCATTTGGATTATTTAGAAGTTTATTTGCCTGCTTGTGGAGAAAGTTTGATTTAGTTAGGTTTAATACAGTTTTGGCATGATTTCTGATGTTTCTAAAGTAATTAAAGGCTTCATGTGTTTTTGATCTTGTGTATGCATTGTAGGCTATTGCTTTTTGTTCAGTTACTCTAGCACAATTATGGTCAAACCATTTAGGTGAATTAGATCTTTTACTGTACTTTTGATGAGGAATAAAAGTTTCCATTCCAATTTTTACAAAATCTTGTATGTGGCTCAAGGTGGAGTGTGCATCATTAGAAAAGAAAGAGGTCCAGGGAATATCAATAAAGAAACCTTGAAGACCCTCCCAGTCTGCCCTATCGTAATGCCATTTAGTCACCAAAACAGGTTCAGAGTGGGAAGGTGTGGTAGGTGATAGACAGGTGGCCTGTATCAGACAGTGATCAGAAGATCCAAGCGGGGACCTCACTGTAACATCATAATTTTCGGAATTGGTTGTTAAAAATAAGTCCAGTAGGTGGGAATTATGATTAGGATTATCTGGTACACGGGTGGGTTGGTTGACTAGTTGAGTGAGATTAAATGAGTCTGCAAATAGCTCACATTCAAGACCAGCATCATCAGTCCTGGCTGAATGAGTGAGCCATTCAACATTATGGACATTAAAATCACCCAACACAGTGATTTCAGAAGAAGCATTTAAGTTGAGGACACTGAGTTGTGAGGACAGAGAATCAAAAAGACTTTGCTCTGGAGGAGTATTTGGGGAACGGTAGATGCAACATATGTATTTAAATTTACCAGCAGAAATTAATTTGTATATAGAATAATCAAAATAGGGACAATTGAAACTAGTAACCTCCTCCAGGGCAATTTCAGATTTTGCGAAGCAACATACACCTCCTTTAGGTCTGAAATTTTGGAGCAGTTGATAACCTGGAAAATTAAATCTAGACGTGTCAGATGTGGATGTTACTTGAGTCTCTGTCAAAAAAAGGAGAGTAGGGGATTCTGCTTGAAGAAATTGGTGTACAGAAATGATGTTAGAGTGAAGTCCCCTTATATTAAGAAAAAGCTGCACCGACGAGCAGCTTTGGGACGTTGCAATGCTCTTGACACAGTCGCATGATGACGACCGGGAGGCTCGTCATCATTTAATGTAATTATTCTTGGTTCTTGTCTTACGTTACCTACCGGACAAAATGTTAAGTATTCGGACAAGTATGCGTTACGGTACGCACTACCGGACGATCGGACCGGACTCCGGATTGTGTCCGGATTGTTGAAAGTCCGGATTGGTGAAGTCCGGATTTGCGAGGGTCGAGTGTATTTATACACTCTGTGGAGATCTAGGGTCGTATCTTAAACATGATGGGATTGTGTCGCCAACCCCATTAAAAATGAAGGCTAAGGAACTGAGCGATAGTTTATGAAGAACCTAATACCCCCCCCCCCCCGTTTCTAAAAATATAAAATATTTTTACAGTATCTATTTCGTTCATCAAGTCTAATAGTTTCATAGTGGTAAAGGGTTAAGAATATGGACATTACACTTATGCAAAAGAAAGTATAATCCCACCTTTTTCTCCTGTGTATCCATGTCGTGGTCTTTGTACCATTGTTGACACATGTGACAGTCCCAGCCCTCTAGCCGTTGTCTCTCGGCCCGGCCCCGCACCACCCCATTCTTGTTACCCAGAGGGGGACTGCGTGACGGCAGCTGGTCGAAGCTGTCAAAACACACAAAGTTGATTAACAGACAGCCGCACAGTTGCTGACATTGTGTCTGAATCCCGTAATTAATAGGTGGAAGGGAGGCCCAGGTGTTCATCAAAGCTATCCAAAAGCTTTCATATGCTCATCGAAGCCATCGAAGATCAACATGCACAAACAGTAAAGAGCATGAGTGACCCTGATGGGCTCTAGCATAGATTTTGCATGTCTATGATGCACCATTCCTAGTCATCAATCACACGAGAGAATCGTGATGGCAGTAAACAAAGTACAGTAGGGTCCCGCATAAAACGTGTTCGCATAAAACGAGTCTCGATTAAAACGACCGACCTAAAATATTAATATTTAATTTTCGATCAGAACGAATGTGATCACATAAAACGAGTCCGCCGCCAAAGTGGGGCAAATCCGAGGAGTTTTCATATAGAGCGCCGAAATATCGTACAAAACGTACGAAATATCGTTCGCTTTGTACGAAAATTTTCGCTTACAGTGAACATTGACGATATTGCGCCACCAAAATGCTGTGTTCACATAAAACGAAATCGCATAAAACGCCCTCGTTTATCGACCATAAACTCGTTTTATGTGAGACCCTACTGTACTTGTCCACCGGCCGCAGGCGCACTCAATAATGAGACTACTTCCAGCTCACCATACAATATACACAACACCATGCACAATAGGGCAGATACTATAGTCCAAATAAATACAGTTGGTCCTTCGGTAACGCGGCCAATGTGTTCTGGTTACCTCCAGTGTTAGCAAAATTCGCATTACCGAACCCATATGTTTACATGTTAAAGGTACCTTGGTGTTCTGGGGATTTCCACAAAGTCCACTTTTTCTCCATAGAAGCCTATGTTATAATAATTAAATAAATTATAAAGGTTATTTGACATGTGCAATCAGTTGATTTGCCCATTGCAACAACTCTTACCTTTGAATAAATATTTTGTTTAGGCTAGGCAGCTAGGCTAAGGAGAGAGAGTCACAGCAGTAGCCGACATTTTTCGATCGAAGCTCTGAAATCCCGCCATCATATTTCTCACCTCACACAATAACTACACAATGTAGGGTGTTCTAGTCTTCACCCAACGCACTGCAACAACCATATCTTCATCTGGTATGAATAAACACTTGGTTAGGGCATTTATTTGCAGAGATATGAGCATCGGTAAATTACGAAAATCGTACCTTCGGAATTCCCGCATAACTCGCCGTCTTATTATTTCTCACCTCACACAAGAACTACACAATGTAGGGTGTTCTAGTCTTCACCCAACGCACAACAACGATCATATCTACTTCTGGTAGGCATAAACACTTGGTTAGGCCATTTATTTCCAGAGATATGAGCATCGGTAAATTACGAAAGTCGTGAGTAAAGATTCGGCGACCAAGATAGCCTAGCCATATTTTCCACACAATGACAACACACACACTCACTCGACAGCCAAACAATAATATAAGTGTGTTTCGGTAATTATTCTCACCTCGCACATTAACTACACAATGTGGAGTGTTCTAGTCTGCACCCAATGCACGGGAACGATCATATCTACCTCTGGTAGGCATAAACACTTGGTTAGGCCATATATTTGCAGAGATATGAGCTACGAAAGTCGGGAGTAAAGGTTCGGCGCCCAGCTGGACCCCGCGCCAGTGTAAGTATTGACCGTGTTAGCAACATTTTGGATATTTGGGGTGTACCGCGTGCCACCAAAACCGCGTTTACAAAACACGCGTTACCGGAGGACCAACTGTATAGCTTCCTATGCAGACGACATAACACTCACATGTACACACCAAGACCAAGACAAAGCAACATATCTCCTTCAACCCTATCTTAACAAACTAAATGACTGATGCACTACAGAATCAAATTAGCCCCAGCCAAATCCACTGCAACCCTCCTCACAAGCTGGACAGCCGAATACAAACCCCCCCCCCCCCCCCCCCCCAACACACACACAAAATCCTAGGAGTAACATGATACTCTAATTATATTCAAACAACATATCACAAACATGAAAAATAAACTGAAATCCAGACTTAACACCCTCAGGTCACTTGCCCACAACAAAAATTTATCACAAAGAAATTACCACCACAGTATACAAACAATACATAAGATCAGTGATTGAAATTGAAATTGTTTATTTAGCCAACCATAATACAGTGTATATACAATAATGTTCTGGCTGAGCCTTTAGAGATGGAATAGGGTAAACTGCCCAATGCAGACTACTGGACCCAAGGAGACGCACTTGAAACAAAACAACTTGCACAGGCATAGGATGAGTAGATAGATGCATGAATGGTGGGCCAAAATATTCTTTAACTATCACCTAATATGCTCACATAGTATCAGCTTTTAATCTTCATATGTTATTGCGTGAGACGAGATGAACTAAAAAAAAATAATGTTTTCGCAAATTCCTTACGGAAAACTTAAAAATGTACTTTTTTTTTAAAGCTAAATTTCTCACAGTTCCCTAATTTGATCCTCTTTTCTGTTGATGTTGGTTGATAGTGCATGAGTTGAAGTATACCCCTGCATGACCAAGAGGCTTTTACTTGCACGGCTGAAGGGGAGGGAGGGTGCGTCCCCACAGGGCCAGCAAAAAACACAAAATCCAATAGAGATGCATTTTTTCAAACTGATGCCAGAAGGTCATACACCACAGTGGTAGAAAGCCATACTCACCTCTCTGTCTTGTATGAATATGGTTGAGTTTCCTTCACCATTGACGGAGCTGCCTTAACTAGAACAAGGGCTACCCTGGGACCAATAGAGACACACTGCGCAAAACCTAAGGAGACGCGCGTCTGCTTAGGGTAGCTGGGTTGCGTCTCCTTGGGTCCTTGTAAATGTGTGTTTATTTTGGTAACATTATTAAGCATAATAACCTTTTCTTTGATCTCAGGTGAAGGAAACTCAACCTTACGTATACCATACATAGTAGGGAGAATGGCTGTCTACCAGTGTGGTATGGCATCAGTTTGAAAAATGCATCTCTTTTGGACTAAATAATGTTTGCTGGACCTAAGGAGACGCACCTCTTTCCCCCTCTCAGCAAATCGGAATCGAATCAAGCATTTTTTTGCTACACAATCAAATTTTGTTGTAGCCCCCCCACCCCCTTCATGCCTCTCCCTACTTTCCCCCACCATTTCCCCAACTTCCCTCCTTATCACTCGATAGAGTGCCAACATGAATGAGCCCAACTCTTGCCTTTGTCAGTCAGACTGTGTGTATCGTCTCACCCCCGGCCACGACATTGACACGCACACACACACGCCTGACCTATACATACACACACATACACACGCACGCACATTCAAGCACTAGCCTAAAAAGTTGTCATTGCTTTTGAGTTGCTCACATATCTACCAGACTACCCAGAAAGTTACAGTTTTTACCATTTTCAATCTGAATGAAGGTACATGATCATGATATTTGGTTGGTTATTGAAAGTTTATTATTTACAGAGATAAGCAGGCATAAAACAGGCGTATTAGCACCAAATATGCATGGGAGGGCGAGTGGCACTAGATTTAAACCTCAAACTAGCATTAATGTTCCATGTATAACTTCCCTGCACCCTCTAAACTCTTCTGGTAATGGCCTATAATTAGCAAATTAGAATTTTATGTTATATTATCTGCCTATTTAATAATATGAATTAAATCTTACAGTATCTTACAGTAGATCCTCTGGAAAAAGGCAAACTATGCCTGTGTATCCAGCTCAGTACCAGTACTTGCACTGCTGCGGTCGTTCACGGTGTTGGCGGCGGCGGTAGCAGACGCAACATTTTTACTATTCTGTATTTTTGTTTTATAATCAAACTTCAAATCTTGTCTTCCCCATGCTTTATCAAGATTACTTTCAAACTCCCTTATTGATTCGGAATCGACTACATACTGGGGCAGTGCGTTCCACTCATTTACCACTCTATCACAAAATGAGTTCTTCGCCTTCTCAAGCCTATTTCTTTCTTTGTAAATTTTCTTAGAGTGTCCTCTCGTTCTTGTTCCCTCCCGCATCAAGAAGATACCTTCACACACATCCTCATCGTACTTTCCTGACACTATCTTAAAAGTCTCTATCATATCCCCTCTCTTTCTCCTATATGCCAGTGTCGGAAGCCCCAGTGTCCTCAACCTCTGCTCATAGCCCGCGTTCTTCAACGTTGGTACCAGCTTGCTAGCTCTCCTCTGCACTTTCTCCACTGCTTCTATATCCTTTACCATATATGGAGCCCACATCTGGTTTGCATATTCCAGGTGCGGCCTAACCAGCGCTGTATATAGATTCCTGAAGATTTCTTCGTCAAGTGACACAAATGTCCTCCTTATCAGCCCTACAATTCTATTGGCTTTGTTTATCTTTTCCGCTAAATGTTCTGAGAAATTTAACTTATTGTCTATCACTACTCCTATATCCTTTTCTGCACTCACTTCCTCCATCGCTTCATACATACTGTATCCTACCTTGTCTATCTTGCTGGTCCCAATCCGCATGTACTTGCATTTTTTTGGATGAAAAGGCATTAACCAATGCTCAGACCATCCCTTCATGCCCTCCACATCTCCTTGAAGCAAACCCATATCTTCCTTACTCCTCACTCTTCTATACAGTTTAGTGTCATCCGCATACAGGTATACCTCACTTCCATTAGTTATAACTTCAGGCAAGTCGTTGATAAATATAACGAACAGCAGTGGTCCCAACACAGATCCCTGAGGTACCCCACTTGTAATTTCCCTCCACCCCGAGCCTATTCCATTCACCAATACCCTCTGTCTCCGATCTTTCAGGAAGGCTTCTATCCATTTCACACATTTCTCCCCTATATTATAGCTTCTAACTTTCTCTATTAACCTTTTATGTGGGACCTTATCGAAGGCCTTCATAAAATCGCAATATACCACGTCTATTACATCACCATCTTCTAGAATTTGCATCCAATCATCTACCACCTTAATTAGCTGTAGTACCGTCGACCTCCCCGGCAAGAATCCGAACTGTCTCCCACTGAAAAGTTGGTTTGACTTCATATGATCCATTATTCCTTCTCTAATTTCCTTCTCTAATTACCGTTTCCATTAGTTTACACACAACACTTGTCAAACTGACTGGTCTATAATTCCCTGGGTCATTTCTCTTTCCCTTCTTAAATATAGCTGTTATGTTCGCCTCTCTCCAGTCCATCGGGATTTGTCCTGTATTAAACGATACCTCAAATAACATTTTCAATGGCTCTACTAACATCTCCCCTCCTTCCTTTATGATTCTTGGGTGTATCCCATCCGGTCCCGGTGACTTACTTCTGTTCATTTTTTCTATAGCCCTTCTTATTCTGGCATGGGAAAACTCTACTAGTTCTAGTGCCGGTGCCTGTTTGATGGGAATAGTAGGCACTGCATCCTCCGACTCCACTGTTAGTACCCCCCCAAAGTATTTCCCCAGCACCTCTGCTTTCTCCTTATCAGTCTCCGCTCTACTATCTATCTATCTATTGCCTGACGCCGTGATCCCCGAAGGGGTGGCCACGAACGAACCGCCCCCATGCACCTCTGTCCCCAGTCAGTCGACGCCCCTCCCCCCAACCAGCACCGCCTTCGTTCATGTACTTCCTCACTCCATCCTTCCACCTCATATTCGGTCTACCTCTCCCCCTCTGTCCCTCCACCTCGCTCTCGTACACCCTCTTAGTCATTCTCTCGCTTTCCATACGTTCCATATGGCCGAACCATCTCAAGTTGTTCCTTTTCACACTTTCCAGCACACCTACCTCCACACCACACCTCCTTCTTACTTCCTCATTAGTCTGTCTATCCCTCCATGTAACTCCGCACGCACTTCTTAAGTAATTCATTTCCACTGCTCTCACTCTTGGTCTGAGTCTCTCAACCAACGTCCATGCTTCGCTTCCGTAAGTCAGTGTCGGGATTACCACACTGTCATGCAAGGACTTCTTCACTTCCATACTGACCACCCTATTTCTTGTTACTGCTTTTAGCGTTCCTACAACCCTCTTCCCCTGTCTCCGCTCTACTCCCATCATTCAACCCCCCCACCAGCTCTGGGATCCCTACTCTTCTTGTTAATTTTTCCTGAATGTACTTCCACTTCAGTCAGTTTTGTTGTCTAAGCATTGTAAACTTACAACCAAATGTACCATGCTTTCTTTCAAGTACCAATGAGGTTAATACTTATATAATTTTTGGTGTTTTTGTGATTTAAACACTTCTGTGTCTCCTTAGGTCCAGGTGCGTCTCATTAGGGTTTTGTGATAAAAAGGAGACGCATGTCTTATTTGTCTTCTCACTCTTCAATAAGAACAGGTACAACATTTTTGTTGATATTCCTTAAAACTATAAACATTTTGCTATTTACTCTCAGTTTCCAATCTGTTATAGGCTGGCAAAAGCAACTCGACAACAAAAATAAGTACCCATTTTTGCGTCTGCATTGGCCATCGTACCCTATGCAAGCCATGCCTGGGCTTCTAAACTATCTGAAACACATCACAAGATCTTGCAATGGCTGGGAATATGAAAGTTGCTCTGAACTACTTGGATGAGAACATGTTAGCAAAAATTATAAAAATTATGATTAGACCAAGACTGGAGTATGCAGCAGTGGTGTGGTCCCCACATCTTAACCCGTCAAGAGACTCTTATGAGTTTTACTGGGCCACTGCAGGAAGACTCTTATGATCCTAGGCCTGAAAAAAAAAAACATTTAAAACACCCCAGTAGCACTTGATTTTTTGTTTTTCTTTTTTTTCTTTTTCCCCTTGGCCATATCACTCCTCCACATCCCCCCCTTCAATTATCACCTATTTTCCCTGCTATTCACTTATTCTGTGGTCTAATTTCGTGCTAACAATAGCAATTTGCTAGCAGGGCGTGGTCATATGTGTTACCAAGCGTGAGAAAGAGCAAGAGATAAGGAGAGAGACGTCAGTGTTTCTCCAGGCATCGTGAGCCAGGCTGGCTCACACTTGATGAATTAAATTCTCGCTCTCATTTCGCGATTTTGACCAGCCAAACACTGTTTTTACTCGTTTTATTATTGTAACATGTTAATATCTTCATATTAAACATAAAATAGGCGCATATGGATAAGTACGGTACCGATGCCTTAAAACTCAAGACTCTCATTCTTCATATGTTTCTGCCCGGAATCAAGCCAAATCTGTTCTTCGACTTGCCAAACACTCTTTCATCAATAATAAATGCACTGAACTATCCAACTCTAGCTCTTCCCAAGCTTTCTGGCATCTAGCCAAAAACCTCTCCAACAATTTCTCTTCCTCGTCTTTCCCTCCCCTTTCCCACTCTGATGGCACAACCATCACTTCTTCCTCTGACAAAGCTAAACTCTTCGCTCAAACTTTTGCTAGAAACTCCACCTTGGATGATTCCGGTGCTATTCCTCCCTCTCCGCCCTCCTCTCTCTTATTTATGCCTAATATCCTAATCTCTTCTAAAGATGTACTTTCTACCCTCTCTGGGCTTAACACTAATAAGGCGTATGGTCCGGACGGTGTTCCTCCTGTTGTTCTCAAAAACTGTGCTTCCGTGCTGACTCCCTGCCTAGGCAAACTCTTTCGTCTCTGTCTATCCTCTAACGTCTTCCCTTCATGCTGGAAGTTTGCTCACATTCAACCTGTCCCAAAGAAGGGTGACCGCTCTCAACCCTCCAACTATCGTCCAATTGCTCTTATCTCTTGTCTTTCTAAAGTTTTTGAAACTATTCTTGCTTCCAAATTTCTTAAGCATTTCTCTTCTCATAATCTGCTCTCAGATCGCCAGTATGGCTTCCTTAAGGGTCGCTCTACTGGTGATCTTCTTTCATACCTTACTAACTCTTGGTCATCCTCCTTTCGGGACTTCGGTGAGACTTTTTCTATTGCACTAGACATATCGAAAGCCTTCGATAGAGTCTGGCATAAATCTTTAATTTCTAAACTACCCTCCTTCGGTTTCTATCCCTCCATCTGTGGCTTTGTCTCTAATTTCCTTTCCGGCCGTTCCATAGCCGCGGTTGTGGACGGCCATTGTTCACTTCCTCACCCTATAAACTCCGGTGTTCCTCAGGGCTCTGTCCTATCTCCTATTCTCTTTCTAATTTTTATAAATTATCTCCTTAACCCGTGGAGCCCCGGCTAGTTTTGTAATGTTTGCGCACCAGAACCCGGCCGGTTTTCAAAAAATGGTTTTATTCCAGAAACAATAGCGAATGGGTTAGGAATGAAGGAAAAACCACGAAAAACCGCTCAAAAAGCTTAAAAAATGGTCCTATAGAGCCCCCGAAAACAGATTTTATAAGAGTACAAAATTGAAGGCAATTATCCCAAAAAAACAGGTTATTGCGCGCACGCACGTGGACTTTGAGAGTTTTCAACCATCGGCACGGTTGCGTGGGATACGTACACAGTTCCCATACAAATCTGAGCCCTCTTGAGTGGCTACACCTGAGGTCACGGTCGGCGCAATTGGGGCGACGCGCCAGGCGCGTCTCTGGGGCTGTGCGTTACATACATCGCCGACGCGTCAGGCGCGTCGCTGGGGCTGTACGGGTTAACTGTACCTTAATTCCCATCCATTCATACGCAGACGACTCAACCTTACACTACTCCATTAGTTTTTCAGAACGCCCCAGCCAGCAATCCCTCAACGACAAACGTAATGAAGCCATAGATCTCTTAAATTCTGATCTAAATACTATTTCCAATTGGGGCAGAGAAAATCTTGTTAACTTTAATGCTTCCAAAACCCAATTTCTCCATCTATCTACCCGTCAGGATCTCCCAGCGGACTATCCCTTATTCTTCAACAATACAAAAATCAACCCTTCATCTTCTCTCAATATTCTTGGTGTCTCTTTTTCTTCTGCTCTCATTTGGAAGGACCATATTACCAGTCTTGCTAAGGCAGCCTCCCAGAAGCTGGGTGTGCTCAACCGCCTTATGGGGTTCTTTTCCCCTGCACAGCTTCTTGCTCTGTACAGGGGCATAGTGCGCCCTTGTATTGAGTATTGTTCACATGTGTGGGGAGGTTCCTCTCACACCGCTCTCCTAGACAAAGTTGAAAGGAAGGCCTTTCGTATCTTTAACTCCCGTCCACTCACCAACTCTCTGCAATCGCTCTCTCTCCGCCGCAATGTTGCATCTCTCTCGTTATTCTTTCGCTACTATAATAATCAGTGTTCCTCAGAGCTATCCCAGTGCATACCACCTCCTTTACGTAGGGCACGTGGTACCCGTCTTGCAACTCAATCCCACCCCTACTCTGTGCAACTCTCCAACCCAAGAGTTAAACGTTACTCTCAAACTTTCTTCTACTCAACAGCTGAGCTCTGGAACTCTCTCCCAGAATCAGTCTTTCCCTCTTCCTATGACTTAAATTGCTTCAAACTCCGTGTGTCCAGGCATTTTGGCTCTAACGTCCCTTGATTTTGGCCCTGTCACTCTTTCAACTATGGGGGAGGCACTCGCTATAGGCAGTTATGCCTTTTGCCTCCCTCAATCACATAGAAAAAACAAAAACAAAAAACAAAAACAAAAAAAAGTATTAATGATATTTATAGTAAAATAACGATTTTAGTGATGGAAACCGTGAAATAGGTCCGCACCAGGACATGGTGTTCAGTACATACGGTGCGCACTTCTTAGGTTAAGAAGCATATTCACAAGTTGAAAAGAATCCAGAGTAGTTACTAAATTGGTTCCAATTCTCAGAGAACTGCCATATGAAGGGAGGCTAGAGAAATTAAATCAACCGAGTCTAAAAGAGAGGAGAGAGAGGGGAGACATGATAATGATGTACAAATGCACCCTAGGGCTGGAGAGGCTGGATAAGGATTTTTGTTTGTTTTTGTTTTTTAAAATATTAGTTTAACCAGACCACTGAGTTCCACAAAAGAACTCTCATAGGGCTGGCCCGAAGGATTTGATCAAGATGGACAACTAATCAAGTCAAGATAGATAGGGAAGGGCAGGTGAACAAATCGAGGAAGGTGAAGACACGCAGACATTTCTCACCATTTCATCAGTTCAGCAGGACCACATGAGCTCCACAGCAGAGCTCTTATAGGGCAGGGCCGAAGGATGAGACAAGAACTGCTACACTGCAGCACCAACCAAGAAGTGATCAAGGGCGAAGAATGAAAGATCAGGACTAAGGTAGAAAAAAATCACAGCGAGATGCAAAAAAAGCATTACCGAATGCAATCAAGTCAGCTCGGCCACATCAGCAACCGAAGAGATAAATCAGGTCAGGAGTCTACTACCTAGCCAGGCCAGGGAGACATGAAATATAGGCTGCTCGAGGACAACCGAATGGGACAGAAAAAGAATAGAAGGGGAAAAACATGGAAAGAGGAATAAACAAAAATACTCAAAATTAGTCAAGCTGAGGACGAAAGCTCGAGGGGAGAGGGAGAGAAATAACCCTAACCCTCCCCCATCAAGCCCCAGTCTCCGGCCCCAAAGCCCCCCAAATGCGCCAAGGAGAGTAGTACCAGGGGGGGCTGGATAAGGAGGATATAATAATTAGGGATACAGGTGTATGTTGCCTTTATGGACTTGGAGAAGGCCTATGACAGAGTGGATAGAGAAGGTTTGTGGAAAGTACTTAGAATATACGAAGTAGATGGCAAGTTGCTGAAAGCAGTGAAGAGCATGTATGAGGGTGCAAAGGTGGCACTACGTGTGGAGAGTGAGCAGAGCGAGTTCTTTGACCTGAATGTTGGTTTGAAACAGGGGTGTGTGATGTCCCCGTGATGGTTTACTGTATATATGGATGGAGTCATGAAAGAAATACTGTACTATCAAGAGCAGTGGATGTTGGTGTATCGCTGAAAAGGGAGGGAATTGAGTGGAAGCTACCTATACTGCTGTTTGCGGATGATACAGTTCTGATGAGTGATAATGAATGGGAGTTGCAGGGTCTGGTAAATGAGTTTGGAACAGTGTGCGAAAAATGGAATTTGAAGGTAAATGAGGGGAAGAGCAAGGTTATGGTCTTCAAAAGGGGTGAAGTCACAGAGTGTGAGGTGAAGCTGAACGGTCAGGCTATGGAGATCGTCAACTCTTTTAAGTATCTGGGCAGTGTGTTGAGTAAAGATGGGACTATGGATGAAGAAGTGCGGGAGAGGGTACAACAGGGGAAGAGGGTTGTAGGAACGCTGAAAGCAGTAACAAGAAATAGGGTGGTCAGTATGGAAGTGAAGAAGTCCTTGCATGACAGTGTGGTAATCCCGACACTGACTTACGGAAGCGAAGCATGGACGTTGGTTGAGACTCAGACCAAGAGTGAGAGCAGTGGAAATGAATTACTTAAGAAGTGCGTGCGGAGTTACATGGAGGGATAGACAGACTAATGAGGAAGTAAGAAGGTGTGGTGTGGAGGTAGATGTGCTGGAAAGTGTGAAAAGGAACAACTTGAGATGGTTCGGCCATATGGAACGTATGGAAAGCGAGAGAATGACTAAGAGGGTGTACAAGAGCGAGGTGGAGGGACAGAGAGGGAGAGGTAGATCGAATGAGAGGTGGAAGGATGGAGTGAGGAAGTACATGAACGAAGGCGGTGTTGGTTGGGGGGAGGGGCGTCGACTGACTGGGGACAGAGGTGCATGGGGGCGGTTCGTTCGTGGCCACCCCTTCGGGGATCACGGCTTCAGGCAATAGATAGATAGGAGTAACTAAGAGGCCACAGCTACAAAGTTTACCTGCAAGAATGATATCAGGAGTTTAGCTTCCCCTATAAATGTATTGATCAATGGAAAAAAATTGAATGAAAGTAGGCAGAGATGGGATAACACGAGCTTAGCTCGACTCCTGTAAACTACAATTAGGTAAATTAGGTAAATACATGCTGGAGGCAGAGGCACATAGGTGAATAAACTTTAATCAAACGCTGGAATTCGCCAAGACGAAGCCGCGTCGGTATTCCATTAGTGTTCCATTGTAGAATGTAAGGGTGAAACATCATTACAGGGGTTTGAAGTTACCTATATGAATAAACCCTGGTGGACCTGTGTAATTGTTGGTAATGGCAGATACTATCACATTCCACAGCAGAAAGGGGGGCACCGAGCCGGTTAGTCGGCCGGAAAACCGTTACGTCTCCCTGTGAACCGCGAAAGTTGAATGAATTCAAGATTTTAGTGATAAATGCATCCTGTGTTAAGTAGGTGGTATCACGCCTGTGACATCAGTGATGTGCACACAAACAGCTGGAAGAATGTGTTGCGGGGTGATCAGAGATACCCAGTTTACGGGACAGGAAGTCATGAAGGACTACAGACAGTGTCGAACGGCTGGTGATTGCAGCACTTCGACAAGCTTCTTTCATCTTTCTTTCACTCAGCACAAACACGTCATACTTTCTTCTCCCAAAAAACCTGCCACTGTCCTCTCGCTTCTCATTTACTGTATTCCGCAGCCACGCACATTTAAAGTTCCAATTCTTTGGGTCCGGGACCACGAATGCATTCCCTCGCCTCTATCTCTTTCTCGTTTATTATGTAAATTCTTATGCTGACAAAGAAACATATGCTTACTCTGCTTACCTGTCATTCAGAACCTTTTTCTTGGCTCTCGAAACTCCTGGTTTCACCCTTGGTGATTTTGGTTTGGCTGGCTCAGGATTTTTCTTGGGTGACGGACTCTTACACACTTGATCCAGGAGGGCATCGAGGTCGAGCAGATTCTCCCTTTTCTTCCCCTTCCTGCTTGACTGCGAACTATGATTGCCCCTTTTCAACGACAGCTTTGAAGTGCTTGAAGGGTGCGGCGATGGATGCTGGTTCAGTCCCAACTTGTGTGGACTTAGCTTAAGAGGGCTCAGCTTACGTGGGCTTAGTCTTGGGAATTTTAGAGGGCTTACCTTACGTGGGCTTAATCTTGGGATTTTTATTGGACTCTCCTCTGTATCTGTTTCTCTTTTCCTCTTTGTTTGCTCAGCCTGTAATTATATATATATTCTGGTATATAGTCTATATATATACTCAGGCCCAATCCCCACTTTTCGAGCTATATGTAATTCATATTATCACCAACCCACCCATTAACTTAAATTACAAATAAACCTAATTAATGAGATCAATGAAACTAATAAAAATACTATTATTTTATATGGAATTAGTTCGGTAACTGCAGCGATAAAACAGGCAGTTCCAGTTTTGCACAGATACTGTATGTTGAATTTAATTTGTGAGAATACCGTGACACATTTTTTGACAAACAAATGACCAAACTACCATCAAATGTTATTATCATTACAAACCAACATCTAACCTGTTGCACTCGTCTTTGTTGATCATCCAGCTCCTTGGTCCTCATGGATTCCCTCAGAGCCACTTGGAATGCTTCCTCTTCCTTCTTATCCTGTAACCTCCTTCCGTCATTGCCTGTCAAAGTCAAGTCATGGTGTTAGCATGTATAATCTTATTTCAAACTTAACCCTTCCTCCCCGGGTGTCATTTTAATATGACACCACGGCAGATGGGCAGGTACCCGGGTGTCATTTTAACCCTTCAAACTCGGATGGTACACGTGTGTACCATTATGTTTTGCCCCCAGGAACCCGGGTGGTACAACATTGTACCAGTGGTTGAAAGCCTGTGAGCTTGGTGTGCGAGGCGTCGGTCCGACGCATGTAAACAACAGCCGGCTGGACCGACGCCCCGCATCTCCGGCCACAAGAAGGAGAGCGTCGCTTGTTCGTGTGTGCCTGTATGTTGTTGTTAAGTATCGAAAAGTATTGTAAAGTGGCTGTTGTTGCTGTAAGTTATCTCCACTGAAATCATCATCACAACTCAACCAGTTGACTTAGAGAGCTCTACTTAACGCCATTCTACAGGTAAATAACACAGCTACGCTTGGGGATGCGCGGGAATGCGGGAAGCAGTCAGCATAACAATGATACGGTAGCCTAGCCTAGATGTTTTTCGGCCAAAACACCCGGGTTTCGGCCAATATTTATGTAATGCGTAGCCGGGGCTGGAGGGTTAGACAGTAAGCTTGAAAGCCTATTCAGCTTGGTCTGAACGCCGTGCGTCCGACGCATGTAAACAAAGCCGATCGTTGCGTCACCGCACCTCCGAAAACAAGAAGGAGAAGACTCGTTTGTTATTGTATGTCTGTATGTCGTTGTTTCAGTAGTGAAAAGATCGTCGTATTGCTAACATTGCCTGAAAATGATCTCCACTAACATCGTCATCACAACTGAACCAGTTGACTTAGAGAGCTCTACTCAATGCCAGTCTACAGATTGGAAACCGCACTACATTTATAGATGTGTGGGAAATTTCTAGCAGTTAAAATTAACCAAAATACAGTAGCCTAGGCCTAGACGTTTTTCGGCCAGATCGCCCGGGTACGCCGCACTGTCATTAGGAGAGCTAGCCCGGGCCAGGAGGGTTAATATGGCTAATACTGTACTGTAAAGTACTAGACAATTCTATTTATTGAGACTGACAAAGAGCTAATAATTTTATTTTGTCTTTATAAATCGTATAAATGTGCAGTAGGAGTAAAACCTATCTCAATTAACCCGGCAAGCGCGATAGGCCTCACGGAAGGCTTCCTATAGGGAACGCGATAGGCCTCATGGAAGCAAGACCATTAAAAAAGCCTTCCAAAAAAAAAAAAGGGCCTATCAAAACAAAGGAATTTGTCTCTAGGTGAGATAATTCCCCTCTAGTACTCATCCATGTGTTTCTCACACCCCCCTCCCCTCCTCAATTATCACCTATTTTTCCTCTTATTATCATCATTTATCGGTTATTTTTCTCTCCCGCGATAATATAGCACAAGTGGGTTGCATAAAAGATCGTTATGTAACACCCAGACACCGGCACACACCGCCCCGCTCGCCTCAGTTGAGTCACAGACAGGGAGAGGGGAGGGTTGCCTGTGGTTCTCTCTCGCCTGAGATTATGACCGGGTGGCCAATATCTTCGTTTTTCACCACCCAAATGCTTTTCCAACTTATTTTAGCACTCCTGAAGGTTCATATATACATCATATATGTAAAATAAAAGCATACCGAAAACAAATAATGCTCTATATTGTAAATATAACGAATTCTGTCAGAATCCAAGGCTAGAAATGCACAAATAACTACCCTAGCCCCTAGGTCTATATCGCGCTTGTCAGGTTAAGGGGTAGGATGTATTTTATGGTCTATTTACTGTACAGTATATATATATTTATTTATTTATATATTTTATAGTTTCCTCGCTAGACCACCACCATGCTTAAAATAATACCCCCTAGCCCCCCCTTCATGATAAATGTGTAAATTTTTTGTTATAAAAATGTCTGGGCTGAAGGCTGCTTCCTCCTAAAATTACAGGCTTGCTATCACTCGCCAGGAAAAATCGACACCTAAATGGCACGAAAGGTCCTAATATTGACAAAGAAATGAGGTGAAAGGTCTTAAAATTGCCAAACTAATAGAACAAAACATCTTAAAATCTCAAACTAATAGGGCTAAACATGAGAGAGAAGGGAATCCAGAAAAAGTAACTGCCTCCCCCTTAACCCCTTCAGTACAATGACGTAATTTCCATCATACTGTAATTAAACTATTATATTTGGCTTAACCCCTTCAGACTTATATGACACATAGGTTGCCAGATTAGCAATAATAGAGTTCTCTCACTCTTATAATTACCTCTCCAAAATTAGTTTTCTGCCCACAGCTAACTCAAAGACAACTGCAGAGGTTGAAGTAACTAAACTAAAGGTTTCTACTGTAAATACCCCTGATGGCAACAAAGGCTTTAAAGTATCCCTATTAGGCTCAAAATCGCGTCATATGTCGGAGGGTTAAAATCTACCTCTATGACTCTAAGGGGTAAATACGATCTCAATAAACCCTCTGAATAACACAGGTCCTTCTTAAACTGCATTAAATCATCTCAGCGTAGCCAGAATCAAACTTAAAAAGAAGTCCTCGTGCTGAAGGGGTTAACCCATTGATTTCCATAGGTCATACATATATAAATTTAAAGACCAGGTGCCATCCCGTTTTAATTTCCTAATGGAAGGCAGCCCTGTTCAGAGCTTCCTCACTTATCTGTTTTTATATAATTCAAGATCAGACCATAAAGTCTGATCCCACGTCTTTCTTGGTCTGCCCCTTCGTGCAGCTCCCACACGCACTTCTCAAGTAACTCGTGTCCACTCCTCTCACTCTTGGTTTGTGTCTCTCCAACAACATCCATGCTTCATTCTGTTAACCCGGGAACTGCGGGGAGACTCTTAAGAGTTCCCCCGGCGGACTGCGGGAAGACTCTTAACCCGGCAAGCGCGATAGGCCTTACGGAAGGCTTCCTATAGGGAACGCGATGGGCCTCACGGAAGCAAGACCATAAAAAAAAAGGGCCTATCAAAACAAAGGAATTTGTCTCTAGGTGAGATAATTCCCCTCCAGTACTCATCCATGTAAATCTCACCCACCCCCTTCCCCTCCTTATTCCCCCCTCCCTCCCCTCCTCAATTATCACCTATTTTTCCTCTTATTATCATCATTTATCGGTTATTTTTCTCTCCCGCGATAATGTAGCACAAGTGGGTTGCAGAAAAGATCGTTATGTAACACCCAGACACCGGCCCACACCGCCCCGCTCGTCTCAGTTACCTCACAGACAGCGAGAGAGGAGGGTTGCCTGTGGCTCTCTCTCGCCTGAGATTATGACCGGGTGGCCAATATCTTCGTTTTTCACCACCCAAATGCTTTTCCCACTTATTTTAGCACTCTTGAAGGTTCATATATACATCATATATGTCAAATAAAAGCATACCGAAAACAAATAATGCTCTATATTGTAAATATAACGAATTCTGTCAGAATCCAAGGCTATAAATGCACAAATAACTACCCTAGCCCCTAGGTCTATTTCGCGCTTGTCAGGTTAAGAGTAAGGCTTTTAAAAAATCCATTTAAAACACCCCAAACATTTTTTTTGTTTTTTTTTGTTTTTTGCCCCTGGGCCATGCTCACTGGGCCATTATCACTCCTCCACCTCCCCTCCTTCCCCACTTTCCTCCCCTCCTTCAGTTATCACCTATTTTCCCTGTTATTCCCTTATTCTGTGGTCTATTTTCGTGCTAACATTAGCGAGTTGGTAGCAGGGCGTTGTCATCACTGTTACCAAGCGTGGGAAAGAGCGAGAGAGACTATTGCGTAACAGTGTCTCTCCAGACAAGGGGATGGGAGGAGGGCAGGGAGGTTGCCTCAGCCATACATTATGTAACTCCCGGCCTGTATCGCCGATTTTGACCATCCAAACGCTGTTTCCACTTGTTTTATTGATGTAACACGTTAATACCTTTATAATCAACCTATAATAGGCGCATATGGATAAGTATTAATGCTATTTATGGTAAAATAACGATGTTAGTGATGGGAACAGCTCAAATACGTCAGCACAGGAGTGTGGTGTCTCATACCCCCCATGCGCACTTCTTAGGTTAATTAGAGATCCATAAAATCAAAGGCCAATTGTACATCCAAATTCCCATGGCTTTTATTCAAAAATTTAACTGACGACACAGGTTTTCATGTATGAAATAAGAAGTATTTTTTTGTTTACAAAAGTGTCATCAGCATTTGTTTATCATCAATACCTGTACTTTTATTTTTATGAATATAATAAAAAAAAGGTACACCTGCGCAGAAAATGCTTTTATTATATTTTGGTATGAGGTTTATAGCTACCGGTATGTATTATAGTTATATGTATAGCTCATTGTAGGCTACTGTACGAGACAGAGAATAAATAACAATGAACTTCCTAGGCCTAATAGATTTTTTCCTAAAAGTACATGCATCAAATTTTAAGACTGAGTGCTCCACACATACGTGCCGTTTCAGTCTCTTGTCCTAATGGCGGCGTTCCAGGCAATCCTGTTAACCCGAAAACAGCGAGGGGGGGTATTGAACTAGCTCCCCATGGGCGAGCATATTGGCTCCATTCAGGCCTATAATCGTCATTTTATGATAAATATCGTTATTACTTATTCATATGAGCCTATTTTACCTTCACTATGAAGATAGTAACCTGTAACAACAATATTATTGTTGCTATTCCTCCCTCTCCGCCCTCCTCTCTCTTACTTATGCCTAATATCCTAATCTCTTCTAAAGATGTACTTTCTACCCTCTCTGGGCTTAACACTAATAAGGCGTACGGTCCGGACGGTGTTCCTCCTGTTGTTCTCAAAAACTGTGCTTCCGTGCTGACTCCCTGCCTAGGCAAACTCTTTCGTCTCTGTCTATCCTCTAACGTCTTCCCTTCATGCTGGAAGTTTGCTCACATTCAACCTGTCCCAAAGAAGGGTGACCGCTCTCAACCCTCCAACTATCGTCCAATTGCTCTTATCTCTGGTCTTTCTAAAGTTTTTGAAACTATTCTTGCTTCCAAATTTCTTAAGCATTTCTCTTCTCATAATCTGCTCTCAGATCGCCAGTATGGCTTCCTTAAGGGTCGCTCTACTGGTGATCTTCTTTCATATCTTACTAACTCTTGGTCATCCTCCTTTCGGGACTTCGGTGAGACTTTTTCTATTGCATTAGACATATCGAAAGCCTTCGATAGAGTCTGGCATAAATCTTTAATTTCTAAACTACCCTCCTTCGGTTTCTATCCCTCCATCTGTGCCTTTGTCTCTAATTTCCTTTCCGGCCGTTCCATAGCTGCGGTTGTGGACGGCCATTGTTCACTTCCTCACCCTATAAACTCCGGTGTTCCTCAGGGCTCTGTCCTATCTCCTATTCTCTTTCTAATTTTTATAAATGATCTCCTTAACTGTACCTTAATTCCCATCCATTCATACGCAGACGACTCAACCTTACACTACTCCATTAGTTTTTCAGAACGCCCCAGCCAGCAATCCCTCAACGACAAACGTAATGAAGCCATAGAACTCTTAAATTCTGATCTAAATACTATTTCCAATTGGGGCAGAGAAAACCTTGTTAACTTTAATGCTTCCAAAACCCAATTTCTCCATCTATCTACCCGTCAGGATCTCCCAGCGGACTATCCCTTATTCTTCAACAATACAAAAATCAACCCTTCATCTTCTCTCAATATTCTTGGTGTCTCTTTTTCTTCTGCTCTCATTTGGAAGGACCATATTACCAGTCTTGCTAAGGCAGCCTCCCAGAAGCTGGGTGTGCTCAACCGCCTTAGGGGGTTCTTTTCCCCTGCACAGCTTCTTGCTCTGTACAGGGGCATAGTGCGTCCTTGTATTGAGTATTGTTCACATGTGTGGGGAGGTTCCTCTCACACCGCTCTCCTAGACAAAGTTGAAAGGAAGGCCTTTCGTATCATTAACTCCCGTCCACTCACCAACTCTCTGCAATCTCTCTCTCTCCGCCGCAATGTTGCATCTCTCTCGCTATTCTATCGCTACTATAATAATCAGTGTTCCTCAGAGCTATCCCAGTGCATACCACCTCCTTTACGTAGGGCACATGGTACCTGTCTTGCAACTCAATCCCACCCCTACTCTGTGCAACTCTCCAACCCAAGAGTGAAACGTTACTCTCAAACTTTCTTCTACTCAACATCTGAGCTCTGGAACTCTCTCCCAGAATCAGTCTTTCCCTCTTCATATGACTTAAATTGCTTCAAACTCCGTGTGTCCAGGCATTTTGGCTCGAACGTCCCTTGATTTTGGCCCTGTCACTCTTTCAACTATGGGGGAGGTACTCGCTATAGGCAGTTATGCCTTTTGCCTCCTTCAATCACATAGAAAAAAAATAAAAATAAATAAATAAAAATAAAAATAAAACAAGTAAAAATATAATTTTTCTGGTCAAAATCGCGAATATAGATGGACCAGCCTATTCATGAATTATGGAGAAAATTGAGGCAACCCCTCCCTCCACGAGGCCTCAAGCCACACTGAGCCTACTCATACACACACTCGGTCATGTAACACACCCGCTAGGCACGTAAGCACATCTTCCACACAGTTTGCTAATGTTAGCACAAAAATATACCAACGAATTAGGGAATAACAGGGAAAATAGGTGATAATTGAAGGGGGAGGGGAAAGGAACGAAAGAGGGGATGTGGAGGAGTGATATGAGGTACAGTATAGGGGGAAAAAAAAACAAAAAAAAAAAAAAAATTTTTTTAGTGCTACTGGGGCTGTTTAATCCAGCCCCGGCTATGTATTATATATATATTCCTCGAAACCCGGGTGTTTTGGCCGAAAAACGGCTAGGCTAGGCTACCGTATATTCGTTAATCAGACTGCTTCCCGCATTCCCGCGGGAATGTCCCCAAGCGTAGCTGTGTTATTTACCTGTAGAATGGCATTAAGTAGAGCTCTCTAAGTCAACTGGTTGAGCTGTGATGATGATTTCATTGGAGATAACTTTATGGCCAAAACAGCCACTTTACACCACTTTTCGATACTTAACAAGAGAATGTGATGAGAGTTGTGACGGAGGAGGAGAACGGGGTGGAGGTGTCACAGGGAGAGACAGGAGACAAAGAGGCAGACCCAGTAGTGCTAACAGGGGAGTAGGGTACGGACTGGAGGAACGGGATGGTGTAATTGCTGAAGGAATGGTAGATGGATTAAGGATTATGTTTAGTAATGTGGATGTGTTTACTCAGGACAAGAAAAGAGAACTGATATGTAGGTTGCAGGATGAAGAGGAAAAACCTGATGTCATAGCCCTACAGGAAGTAAGACCAAACATTTTTAGAATTGAAAGGGAACTGGTGGAATATAGTTTGGAGGGTTTTGAGTTATATGAGAGAAATGCTATTAGAGCAGAGGTTGGAAGAGGACTGTTTATTTATGTAAGAAAAGAGCTCAAGGTTAATGAGGTGGATATGAGACAGCAGTATTGTGAGTATTTGTGTATTGAAGCAAAATGTGTAAGAGGATCAATTCTAATTGCCTCTATATATAGAAGCCCAAATAATAGCAGGGGAGAGGATGATAACCTACTGAAAGCAATGGAGGAGATAGATAATAGAGAGAACAAATATAAAATTTTGATTGGAGATTTCAATTTGCCAAGGATCAACTGGGCAAATTGTACTACTCCAGCGGGACAGGGTAGCCTGGAAAATAAGTTTATAGAGAAAGTGAGAGATTGTTTTTTAACGCAACATATTGTAGAGATGACAAGATATAGAGATGGGACGCAGGGGAGTGTACTTGATTTGATTTTTAGCAATGAAGAGGATATAGTGGAACATGTTAATGTGGATAGCCCTATAGGTCGTAGTGACCATGCCTGTATAAGCTTTAGTTGTAACATTAAATCGGAGAGGGATAATAGAAGCAATAGAAAAATATACATGTATGATAGAGCAGATTATGAGCTGCTGAGACGGTGTTTGGACATTGACTGGGGGGAATATTTGAACGGTGAAGACGCTGAAGGAATGTGGAGGAAAATTAGAGTCAAACTGGAGAATGCTGTATCCAAAAGTGTACCAGTAAGGGAATATAAGGATAAAACAAAATTGAGGAAAAGAACTAACCCAGAATTGCCAATGAAAAGAAAGCTTTGGATATTGATTAGAAGAAAGAAACGATTGTGGGAAAGATTAAAATTGTTAAAAAAGAACAGGGGGTCTAGTATAGAGGCTAAGGAAGTGGATCTGGAACGCAGACAAATAAACAATAAAATAAGGTGGGAAACAAGGAGGGGGGTGAAGGAGAGGGAGAGAGAGATAGCTAGAAATGTGAAGGATAATCCAAAAATATTCTGGAAGTACATTCAGGAAAAGTTAACAAGAAGAGTAGGGATCCCAGAGCTGGTGGGGGGTTGAATGATGGGAGTAGAGCGGAGACTGATAAGGAGAAAGCAGAGGTGCTGGGGAAATACTTTGGGGGGGTACTAACAGTGGAGTCGGAGGATGCAGTGCCTACTATTCCCATCAAACAGGCACCGGCACTGGAACTAATAGAGTTTTCCCATGCTAGAATAAGAAGGGCTATAGAAAAAATGAACAGAAGTAAGTCACCGGGACCGGATGGGATACACCCAAGAATCATAAAGGAAGGAGGGGAGATGTTAGTAGAGCCATTGAAAATGTTATTTGAGGTATCGTTTATACAGGACAAATCCCGATGGACTGGAGAGAGGCGAACATAACAGCTATATTTAAGAAGGGAAAGAGAAATGACCCAGGGAATTATAGACCAGTCAGTTTGACAAGTGTTGTGTGTAAACTAATGGAAACGGTAATTAGAGAAGGAATAATGGATCATATGAAGTCAAACCAACTTTTCAGTGGGAGACAGTTCGGATTCTTGCCGGGGAGGTCGACGGTACTACAGCTAATTAAGGTGGTAGATGATTGGATGCAAATTCTAAAAGATGGTGATGTAATAGACGTGGTATATTGCGATTTTATGAAGGCCTTCGATAAGGTCCCACATAAAAGGTTAATAGAGAAAGTTAGAAGCTATAATATAGGGGAGAAATGTGTGAAATGGATAGAAGCCTTCCTGAAAGATCGGAGACAGAGGGTACTGGTGAATGGAATAGGCTCGGGGTGGAGGGAAATTACAAGTGGGGTACCTCAGGGATCTGTGTTGGGACCACTGCTGTTCATTATATTTATCAACGACTTGCCTGAAGTTATAACTAATGGAAGTGAGGTATACCTGTATGCGGTGACACTAAACTGTATAGAAGAGTGAGGAGTAAGGAAGATATGGGTTTGCTTCAAGGAGATGTGGAGGGCATGAAGGGATGGTCTGAGCATTGGTTAATGCCTTTTCATCCAAAAAAATGCAAGTACATGCGGATTGGGACCAGCAAGATAGACAAGGTAGGATACAGTATGTATGAAGCGATGGAGGAAGTGAGTGCAGAAAAGGATATAGGAGTAGTGATAGACAATAAGTTAAATTTCTCAGAACATTTAGCGGAAAAGATAAACAAAGCCAATAGAATTGTAGGGCTGATAAGGAGGACATTTGTGTCACTTGACGAAGAAATCTTCAGGAATCTATATACAGCGCTGGTTAGGCCGCACCTGGAATATGCAAACCAGGTGTGGGCTCCATATATGGTAAAGGATATAGAAGCAGTGGAGAAAGTGCAGATGAGAGCTAGCAAGCTGGTACCAACGTTGAAGAACGCGGGCTATGAGCAGAGGTTGAGGACACTGGGGCTTCCGACACTGGCATATAGGAGAAAGAGAGGGGATATGATAGAGACTTTTAAGATAGTGTCAGGAAAGTACGATGAGGATGTGTGTGAAGGTATCTTCTTGATGCGGGAGGGAACAAGAACGAGAGGACACTCTAAGAAAATTTACAAAGAAAGAAATAGGCTTGAGAAGGCAAAGAACTCATTTTGTGATAGAGTGGTAAATGAGTGGAACGCACTGCCCCAGTATGTAGTCGATTCCGAATCAATAAGGGAGTTTGAAAGTAATCTTGATAAAGCATGGGGAAGACAAGATTTGAAGTTTGATTATAAAACAAAAATACAGAATAGTAAAAATGTTGCGTCTGCTACCGCCGCCGCCAACACCGTGAACGACTGCAGCAGTGCAAGTACTGGTACTGAGCTGGATACACAGGCATAGTTTGCCTTTTTCCAGAGGATCTACTGTAAGAAACTGTAAGAAACTGTAAGTTAACAACAACATACAGGCACACACGAACAAGCGACGCTCTCCTTCTTGTGGCCGGAGATGCGGGGCATCGGTCCAGCCGGCTGTTGTTTACATGCGTCGGACCGACGCCTCGCACACGAAGCTCACAGGCTTTCAACCACTGGGCGTTCAAGAGGCCTTCCGGGTACCTGTTATACGCTTTTTTATGGGCGTTCAAGAGCCCTTCCGTGGTGAGAGGGTTAAATGTTTTTTTTAGGCCCTCTTAACTCTTATTTAGCGGGTGGTAAGGTATTTTACACTGTACCGCTCAGCGGGCATAATCCCGAAATATTAGCTCAATTTCACTCGCCCTAGCGCCGTTACTATGGCTCCAATGCGAACGAAATGATAATTTTTGGAAAGAGCAACTCTTCGTCTCCCCATATAAGTCTATTATGGATGTTATGAGCGAGTGTGGAGGGTGGGAAGCGGTGAGGAAGAGGAGGTACTTTTTGGTCTATTTCCCGGGCGCGTTCGGTTGCGTTCGCTTTGGCCTGACTTCGGCCTCTCGTGCGTCTACTATTCCTTTGGTAATCGGTCTTATTTTTCTCTTATTTCTCCTTATTTCTGTATTCTCTCTCTCTCTCTCACTCCTGTCTGTCTGTCTGTCTGTCTGTCTGTCTGTCTGTCTCTCTCTCTCTCTGGCTCGCTCGCTTTCCCTCTCTCGCGCGCTCTGTCTCTCTCTCTCTTCCTCATCTGTATAAGTAATTCTCATTATTATTTTCTCTAATCTCTCTCACTCCTCCTGTCTGTCTGTCTCTCTCTCTGGCTCGCTCGCTTTCCCTCTCTCGCGCTCCCTTTCTCTCTTCCTCATCCGTATACGTAATTCTCATTATTATTTTCTCTAACTAATCCCTCTATTTAATTTATTTGCTTGTAATATTTCTGTATTATTATATCTTTTTCACTCTTTCTTCAGTTCAGTTTCTGTATTCTCTCTATACGGTGGGAATGGTATTTCGTATGAGGGATGTGCAGCACAAATATTCAATCTTTCGTTGTTTGGTTGTTTGTATTACCGTAAGAAATTTACTGAATGACTGCAAATAATACGCTATAAAATGCTTGCAATCAAACTCTCAAGCAATTTCAAGGTCACATGCAATTATAAATGTAGGCTATAGGTAGACCCAGAGAGGACGAGACGAGAGAGAGAGAGTGTCGTGATAATAGAACAATGATATATGAAAAAATAATATAAACGGTAGGCCTACATCTGTTCCCCACAATCATATAATGCCAAGTACAAATATTCAATCTTTCATTGTTTGTATTACCGTAAGAAATTTACTGAACGCCTGCAAATAATACGCTATAAAATGCTTGCAATCTCTCTATTTTCTCTAATCTCTCTCTCTGGCTCGCTCGCTTTCCCTCTTCCTCATCCGTATTATGTATTTCTCATTATTATTTTCTCTAACTAATCCCTCTATTTCATTTATTTGCTTGTAATATTTCTGTATTATTATATCTTTTTCACTCTTTCTTCAGTTCAGTTTCTGCATTCTCTCTCTCTCTGTTTCGCTTGCTTTGCAGGAATTTTGTGTTTGTTTTATATATAATATATAATAATTTACTTATCATTACTTACTATATCGTATAAACAATAGTAGGTAGCCAACTTACCATAATACCGATACACCAAACCGATACGATGCGGTTTTGTTTATCACCTGTTTACTAAAGTGCCACCATTATCGATTTTCTTGGAGCCGACTCGAGCAGGAGGGTTACCAATTGAAGTTAAATCCGCTAGCATATATTGTTAGATGTAAGACATGATAAATACCACTAGAAATATGAATTGGCAAAATCCATATAATATCACTTCGAAATTGTTCTGAAATTTCAAAACAAAACCGCTAGTGTAAGTCATTGCTGCTAGATCGAAGTAAAGGTCTCTAGATCTAGCGGAAGCCGCTATACGTATTGGCAGTACTGCACACTCATTCATTTCATTCATTCATTTTCTATTGAGCTCGTCCTGGAATCTTTAACTCTGAATCTTACGATTGCCGACGGCGATACGTTGTTGACATTGTTGTTGATGTCCAGTGGAGGGATGAACAAAATATTTTCCTTGTCCAATAATAGCTATTTCATAGTCCCACAGGACTTATTTTAATATATTTATCAAATTTACTGAACGCCTGAAAATAATACGCTATAAAATGCTTGCAATCAAACTTTCAAGCAATTACAAGGTCACATGCAATTATAAAAAGGTATATTGTAGACCACAATCTTCGCCAAGCTTCGTTGTTGCTTGTATTATCGTGAGAAATGTACCATACACCCTGGTTATCGTGAGAAATTTACCGAACGCCTGCAAATAATACGCTATAAAATGCTTGCAATCAAACTCTCAAGCAATTTCAATGTCACATTTTTTTTTTTTTTTTTTTTTTAAGAGACAATGAACGGAGGAAGGAAAAACACAAATAAAACAAAAAGGTCCATGTGCCTAAAGGCATCCTCCATTCATAAAATGTTTGTAACAACTGGATTTAAACATTTGCAGATTGTAAGTTTGTGGAAAGCAATTCGAGGGAAGTGAATTCCAAAGAGTAGTAGCTCTGGGGATAAATGAATTCTGATAAGCAGAAGTTCTGCATTGTGGAGGAGAAAGTGTAAATTCATGGGCGCTCTCAGCTGCCCTAGTTCTACGCGGAAAGATGTGGAGAGGCGGCACAATTGAAGCAAGTTCCTCGGAACAATTGCTGTGAAAATATCTGTAGAATAATGCAAGGGATGCAACGTTTCTTCATATGGATAATGTAGGAAGGTCCTGTGTGATTGCAGGGTTATTGATTAATCTAATAGCTTTATTTTGAATTTTGTCCAACTGCCTCAATGCAACCACTCCACTTCCACCCCACAGAGGTGAACAGTAATCCATCTGAGAACGCACATGACTTTTATATATCACGGCCAACTGCTCGTCAGTGAAGAATTCTCGAACTCTGTACAGGAGTCCCAGTTTTTTAGAGGCATTCTTAGCAATGCTTCTAACATAATGTGTCCAGCTCAAGTTAGTAGTTAATGTTACACCGAGAATGTCAATACTAGGGGAAGTGGGAATATTTACATCATTAAAAAAAGCAAACATAGCTGGATATGGTATGGGAGGGAGAAGAAGAGAAGTAGTGGAGGAGGAGGTGGGGATCAGGAGGTCAGAAGTGTGGGAAGCCATGAAAAGAGTGAAGTTGGGGAAAGCACCAGGAACAGATGGAGTGTGTGGGGAAATGTTGAGGTATGGTGGTGAGATAGTGATAGAATGGGTATGGAAAATGTGCAAACTAGCATGGGAGAAGGGGAGTGCACCCGATGACTGGAAGACTGGCATAATAGTCCCCCTATATAAGGGCAAAGGGGAAAGAGGAGTGTGTGGTAACCACCGAGGAATATGTCTTCTAAGCGTAGTAGGGAAGGTATACAGTAGGGTAGTGATTGAGAGAGTGAGAGTGAGAACGGAGAAATGGATAGGCGACGAGCAGGGAGGTTTTAGGAAGGGAAGAGGATGTGTAGATCAGATTTTTACCCTGAATTGTGTTGTGGAGAAGTATCTGGAGAAGAAACAAAAGGTGTATGTTGCCTTTATGGACTTGGAGAAGGCCTATGACAGAGTGGATAGAGAAGGTTTGTGGAAAGTACTTAGAATATACGGAGTAGAGGGCAAGTTGCTGAAAGCAGTGAAGAGCATGTATGAGGGTGCAAAGGCGGCAGTACGTGTGGAGAGTGAGCAGAGCGAGTTCTTTGACCTGAATGTTGGTTTGAAACAGGGTGTGTGATGTCCCCGTGGTTGTTTACTGTATATATGGATGGAGTCATGAAAGAAATACTATCAAGAGCAGTGAATGTTGGTGTATCGCTGAAAAGGGAGGGAATTGAGTGGAAGCTACAGTTCTGATGAGTGATAATGAATGGGAGTTGCAGGGTCTGGTAAATGAGTTTGGAACAGTGTGCGAAAAACGGAATTTGAAGGTAAATACGGGGAAGAGCAAGGTTATGGTCTTCGAAAGGGGTGAAGTCACAGAGTGTGAGGTGAAGCTGAACGGTCAGGCTATGGAGATCGTCAACTCTTTTAAGTATCTGGGCAGTGTGTTGAGTAAAGATGGGACTATGGATGAAGAGGTGCGGGAGAGGGTACAACAGGGGAAGAGGGTTGTAGGAACGCTAAAAGCAGTAACAAGAAATAGGGTGGTCAGTATGGATGTGAAGAAGTCCTTGCATGACAGTGTGGTAATCCCGACACTGACTTACGGAAGCGAAGCATGGACGTTGGTTGAGAGACTCAGACCAAGAGTGAGAGCAGTGGAAATGAATTACTTAAGGAGTGTGTGCGGAGTTACATGGAGGGATAGACAGACTAATGAGGAAGTAAGAAGGAGGTGTGGTGTGGAGGTAGATGTGCTGGAAAGTGTGAAAAGGAACAACTTGAGATGGTTCGGCCATATGGAACGTATGGAAAGCGAGAGAATGACTAAGAGGGTGTACGAGAGCGAGGTGGAGGGACAGAGGGGGAGAGGTAGACCGAATATGAGGTGGAAGGATGGAGTGAGGAACTACATGAACGAAGGCGGTGCTGGTTGGGGGGAGGGGCGTCGACTGACTGGGGACAGAGGTGCATGGGGGCGGTTCGTTCGTGGCCACCCCTTCGGGGATCACGGCGTCAGGCAATAGATAGATAGATAGAGAAAAAATATATGGGAGTCAGTGAGATTCTGTCGGTTAGAAAATTGAATGTATTTGGTTTTCTGTGCATTAAAGGAAACTAGATTCTTTTGTCCCCATCCATTAATTCTAGAAAGGTCCTGGTTCAGAGAAATTGCAGTGTTTATTTTTGAATTTATAAGATCGGGTTGGGTGAAAGAATTGGTAAATGTGAAGGAACTGTGGAGTGTTGAGTCATCTGCGTAGGAATGTATTGGATTATGAGTGGTAGATATGAGATCATTGATATGAATGAGGAACAGAATTGGGGCCAGAACTGATCCCTGGGGAACACCAGCATTTATTGAGTGAAATTGAGAATAAAGGCCATCTACCATTACACATATTTTTCTGTTATGAAGATAAGAAGAAATTAGTGGAACTAATGATGCAAGGCCGTAGTGTGACATCTTCGACAATAAGGATTGATGCCAGACTCTATCAAATGCCTTTGATATATCCAGTGCTATTGTATGTGTTTCACCATGTTGGTCTGTAGCTTGGTTGATTTGATGCGTAAAGAAGGCAAAGCATGTCTGCAGTTGATCGACATCGTCTAAAACCATATTGCCTATCACTGATTAATTTATTATTCTCAAGATGCTTAATTATGTGATTATTTAATATAATTTCAAAGACTTTACCAAGAGTGGAAGTTATAGCTATTGGTCTGTAGTTTGATGGATCTGAAGCGGCACCTTTTTTAGGAACTGGATGGATGTTTGCTTCTTTCCAGGGTACTGGGAAGCATGAGGTATGAGTGCACAGACGGAAAATTTTTGCCAATACAGGAGCGAGCACCAAGGAGCAATTCTTAAGTACTATTGGAGGAATTTCATCTGGACCAGGAGCCTTATCTACTGAGAGATTCTGCAAAATAGTTTTGACATGTCTGGTGTGGATCTTAAGTGAGGGAATTTCAGGCGAATTAAAATTAAGTACAGGGACATCTTGATTTATTTCATGTAAGGTTGAGTTGGTGGAGAAAATATCCGCAAGAAGGTTAGCTTTACCTCGTGGGTCACTTACAAGATTGCCAGTCGGAGATTTTAATGGTGGAATGGATGAAGCAGTAGTGAAGTTGGATTTAAATGAGTTAAGAGTAGACCAAAATATTTTATTATCATTTGGATTATTTAGAAGTTTATTTGCCTGCTTGTGGAGAAAGTTTGATTTAGTTAGGTTTAATACAGTTTTGGCATGATTTCTGATGTTTCTAAAGTAATTAAAGGCTTCATGAGTTTTTGATCTTGTGTATGCATTGTAGGCTATTGCTTTTTGTTCAGTTACTCTAGCACAATTATGGTCAAATCATTTAGGTGAATTAGATCTTTTACTGTACTTTTGATGAGGAATAAAAGTTTCCATTCCAATTTTTACAAAATCTTGTATGTGGCTCAAGGTGGAGTGTGCATCATTAGAAAAGAAAGAGGTCCAGGGAATATCAATAAAGAAACCCTGAAGACCCTCCCAGTCTGCCCTATCGTAATGCCATTTAGTCACCAAAACAGGTTCAGAGTGGGAAGGTGTGGTAGGTGATAGACAGGTGGCCTGTATCAGACAGTGATCAGAAGATCCAAGCGGGGACCTCACTGTAACATCATAATTTTCGGAATTGGTTGTTAAAAATAAGTCCAGTAGGTGGGAATTATGATTAGGATTATCTGGTACACGGGTGGGTTGGTTGACTAGTTGAGTGAGATTAAATGAGTCTGCAAATAGCTCACATTCAAGACCAGCATCATCAGTCCTGGCTGAATGAGTGAGCCATTCAACATTATGGACATTAAAATCACCCAACACAGTGATTTCAGAAGAAGCATTTAAGTTGAGGACACTGAGTTGTGAGGACAGAGAATCAAACAGACTTTGCTCTGGAGGAGTATTTGGGGAACGGTAGATGCAACATATGTATTTAAATTTACCAGCAGAAATTAATTTGTATATAGAATAATCAAAATAGGGACAATTGAAACTAGTAACCTCCTCCAGGGCAATTTCAGATTTTGCGAAGCAACATACACCTCCTTTAGGTCTGAAATTTTGGAGCAGTTGATAACCTGGAAAATTAAATCTAGACGTGTCAGATGTGGATGTTACTTGAGTCTCTGTCAAAAAAAGGAGAGTAGGGGATTCTGCTTGAAGAAATTGGTGTACAGAATTGATGTTAGAGTGAAGTCCCCTTATATTGCTAAAGAAAAAGCTGCACCGACGAGCAGCTTTGGGACGTTGCAATGCTCTCGACACAGTCGCATGATGACGATCGGGAGGGCCCTGTGTCAATGACCCAACCCTGCCGGGGGTGGATATCCGAGGGACCACCAGGTTTGCTCTTAACAATTGTACTGCCATATTTATTGGGTAAGGTGTATGGTGTTACATGTATGATATGTAGTGGGAAGAGTAGTGTTTTATGGATAGAGGATAGCAATGTAGGGCAATGTCGTGAAGTTGGATGTGTATGTTATATAAAGAGGGTTTTCCTGATACCCCTGATGTGTGAGGCAGAAAGATATGTATCCAGCTACCAAGGCCTGGGAGAGAAAATGGAATTCAGGCTATTCCCTGAGTCTCCCGAAACCTTGGCGGTAGTACTTCCCTGGGCGGGGCTGCCTACCCCTACTACCTACAGAAGACATGCAGTATAGGTAGACCCAGAGAGGAAGAGACAGACAGAGAGAGAGAGGAGGTCAAGAACATCTGCTAGGTGTGATTTCCCCTGGGAGGGAAGAGAAGATTAGTTAGGGGCGTGCCCTGGCCTACATCAGACAAAGAGAGTACAAAGGATACAAACAAAGAGAGTGAGACAGAGAGAGAGAGAGTGTCGTGATAATATAACAATGTTACATATGTATCATATATATGAAAACATAATATATACGGTAGGCCTACATCTGTTCCCCACTATCATATAATGCCAAGCACAAATATTCAATCTTTCGTTGTTTGTATTACCGTAAGAAATTTACCGAACGCCTGCAAATAATACGCTATAAAATGCAAAGGAAATTTCTTGTAGAGTGCAATTTTGAAGACGTAATGTGCTCTGAGAGAGAGCGGAGCGTTGATTAGGAGCATAAATTACCTCAAGACCACTCGCCACACAGGGAATTATATAAGGAAATTACCGTATTTTAGGGTTTTTGCACTCGTGTTGCACGATCGTTGAAAGACAACCAGTGATCGTAGAAGGATGGTTCGGGTGTCATTGGAAAGCTCAATTTACGCACTTTCAGGGATACATACTTGTATTACGCTCTAGGTCTTGTTTATGCATGAAAAAGAGCACGGAAACAACCCCATTTAGGGTAAAAAAAAACCCGCTGGGCGGCACAGTGAAATATACTCCACCAGCCGCTCGTAAGGTGATAAAATGCTTGCAATCACATTTTCAAGCAATTATAAAATGTAAATTGTACTTACCAACACCCACACCAGTATGTTCTTCGTCAGGAACGTCTCCAATTTGCTCAAGGGTCTGTCCAATATCAACCACAACATCCACCCCACGCAAATTATGCTTGGGGTGAAAGCCTATGATCGGGTTATTTTCGTCTTCCGAGTCATCCACACTACCAAAACTCTCACCCAGACCTTCGACGGTTTCATCCAACAACTTATTAGAAAGTTCTGAAGAGTTCAGCATGATAACTAGTTCCTGGGTGGTAAGCCGGGCGTGGTTAGTAGGGTGGCGCGACGCACTAGGAATGGCGGCCACCGAATCGAACATGGGCAAATCTTGACCTTCCATTATGCTGCTTGAGGGTCACTGAGTCACGGTCACGCAGTGGGGATGTGTGGGTGGGCCCTTGTAGTACACCGCCTGACCACCAAGTTTCGCTTTCTACCTAAATTAGGGCGGGAATACGCCCACGGACTTAAGTCCGATCCCGCCATTTAGTCCAATTTTCTCGTATCGGACTTAAGTCCGACCCCGATCTTTAGGGGTTAAGAGCTTTGCCGCCGTCGCCCAGTAAAACCTCTTAAGAGCTTTGCAGCCGTTTACGGGTTAAGGGCTGCTTCACTTGTCAGGTTTTTGGATTTGAGATCGGCACGTATAGTGCGATCCCAGGTCTTCCTCGGTCCACCCCTTGGTGCAGCTCCCTCCACAATCACAGACCTGCATTTTTTTCACCCAATTTTGTTCATCCATTCTCTCCACATGTCCATACCATCCCAGTCTACTTGTACGCATCACCTCGCTAATACTCTTTATACCTTTATGCTTGGGAACCAGATTAACTTGCTCATGTAGTAATGTACACCCTATGTGGTGGATTGTGTTCTTTTATTTATAAATTATTATTTTACTTAAGCGGTTTCCAGATAGCGATTTTGATTAGTTGTTTTGTCACTTTACTGTGTTCGTATAAGTTTTGGTTTGTTTATTTTGCAAGTTTTACATTATAATTCTTTCCTACAGCCTAGCCCCACACATCCATCTCACCATTCTCATCTCATTACGTTCCATTCTGTTGACATCCTCTACTTTAACGGCCCATGTTTCTGAGGCATACGTCATTGCACTTCTAACACATGAGGCATACACCTTTCTCTTCAGGGGAGAGGCATTCTTTTCATGGTCAGAATTGGCAGCAGTTCTCTGAACTTCCCCCAGCCACATATAATTCTAGCGACAGTGGCAGCCTCGGCCCCACCACCGGCAGAGATGGTATCTCCTAGGTATTTATAAATATCTATCTATCTATTGCCGGACGCCTTATTCCCCTTAATGGGAGTGGCCATACACAAAATGCCCCCCAAGAGGACCTATCCCCTGGGACAACCCATGCCAGTTTACTGAAGGACTTACAGGATTGACCACTCAATTTAGAAGCCGTCCAACTCCGAGGCCTTTTATGTATTTTTTTTAGCACAATTTTTCTAGTGGTGTGCGGCTAATTATCCACTAACCTGCTTCACCCTAAGGTAGCAGTACGGACTTTGTTTGCAAGTTTTAAATTTTAATTGTACTAGGTTTACTACCCTAGATAGGTTGCCGACCAAGGCTGACTAGTCGCATCCACCCTGATCTTTATAAGGTTATCTCCCCTAGATGGGTTGCCGACAAAGGCAAATATGAGTAGCCTATTCCTCTCGTAACAGTTTAAAAATTCAAATTACAGTATTTACACAAAACACTATTCTTACGACACTAACTATATTTACAAACAATAATCACTTGAATACCACACAACACCCTCATAATGTATTTTACAAACACATGCCAGTTACAGGAGGGTGCCAGGAAACACGAATCAGCCATGTGAAAGGGCACGCAGACATACTCCCCCATCTGATTGTGAACACAGACTGGCCACTCCCTCGAACATTGATGTTCTCGCTGCATGACATATTGTCACACCAGCATTGTTAACCCGGCAAGCGCGATAGGCCTCACGGAAGGCTTCCTATAGGGAACGCGATAGGCCTCACGGAAGCAAGACCATAAAAAAAGCCTTCCATAAAAAAAAAGGGCCTATCAAAACAAAGGAATTTGTCTCTAGGTGAGATAATTCCCTTCCAGTACTCATCCATGTAAATCTCACCCACCCCCCTCCCCCCCTCCTCAATTATCACCTATTTTTCCTCTTATTATCATCATTTATCGGTTATTTTTCTCTCCCGCGATAATGTAGCACAAGTGGGTTGCAGAAAAGATCGTTATGCAACACCCAGACACCGGCCCACACCGCCCCGCTCGTCTCAGTTACCTCACAGACAGCGAGAGAGGAGGGTTGCCTGTGGCTCTCTCTCGCCTGAGATTATGACCGGGTGGCCAATATCTTCGTTTTTCACCACCCAAATGCTTTTCCCACTTATTTTAGCACTCTTGAAGGTTCATATATACATCATATATGTCAAATAAAAGCATACCGAAAACAAATAATGCTCTATATTGTAAATATAACGAATTCTGTCAGAATCCAAGGCTAGAAATGCACAAATAACTACCCTAGCCCCTAGGTCTATTTTGCACTTGTCAGGTTAATAGCTTGCCCATTTTCTCCACATCGATCGCTATTCGTAGCAAAAATGTCACGCAGATCGAGTGGTTTGTTATGTGCATCAAAATTCCGAAGGCTTGCCCTGGGAACACATTTAGAATGGTTGAGTGGTTGTACACTTTAGGAAAAACCTCCAACCCACTCAATTCGCGGTTCTGCGCAACAAGGGTTAATAGTGTGGTTGTTGTTGTTCCCCAAGCTGCCTGGCCGAACAGCCCCAAGGCCCCGAGCAAGGCCAAGGCCACAACCGAGCGCCCCCACAGAACCCTCCCCGCCGACCACAATAAAGCCTGGGTGACCGAAGCCACTCCATGGTGGGGAGCTTGAGGAGGGCGCGGAAACGCCCGGGAAACCAAAGCCGTTAATTTTAATAGTGTTGTTGGCATTAGCTCACCTTTCACCTTGTCAATATTGGTCTTCTCGAACATGCGCTCAGATATTTAGCTGTAGGTCGGGGAAGTGATGACCACGCTGTACAGGCTCTCCCGTCTCTGCTTTCTAGTGCCTTCCTTACCTTTCAAACTTACAGTATTACAATCTAACACAACTTATTTTTAACTTGTTAACAATGGCATTCTGAAACAAAGTTAAATATTTTGATGATAATAATGAAGTAGAAACATTAGTATTCAAGTTAGCTGACCTTTCATCTTATCAACATTGGCCTTCTGGAACATGCACTCGGATATTTTGGGCTGCTTGTAGGCCTTCTTAAGCTGTGCGTCAGGGGAAGTGATGACCACGTTGTACAGGCCCTCACGTTTCTGCTGGTTCTCTGCTGTCTGGTACCTCCTCAGACTCCTTCCCTTGGATGATGCGTGCTGGAGGTTGGAGGAAGCTTTCACTAGGCTCCTTCTTTTTCTTGAGATGAATGCCTTCGAAGCATGGGAGACTTCATGATTGTCCGAGGGCTTCTGAAAAACAGTATAAAGTTAATACTGTAATAGTAATATTCCTAATTAATATATTCAACTCCCAACACCATACACCCACAATTGAAATTAATGAAAGCATGTGATCTTCCCGGGATTCAAACCTGGGATACCACATACAAAACATTAGCCACTCTAACAATTACAGCGTCAAGACAAAAATATTTATACAGTGTATTTATTACATTAAAATACATTAAGAAATTTGTATGTGAAGTATGGGGATGGATGTAGTGTCCGGGCGTACGGTCGTCATTGTTTACATAGGTCGATCGCCGCGGTTAAGTTCGCGTCTATTTTGACAGCGATTTTTTTTTCGGTTATTTGCCCCCTGCTGGCAATACGGTAAATATGATGACGACAATATGTCATGAGGGGGTGAGGGGAGGCTAACCCCCCCCCCCCCCCCCCCCCCCTCAACATATTATTGTATTCAATGGCACTCAAAATAGACAGGAATATGATCGCAAGTGTCCGCCGCCGCCGCCGTCACGTTTACAAAGGTCGATCGCCGCGGTTAAGTTCGCGTCTATTTTGACGGCGATTTGCCCCCTGCTGGCAATATATATGATGATGAAAATATGTCATGGGGGGGTGAGGGGCAACATATTATTGTATCCAACAGCAGTCATTATAGACGGAAACATGATGGCAAGTGTCCGCCGCCGCTCTGCGTAGTGTAAACAAGGCGGGCGGCTGGGGCGGTACGCCCGAACTCTACATTCTACCCGAAGTATGCAAGGGTGAGCTCATGTTGCATGACCAGCCCAAAAGTGTGAACTTTGGCAGTATTCACTGAAGCAAATGAAAACGTTTTGCTACTTGGAAAATACTATCTCTGCCGATGGTAGAGATAAAGCTGACACTATTGTCAGAGTTAGATGTGGCTGGGGAGAGTTCAGAGAAGTTCAATGAACTGCTACCATATCTAACCATGAGAAGAGAAGCACTGCACTTGAAGAGAAAGGTGTATGCTTTGTGCATTAGAAACACAATGACCTTGTTTCAGAAAAGTACCCAGTTCAAGTGGATGATATCAACAGAATGGAACAATACAAAATTAGAATAGTGAAATGGATGTGTCGGGCCAAACTGCAAGACAGGAAACCTAATGAGTAGAGGAGGCAGTTAGATAGGTATCAAGAGTATCAGTGAAGAGATGTGTACAAACAGGTTTGGATGGCTTTGGCATGTGGAAAGGATAGATGATCTAAATTGGGTGAAAAGATGCAAGTACCTGTACGTGATTGTAAAGAGAGCTGCACTGAGGGTTAGACCTAGAGAGATGTGGTATCAAGTTGTTGTCTTATGTCCTAAATGGTGGCAGTCTCGGCGGCCCTACTCTGGGTAGCCTCTATCGTCAGGTTCCTTATGCTAAGATCGGACCAAAGTACCTGATGCCATGTCTTTCTAAGTCTATCCCCTAAGTGCAGCTCCCACCAGGTTCAAAGTTCAATTTTTTTTCACCCAGTTATGATCATCCATTCTCTCCACATGTCCAAACCAACCTAACCTATTTGTACACATCACCTCACTGATACTTCTAATGCCTAAAAGCCTTCTTAGTTCCTCACTTGATACTCCATCCCTGGGGTTTACCTCACATACCATATCCATCTCACCATTCTCATTTCATTCCATGCCATTATATTAATAGTTTCCACTTTAACCGGCCACGTTTCTGGGGCATTACACTTCTAAAACATTATTCATACACCATAACTTTACGGTGTTGTGGGAGAATTGTAATGGTCAAGAGAGGCAACAGTTCTCTGAACTTCCCTCAGCCATCCCGGACTCTGGCAATGGAGAAAACTTCAGCACCACCTACGGCAGAAACCGTATCACTTAAGTAGCAACAAATTTCCCCACACTCCAGCGTCTGCAGATAGTGTGCGGGATGCCAAGGCCAAGTTCAGAAGATGGAGAGAGGTTATGGCAAGTAAGGGATTAAGAGTTAATATAAATATAACCAAGGTTTTATGCAGTACATTAGGGGTTGGAAAGGTAGAAAAAGTGATGTACAGTATACCCATGCACAGTATGCAGAAAAGGTGTGGGCGCGAACTCAATTCAGTGTAACGTCTGCCGCTGCTGGGTACACCACGGAAAGAAGCGCTGCACTAGAATAAAGGGACCTCTACCGAGGAAAAAGTCTGAAGTTGAGAAATTTTAATGCATACTATGAGCTTGTGATCAAGGACTTGTGACTCCAGCCTTATGAGGGCTTCTGCCCAGTAGGCTGTTGACAAATAGTTTTTTATTATTATTATCAAAGACCAGCTCAAGAGTGTTAACTTTGGGAATGAGGCGCTGGAGATAGTGGACAAGTTTTTAATACTCTGTGTGGAGCACTCAGTCTTTTCTTATTTTGTATTTTATTTTCCTCTATTTTATTATTATTTTTTCTTTTCTTGGGGGTGGCCGACTCAAGACAGACCAAGAACAGGAAAACACAAGACAAAACAGCAAACAAACACAGACAAAACACAAAATTTACACACATCTAGGTCACCCAGGAGAATACCCAGAGACCAGGGTCACCAAGGTCGCTCCAGCACTCCCCCGGCCCCCGACCACCCGGAGAGGCTCCGATCTCGGCAGGCAGACATGTAGCGGAGCCAAAGCCACAAGCCCGCCCACCACACTTCCAGGCGCACCCTTCATATTAATCGTCTCCCCGGGCCAGTCCTTATGGACTATTATCTAGTCCAACTTGCGCCCGACCCCTTCCGTACTGTATACTCAAATTCTACAGTTAGCTATCTTCCATAATGCACTTTACATGCCTCTCTGCTTTTATTTTCTGTATGAAAAATCATACAGGTATCATTATTTATACAAAAACCCATCCTACTGCGTGTCGTAAAAGGGGGGATGGCAGTCGACTTGGGGACCAACAGCCATTACTATACAATATAGCCATGCTATTGTTACTGCCAAGGCTGGTGGGGTGCAGACAGGTGCCACAGGGGACTGCATTTGTCTTACCCGAGTACTGTTTGGCGCCACGCCATCAGCTTATGTCCCAACACAATTAAAAAATTATGTATGGACAGAATACATGTACTGTATGTATGTACGTATACCTCTTTGACAGCTTTGATACAGTGCCAGGCATGTATATAATCCTTGTATGTGTAATTTCCAAGGCAAAAGACTACCTCCAAAGTTAACCAGGCGAAGAACATGTTAGCAGAGGATCTGCTCAAAAGCTACAAGAAAAAAAAAATATCTGGGAACCTTGATTCTGGATCACTGAAATATCTGAATCTATCTATTGCCTGACGCCGTGATCCCCGAAGGGGTGGCCACGAACGAACCGCCCCCATGCACCTCTGTCCCCAGTCAGTCGACGCCCCTCCCCCCAACCAGCACCGCCTTCGTTCATGTACTTCCTCACTCCATCCTTCCACCTCTCATTCGGTCTACCTCTCCCGCTCTGTTCCTCCACCTCGCTCTCATACACCCTCTTAGTCATTCTCTCGCTTTCCATACTTTCCATATGGCCGAACCATCTCAAGTTGTTCCTTTTCACACTCTCCAGCACATCTACCTCCACACCACACCTCCTTCTTACTTCCTCATTAGTCTGTCTATCCCTCCATGTAACTCCGCACGCACTCCTTTAGTAATTCATTTCCACTGCTCTCACTCTTGGTCTGAGTCTCTCAACCAACGTCCATGCTTCGCTTCCGTAAGTCAATGTCGGGATTACCACACTGTCATGCAAGGACTTCTTCACTTCCATACTGACCACCGTATTTCTTGTTACTACTTTTAGCGTTCCTACAACCCTCTTCCCCTGTTGTACCCTCTCCCGCACTTTTTCATCCATAGTCCCATCTTTACTCAACACACTGCCCAGATACTTAAAAGAGTTGACGATCTCCATAGCCTGACCGTTCAGCTTCACCTCACACTCTGTGACTTCACCCCTTTATCTGAATCACTGTGTTATATATAGTACTGTATGCTTCCTGTACACTGTAACACACACACTTTATCTGAATCACTGTTATATATAGTACTGTATGCTTCCTGTACACTGTAACACTGTGTTATATATAGTACTGTATGCTTCCTGTACACTGTTATATATAGTACTGTATGCTTCCTGTACACTGTAACACTGTGTTATATATAGTACTGTATGCTTCCTGTACACTGTGTTATATATAGTACTGTATGCTTCCTGTACACTGTAACACTGTGTTATATATAGTACTGTATGCTTCCTGTACACTGTAACACACACACTTTCAAGACAAAGTGATCCATATAAAGTACAGTTTCAGTCTCTTGTCTTAATGGCAGCATTTCAGGCTGCCTCTTCTGGGCTGCTTCGATTGTCTATTGTTTTTACATTGGAGATCAGATTATAGAACCTGACCCCCACATCTTTCTTGGTCTACCTCTCCCTACAGCTCCTTCCACATTCACAAACTTGCCTCTCTTCACAAATTTAAGAAGAAATATTCTGTTTGTCTATCCAGTTGAATTCGAATTTCTGTAATTACCTAAACTGAAAATCAAGTTATTCAACATGGATATGCTGTGTCCAAATGGGGTAGGCTACACTAGCAATTTATTTTTGGATGGTTCATTTATTATGTAATAGGACTAGCCTATACTGTAGATAAAAAATTAGTATGTATACCTGAAGTTAGATTTAAAAAAAAAAAATCATACGGTAATGTAGCCTACCTTAACTATCACACATTTTGTTACTAAATTTATTAATATGACAACAAATTTCTTTGTGGGCAGCAATTTTACAATTTTGCATATACTGCATACTAAATAGACAATTCCACACAAATTGGCTAATCTACCGTATACAAAACACCCAGGAAAAATATAATTATTCTTTTGTACACTACCTGTTCATTTATCTTCTTGACATCATCTTCATCCTCTTGAATCTTTTCCAATTCCCTTACAGCCCCATTCTGGACATCAAGCTGCTTTCTAGAATCTCTAATTACATCAGAGTTTCTTACAGTTGTATTTTTTACTTCACTAATTTTCCTGGTCGGTAAAGAAACCTCGGTGCATTTTCCTGCCTTTTGGACTTCACTGAGCTTTTCAAACTTTTTATTTACATAGGACAACCCAGATAAATTTTTAACTGGAGGTAGAATGGAAGGAGAGGTCTGCATCGATTCATCCAGTGGAGAGTTAGTGGAAAATACAAGAGGCGAGTACCGAGAAGTGGAGGCCAGACGACAAATGGCAGGTCCTTCGGGTGTTTTAAAACCTTTCTCATTCTGGAGCTTCTTCACATCTGCTAACCTATCTACATTTAACATCTCCATCTGGTTCTCTTCCTCATCCAGTGCACTGTGAACTTCTTTCAACTTGTGGTTCTTTTCAGCAACAGGTAACTTACCGGTAGCCAATTCTACATAAACACTTGGTACCTGGAGATTTGCCGAGCCTAGTCGATTCTGCTTCCCCAAAACCGGACTCTCAGGTTGTTCGCTTAGCACATTGGATTTAGTAGGAGTTCTCATTTCTGTCGCCTGGCTTTGGCTACCTTCGTTCGGTACCACAGTGTTCTCAAAGAAGTCCATTTGGCTGTGTGAGTCGCAGGAGTCGTGGCTGATACCAACATCAAGAGTTTCTGGGACACACACAGTCTGTGTGGCCAGCGCCTTCCTCCGAGACACATCAACGTACAGCTCATTCTCATCGAGGGATAGTGTCGCTGGGACTAGCACAGCAGGCTTCACCAATTCACTTCCTTTTGCTTTCTCTGCTTCTATAATCTGGTCCCTATTTTGTTTTAGTTTCCTAGGTGAATGTCTTCTAGTCAGAGAGGCCTCTGGTGATTTTATTTTCAGCTTTGGAGCAGAACCGATTTTAGGTAACTGGATTTCAACAGATTCAGGATCACCTGCTTGTTTTCCTTTCAAGGAGCTATTTGCAGGGATGGCCAAATCAACCTCTTCAACCAAAGGCTCAGTGCCATGTGCAGTTTCATTTCCACAAGTTTTACAGACATTAGCAGCATTCCTCACTTGTGTCAGAGCCTCATCACGCTCATGTTTGATTTCTGGAAGGGAAAGAATTACAGGTTATAGTATGCAAACTACTGTACAGCTTTGGAGGAGCAACTAAGAAGTATGGATATATAAAATGTGGGATAACCATTAATTCACAATGGAATCTAGTGTAAAAGGATTTGATGGATTGGAATAAGTGGAATAAGTGTCCAGGGTTCAATCCTGGGTGGGTCATGTGAATTTTTCTCAAGCGCCATTGCTTGATTTCACGATTATTTGGAATAAGCTTCCTCTCTATATTAAGGAGAGGAAGGAAAGATGGACAAGGATATTGTACAATGGTATACCGGTCAGTAGTTTAGATATAAAGAGGAAGCTTATTCATAATAATCTTGAAATAAAACAATACCGCTTGAGAAATATTCACACAACCCACCCAGGATTGAACCCTGGACACTTATTCTATACTCTCCACCTGCCCAAAACAACCAATACCAAGCATGCTCATACACATCTCTTCGTTGAAAGAAGAGACAATTTTAGAACTGGGTTTGAATAGTTTCATTTGCCAGCTGACCAGCCTTACCCACATAGTGTAAAACCAGGACCATTTGTTTTTACAAGTAGAATGAATGTGAGAAGCAATGCAGGATAATTAACATGGTGATGGGCTGGTCTATCAGAGTGAGAATTGAGCGATCTCTGCCATACCCATAGCTTACTCCGACTGTTCCTTTTACTTATATATTTTCTAGATCTCAAGTGACGGCATCTCTTCCGTGGATTGACCTCCCAATCTACCAAGATTGGAAGCCAAAGCGTCACATTTTTCCTTTGCCCCTCGACTTTCTCTTCATAATTGCTGAGGGGCACAGGGCCCTGGGTGGGGCTTTGATTTCCCGGGCGTTTCCGCACCCTCCTCAGCTCCCCGCCATGGAGTGGCTTCGGTCACCCAGGCTTTATTGTGGTCGGCAGGGAGGGATCTGTGGGGGCGCTCAGTTGTGGCCTTGGCCTTGCTCGGGGCCTTGGGGCTGTTCGGCCAGGCAGCTTGGGGAACAACAACATTAACATGAAGCTGCACTGTTTGGCCATTGTATTAATTCTAAAGACATTAGGAATTGTAAAACAACTTTAACTGTATATTTAAGGGGAGATGGGTAGTTTTTCTGGTCCCCCTTCTACCTCTTGTTAATCCCCATTAGTTTTCAGATTTTAAGACGTTCGCCCCATTAGTTTGTTGATTTTAAAACTTTTTGTCCCATTTCTACATCAATATCAAGACCCTTCGCGCCATTTAGGTGTCAAATTTTTCCTGGCGAGCGACAGTGAGCCTGTAATACTGTAATAAGAGAAACCGGCCTTTGGCCGGAACATTTTTCTATAGAAAAATGTAAAAATGTATCTTGAAGGGGGTCTAGGGAGTATTGTTTTAAGCTTGATGGAGGTCTAGCGAGGAAACTACAAATGAATGAATACTGTATATATATCGATAGAGACCAAACAATAACCACTATCCCCTTAATAGTGACTGAAAAGAAGGGATATTGTTTAAGGACTGGGTTTGAATAGTCTCTCATTTGACGCCCTGCTCACCCATGATCAAGAGGAAGAGGGTCCGGGACAAGGCCTGCAGCGCTCGCTCCTCCTGGTCCTCGATAACCAACACCGACTGTAACTGCTCCTGGAACCCACCGCTGTTTATGATGGATGACCAAAATGTCTTCAGGTTCACGCTCCCCATTTTTGACGACACTTGACAGCTCTGAAAAGACGTATACAGGTATTTGGTTGAATCAAAATACAGGTCTCCCTCACTATCCAATGTCCCGATTTACGATATTATTATAGGTTTATAGGCGTTTGTGTTTGGGTTATGGCTGCTCCGAGAACGCATCCCCATTTACCCCACTAATTTTAGAGTTTGCTATAAAAAAAATTATTTATGATCGGGTTTTCAGGAACGTAACCCAATCGTAAATCGAGGGAGACCTGTATATTACATAATAGCTTCTCATGTAGGGTAGCTTAGCCAATTCATAGGCTAGGTGGTCCAATTAGTACACAGTATCAATAAAAAAAAAATATATATATTTACATACATACATACATAACATTTTAAGACGGAGTGTTCCACACATAAGTGCAGTTTCAGTCTCTTGTCCTAATGGCGGCGTTCCAGGCAACCCTGTTAAGGGCTGCTTCACTTGTCAAGTTCTTGGATTTGAGATCGGCGCGTATAGTCCGATCCCAGGTCTTCCTCGGTCCACCCCTTGGTGCAGCTCCCTCCACAATCACAGACCTGCATTTTTTCACCCAATTTTGTTCATCCATTCTCTCCACATGTCCATACCATCCCAGTCTACTTGTACGCATCACCTCGCTAATACTCTTTATACCTAAACGTCTCCTCAGCTCAACATTTGTTATTCTATCCTGTAGCCTGGCCCCACACATCCATCTCACCATTCTCATCTCATTACGCTCCATTCTGTTGACATCCTCTACTTTAACGGCCCATGTTTCTGAGGCATACGTCATTGCACTTCTAACACATGAGGCATACACCTTTCCCTTCAGGGGGAGAGGCATTCTTTTCATGGTCAGGATTGGCATCAATTCTCTGAACTTCCCCCAGCCACACCTAATTCTAGCAACAGTGGCAGCCTCGGCCCCACCACCGGCAGAGATGGTATCTCCTAGGTAACAAAACTTGTTCACCAGCTCCAAAGACTCATTTCCAAAATTCACAGCCACAGGATCATCACTTAACACAAGCTCGCCTTTGCACACTACGCACTCAAATTTCTCTATTTCTGACTTATCCTTTGGCAGGGGCCCCTTTATTCTACTACAGCGCTTACTCCCATGGTGTACCCAACATCGACAGATGCTACATTGAATTGAGTTAACGCCCACTCCCTTTCCACACACTGCACATGGGTATGCACCGCTCTTTTCCACATTGCCTCGTCTCAAACTACAATGCATAACCTTGGTTTTGTTAATATTAACTCTTAAACCCTTGCTCACCATGCCCTCTCTCCACTCTCTGAATTTGGCCTCAGCATCCTGCATACTGTCAGCTATTAGGACTAAATCGTCTGCATAAAACAGTTCCAACGGGAGTCCGCCTCTAAAAACTCTAGACAGCGCCTCCGACCATAATAAAGAGGAGGGGGCTTAACACTGAACCCTGATGGACTCCAACACGGACTGCGAACTCATCACTCAGTACACCCTTCACCCTCACCGAACTTCGCGAATCCTCATACATCTTCATTATCACACGCACCAGCCACTCTTCCACACCAAGTTTCCTCATAGCCCACTGTATAACATCTCTAGGTACCCTATCAAAGGCCTTCTCCAGGTCCACAAACACAAAGTAAAGATCCCTGCCTTTTAGTAAGTATCTTTCCTGTATCTGCCTGACTATGAAGATAGCATCGGTTGTACCACGTCCTGGCATAAAACCAAACTGCATATCATCAATAGAGATGCTTTGCCTGATGAAACCCTCAAGGACTCTCTCACAGACCTTCATGATTTGGTCAAGCATTTTCAGGCCCCTATAATTTCCTCTATCTAGCGCATCCCCTTTTCCTTTGTATATATTTACTATTACACTTTTGAGCCAATCCTCTGGGATTTTCTCATCTTTAATAATGGTGTTTATCAACTCAGTGACTAAGTTTACACCAATCTCCCCTGAGGCTTTTATCATCTCAGCGACAATGTCGGAGCAACCTGGAGCTTTACCGTCCTTCATTTTATTGATTGCGTCGCTCACTACAGCTGGTGCTATCAAAGGAGGGGGCCCAGATATTGGTTTTTCGATACTAAGCTGTTCCTTATCCCATTCAAACTCTACATTTAGCAATCGTTCATAGTGTACCTTCCATGCTTCTCTGATTTCATTTTCTGCATACACAATCTTCCCATTATCATCTCTAACACACTGTTCACCTATAATATCCCTACTGTCATTTTTAACTCGCCTAGCTAGGTTGAAGATCCCATTGGGATTGTCAGTGTTACACACTTGTTCGAGGACCAGGTCCTTAATGCGATTTTTAGCATTGTAAATAACTCTTTTGGCAGTTTGTTTAGCTGCCCGGTATTCCTCCCTGCTGCCTCCTTTCTTCCATGCTTTGAAGCATCTCCTTTTCTCTTTCACAGCATGTTCTACCTCATCGTTCCACCACCAAGAGGTCTTATTCCTGGGGTGACCCTTTGTTTTCCCACAGACTTTGTCAGTGGCAGCGATAAGGCTATGCTTAAGAAAGTTCCATTGGCTATTTACATCGTTAGGCCTAGCTTCCTTATTTCTATTCATTTCCTCCAGTTTATTATGAAACCTATCCCTAACTTCCTTGTCCTTCAGCAGCCACACTTTCCTTTTGGGTATGTAAACCTTCTTGCGCTTAGGATCTCTGTATAAGCTCATGTCGCACACAAGTAGCTTATGCTGGGGGATACATTCTTCGCTCGGGATGACCTTTACATCTCGAACTAGTTTCCAGTCTTTCCTGTTAACCAAGAAGTAATCTATCTGGCTACTGGAGACCCCAGAGTTATATGTGATCAGGTGGCTCTGTCTTTTCTTGAACTTTGTGTTACGCACAACCATGTTGAGTGCAACGCAGGACTCCAATATATATTCGCCTTCTAGATTTCTCCTTCCGTAACCAATTCCTCCATGTACCCCCTCGTATCCATCTGCAGATGCTCCCACGTGACCATTGAGGTCCCCCCCCACGATAGTTATTTCGTTCTCCGAGAGGCCTGAAATGACACTGACGGTGTCATTCCAGAAGTCCTCTTTTATCTCTTTCTGTAAACCAGCCTGTGGGGCATATGCAGATATCACATTCAGAATTCTTTCACCAACTTTCAACTTCAAAACAATCAGCCTTTCACTAACTCTCGTAATCTGAAGCACACTTTCCGCCAGCTCTTCAGCCACCAGAACACCCACTCCTCCTTTCGCTTTATCAGTCTCCACACCCATCCAGTATATCCTATATCTTTTCCTCCTTCCGACAATCCACTGTACCCCATGCCTCTTCCAGAGTGTTTCCTGGATACAGCAGACGTCCACTCGCCTCCTCTCACATATCTCAGCCACTTCATTCGCATGCCGATTCAAACTACCAACATTCACACTAGCAAGTCTGAGTTTGTGGGGGCCATTGTCATTGTCCGATTAGTACACAGTATCAATAAAAAAAATATATGTATATTTCTATCCATCTATTTATTTCTATCTCTATCTGGTTATCTTATATCCCTTGTTAGTGAGCAGACATAGCAGTTGTTTGGTCTTAATCTATTCTTTGGATTCATTTCTGATGTGATGGACTTAAAAAAAAAATATATATATATATATATATATATACTGTACCGGTATATATTCCACCAAGCTCATAATTAGCAAAAACGATACAAAAGTTGATTAAACCCAATCTTTTACCCAACACGAGCTTAGTGATGAGTGACGGCGTGGGAAAGTTCTCCCCACCCCCCGCTCGTATGTCAACAGCATATGTTAGCTCTAATGCAAAATACTGGAGAAAATGGTTACCGGTATATTAGCTACCAGTATTGTGTCATTCTATTTATTTATGTCTATCTATCTATCTATTGCCTGACGCCGTGATCCCCGAAGGGGTGGCCACGAATGAACCGCCCCCATGCACCTCTGTCCCCAGTCAGTCGACGCCCCTCCCCCCAGCACCACTTCGTTCATGTACTTCCTCACACCATCCTTCCTCCTCATATTCGGTCTACCTCTCCCCCTGCACCTCGCTCTCGTACACCCTCTTAGTCATTCTCTCGCTTTCCATACGTTCCATATGGCCGAACCATCTCAAGTTGTTCCTTTTCACACTTTCCAGCACATCTACCTCCACACCTCCTTCTTACTTCCTTCCTCATAGTCTGTCTATCCCTCCATGTAACTCCGCACGCACTCCTTAAGTAATTTATTTCCACTGCTCTCACTCTTGGTCTGAGTCTCTCAACCAACGTCCATGCTTCGCTTCCGTAAGTCAGTGTCGGGATTACCACACTGTCATGCAAGGACTTCTTCACTTCCATACTGACCACCCTATTTCTTGTTACTGCTTTTAGCGTTCCTACAACCCTCTTCCCCTGTTGTACCCTCTCCCGCACCTCTTCATCCATAGTCCCATCTTTACTCAACACACTGCCCAGATACTTAAAAGAGTTGACGATCTCCATAGCCTGACCGTTCAGCTTCAGCTTCAATTTATTTATGTGTTTGTAGGATATATTTTTTTTTAATTCCATCGCATTAAAAATTAAACACTGATTAACCCATCCCATCCTACCCAGAAGGCCACCCTGGCAGGCAAATAGTCTTCACAGCGCACACCGGAAGGTCGCCTGAGCTCCAGGAGCTATTACAAGGCTATAAAACCACTTAAAATCACGCTAGAGAAAGCTTAGTTGTCATGGCGGGCGGTTTGCGACACATAGAACAACAAACACACACTCAGTCAGTCAACTGAATTGTGCTTGAGTCAGGGCTACAAGCAGTCAATCGATGATGCATGAAAGTAGTGGACAGTGATAGTGGACAGTATGAATGGTTACTGTTAAGCCCAAGAGAGGGAAAGAGAGAGGCAGAGAAACCATCAGCACCATCACCAATCGCAAACACCATCAACTCAATCGCAATGCTACAACTACAGGAAGATACCGCAGTGACCCATACAAAACAGTTTTCCCTGACACCAGCCACCTTGTTTTCTACCTTGCCTGCCATCACAGGATGCAAGACATTAGAGCATTACACAACTGGCAGCTCACCTTTGCCTTTCACCTCACCTGCTAAAGGGGTGGATCTTAACCCGGCAGCTGAGGGAAGACTCTTATTCTTCGATTATATACGAAAACTACTAGCTTAAATGGTCAATCTACATAAGAGCATGTCAATAAATTTATATAACATATTTATTACACAATTAATAGAATTTGAGCAAGTTAACTACCGGTACTAAAAATCACCACTAGACATTGTGACAGTAGTGAATGGCTTTGGCTTCAACTTGATATACATTACTTATGGATGTTATGGTGACCATATCTTACTCTGATATATATAAAATATGATATACTGTATAAGAGGTAGATTTATGCGATAAAAGTAGCGTCAGGCCACCCAAAACAATGGCGCTTTCATCGACGCACCGCAAAAATCGAGTATATTTTTATAAAAATCCATAGTTTGCCACAGGATGCATTTCATAATTCAATGAATCGAACACATGATAGTCTTGAGCTGCTAGTTCGTTCCCGACATCCATCTTGAGACAAGGTAGCCTACTGTAGCTTTATCAATATTTAGAAAATTGTAGGAATGCTTAAAGCAGTAACAAGAAATAGGGTGGTCAGTATGGAAGTGAAGAAGTCCTTGCATGACAGTGTGGTAATCCCGACACTCACTTACGGAAGCGAAGCATGGACGTTGGTTGAGAGACTCAGACCAAGAGTGAGAACATTGGAAATGAATTACTTAACCCTCTCACCACGGAAGGGCTCTTGAACGCCCATAAAAAAGCATATAACAGGTACCCGGAAGGCCTCTTGAACGCCCAGTGGTTGAAAGCCTGTGAGCTTCGTGTGCGAGGCGTCGGTCCGACGCATGTAAACAACAGCCGGCTGGACCGACGCCCCGCATCTCCGGCCACAAGAAGGAGAGCGTCGCTTGTGCCTGTATGTTGTTGTTAAGTATCGAAAAGTGGTGTAAAGTGGCTGTTTTGGCCATAAAGTTATCTCCAATGAAATCATCATCACAGCTCAACCAGTTGACTTAGAGAGCTCTACTTAATGCCATTCTACAGGTAAATAACACAGCTACGCTTGGGGATGCGCGGGAATGCGGGAAGCAGTCTGATTAACGAATATACGGTAGCCTAGCCGAGACGTTTTTCGGCCAAAACACCCGGGTTTCGAGGAATATATATACTGTATATAATTGTTACGATCCAGGTTCTCAAAGACACAGGGCTCTTCAACATTGGACTAGATAATGGCAAAATGCAACAACGGTAACACTAGATCCAACCCCTGCCTTAAACACTGGAAAACAAAACACCATTACCACCCTGAGTCGTGCCTGGACAACGAGGTATCCTATGACTCGGTAACTGGTGCACACACACTAGGCTGACGCTCGATGAAACAGCCTATTCTCAAACAGTAAAAGATTACTCGATTAGGTTACACAAAGAAAAGATAGTTAACGTGATTAATTAACGTTACGGTAGATACTCAAATAACTGGCACTCCTGTATTAAAGAAAGTGCAATGCTAGTCCTGCAACATCAACTGGAAACTTCTGAAATAAGTCTGATGCTGGGAAGATGTTCGTAAAGAATCTTGAACAATTATAATGCAGAATACGGGTCACAATAAATACTAGGACATATAGTAATAATAGGCAGGCGAATAATAAAGACTGCGCAAAGGTAGTAATGCTCGACAACTAAAGAAATGGTTCATGACACAACGCAACAGCCTACTAGGGTTGTGCAACTCAACAACAACCTCGGCTCAAAAGTGCAGTGAATAATAATGTGGCATACATATAATAATGGGGGCTTATCTCTAACCAGTGTCTGCTCGGTTAATAAAGTCTAGCTGGGGTATCAAGGCAGGGCAACAATGGGCGAGCATTCGGCTCGTAGCCTAACGTTGTCCGAAGGTGGTATAATGAAGATTACGTTATATGACGGGGATGCTCTCTTGATAAATCTAGGTCTCTAGTACCTAGTTCTATCCTGGCGATCCCTCAGAAGTCAACACAAAGAGGCAGCACTATGTTGTGAGGGATAGGCTATGGCCCTCTCACACCACAGTGCTGTGCTCGCAAAGTAAACCCACCCGAAGACAACCTAGGCTCCCACAGTACCTGTCGATGTCGTGCAGGGCTTAGCTAACACTGCACACATCGGAGACAACGACACAGTAACCTTACCCCTAGTCTAGCTTTAAATAACTAAGCAGAATCACTCAACACCCTGCCAGGGAGACATATACCGGTCTACAACCTTCCCGAGAGAGGACACACACGGAAAAGTCCGTCTCTCCAAACCTCATTAAAGCCTAATACATAGAAATATCTGAGAGCTTCGCGTACAATACGACTGGCCGACGGTGAACGTCTATGCTGAAACCAGAAGGGATGTTGAGTTTAATAAAGATTAGAGAATGAGAAAGGAGAAGTCGAGAGAGAGAAATAGTATGCAAAGTGGCGAGTATGGGGGACAGAATTGCAAAGGATGTAGACGATACGCGTGTCAGGCCAGCTCTGAGCTTGGTAAAAAACCATGAGGCCGCGACGGGGAGGGACTAGTTGACCACCTGGCCGCCAACGCCGTCGGCGCTCAAGCGAGCCGCGTCACAGCCCACCCCCCGCTGCCAGGTGTACTCCCTCACCCGCTCTCGCTCGCCTCCCACACAAGCAACATTTATATTATAGCGAATATAAAATATAAGGCGCGGTCACAGACCAAAACAAAGATCACTTCTAGACTGTCTGTGGCAACACGACACTAATAACATAAAGCAGATCATTCTAGGACAACTGTAGCCCATCCCCCCATCCTGGCGAGCGCTAGCGAGCTGCAATGCCCCACGCAACCATTCTGCTAGCGCCGGGAGGCGTCACACCCCCCCCAAGATATGGGACACTCAACCATGAGCCCATATCTGAACAGGCAGAATGTCGCTAGAATCTGCCACTCCTAGCCACTCAGCCACTCATGGAATGCAAGCTCAGTCTCCTCCAAAAAAAAAATACAACATTTTATATATAAACAAATCTTATCACCCTTCCCAAACATAATACATTAATTCATAACATTGTGCTCCCAGAGCGAGCTTTAAGAAGCACAGCCTACTGAGAGAAAATCATCTGCACTCAGTACTCAGCTACAATATTATCTTAAAATTAATTATTAAAAAGAAAGAGTTTTTATTTAATTTTTCATATTTTATTTTAATTTTGTTTTTGGCGGCTACTATAGATGTAGCCTAATTTTCGTCTAATCAAAGCCAACAACTCCTGCCCTGCGACCCTACGCTGATGCTACACACGCGAGCCAACAAGCACCAGCGCAAAAATACACCGCGAGCCAAGACAGGAGGCTATACCAACATACTGTGGTAGCCTACCCCGGATCCTCCACCCGCGACAGACACTGACTGAACAGCGAGGGTTCTCCTGCAAACAAAGCCAAAACATTATCAGTGCCCCCAGCATGCCACACATCCAACTTGTGTTCCGGCAGCACAACAACACCTGGCACTGACAAACTGCCCAGCTCATCGCAAAACTGGCACTTCTCTTCGCTCTTCCCGGCAACGGGGCCTGCCAATAACCCTTCACTAGTTCTACCTTCGTGATGAGTGAGGCAGCCCCGAAGCGGTCTATGGTGTCGTCAACTCTGGGTAATGGATTGGCATCTATCAGGGATAATGCTTCCACACTCTTGCAATCAACACACACACGGACTCTGCCACCAAACTCAGGTTGCAAAGCCACTGGCAACGACCACTCACGACATTCCTCCTCCCTCAGACCCCCTCTCCACACGCTGTCCAGCTCCGCCCTCACAACAGGCTGTCGAGCAGGATTCACACGGCAGGGAACCAACTCGAGCCCTGCACCGTCTCCAGCCTCCGTGTCGGATTCTACCCCGCACATCAGGCCTGGAGAAGCAACAAACATGCGGACGGACTGCCACAGCCTAGCAAACAACTCCTCTTGTCGCTCAGGAACAAGAGGTTGCAACTTATCTCGCAGAACAACATGCCCAGTGCCCTCCCACATCTCCTTCACCATGTGGAGAGGGCCCCTCGCCTGATGCCCGAAAACAAGCTCATTCGGACTGAAACCGAGACTCTCTCCAGGTACTTCTCTTGCCGCGAACAAAACATACGGCCGACCAAGGTCCCAATCCCTTCCATTCTCTGCGCAGTAACATCGAAGCATGCTTTTCAGCGTGGCGTGCCACCTCTCCAACACCCCTTGACTCTCCGGGTGATACGCAGAAGAGACGACAGTGCTGATGCCATGCTGAATCATAGTTTGTTTGAACAGATTAGATGTAACACTAGAACCTTGGTCCGATTGCACCTCTTGCGGGTAACCATACCGCGAGCAATACCAGAGCAGGTTCCGGACAACAGTTTTCGCCGTGCCATTTCTCATTGGATATGCATCAGGATAACGAGTGGCCACATCCATGATAGTTACTAGAAATTTATTACCGGCACTAGTAGGGGGTAGGGGTCCGACCATATCAATGATGACCTTACTGAAGGGCGGTCCACTGACAGGAATGGGGTGCAACGGGGCTCTCGGAATTGTTTGGTTAGGTTTTCCAACCCTCTGGCACGTATGACACCTTGCTATCCAGGTTACCACCTGCCCCTTCAACCCCGGCCACCAAAACAATTTTTCTAAAGCCGCCACCGTTTTTCTCACCCCTAGATGTCCTGCCAGTGGTATGTCATGCGCCAACCTCAGTAGGCTATCCCTGCACTCCCGTGGCACCACCAACTGGTCCACTACTCCGGACCCCTCTTGCCAACTACGTTTAGGGTCTTGAAAACGCCTATAGAGGATGCCTTCTAAATAAAAAAAATCTCCTGGCTGTGCATCGCCGTCCTCGTCGAGCTCTACAGCTCCATTAGCACACGTTTGGAGCTCAGGGTCCTCTAGTTGCAACCGACATATATCTGAGGGTGCCAAGCGCTCTAACTGCTCCCGGAGCAATGCATGACCTTCCCCGATACTGGGCTGCTCCCTCTGTCTCTCTCGATGTACATAACGTTGCTGTCGTGGAGACTCGTCATGCCCAGCCTCGTCACTCTCGATGACAGGCCCAGGGGCTACTCCAGAATTAAGTAATGGTGCTAATACTGAATCACCCAGGAGAGCCGCCGAGTCAAAACTCTTAAAACCAACTCCAGCTTTAGCCTCCTCCTGTTGATCGTTCCTCCGCTGGTCTAAAGACGGAGGACTAGGCTGTGACACTTTAGCTGCCCGAGCTCGGGTGACAACACACGCCATGGGTTGTGTCTGGCACCGCTCGACCCACTCTTGCTCTTCCCTACTCACGTCGGCCGGTCTCTCGGCAACGACTAAGGGTAGAACCTCAGAAGCGGGCATTGCAAAGTCGTTGCCGAGAAGAAGGTCGACGCCCTCCACTGGCAGTTTCTCCACAATCCCGACATCCAATTCACGTGCCACACCATCCACCTCCAACTCCAACCGCACCAGCGGGTATGACCGAGTTGCATTAATACCCTGCACCACCACCACCCGAGCCGTGTTTATAGGGTAGCCAGTCAAGTTTTTCATCAGAGTCTGGGAAGCACCTGTATCACGCAAGACCTCTACTCCATGCTTGCGCCCCGCCCACATCACGCAACCCCGCCCTCTATGGTCGCAAAAAACATCCTGAGCAGGGTTCGAACCTCCCAGGTGCTTCTGCATTGGCTGTGCCTCAGCCTCTGACGAACTGCCCCGGGCAAACTCAGATGACTTCGGAGACACACCAATGTTGCAGGCCAAAGACACAGCTGCTGTAGGTGGTTTGCTAGGACAGACTCTTGCAAAGTGCCCCTTTTCATGACAATGATAACACTCCAACTCCCCTTTGGGCTTCCCTTGGTACTGGGAAGGGCCCGGCCCCTTCTTAAATGGGACGGTGCTAGTCTTGTGGTCAGTCTTAGTATCATGGCTCTTGTACTTGTTTGCATAAGGTATATCACTAACTCGGGGGGGTGGGGTATCACGCCCCTTGTTACCTGCCTCACTACGCTGGGCAGACCCGCACCCACGAATTAGTGATAGCCGGAGGTCAGCCATCTCAGCTGCCTCCTGTAGAGTTTTTGGTTGCTTTTCTTTAACCTCTGAAGTGCGCATGGGGGTAATTGGAAACGTCCCCCTGTGCTGACGTATTTGAGGTGTTTCCGTCACTAAAATATTCATTGTGCCATTAATAGCATTAATACTTATCCATATGTGCCTATTATGGGTTGATTATAAAGGTATTAACCTGAAACAACAATAAAACGAGTGAAAACAGCGTTTGGATGGTCAAAATCGGAGATATAGCCCGCGAGTTGTATAATGTATGGGTGAGGCAAGCTGCTTTCCCGCCAATTTCCCCCAAGGCCACTGAGACACAGTCGATCGATACTCTCTCTCTTGCACTCGCTTGCCATCAGTGATGACAACACCCTGCTTGCAACTCGCTAATGTTAGCACGAAAATATACCTCAGAATAAGGGAATAACAGGGAAAATAGGTGATAACTGAAGGAGAGGAGGAAAGTGGGGAAGGAGGGGAGGTAGAGGACTGAGGTTTTGCATGGCCCAGGGGCCAATTTTTTTTTTTTTTTTTTTTTTTTTTTTTTTTTTCGATGTCAAAAGTTGATTTTTTTTTCTCACTCACTCACAAGAGTCTCCCCGCAGTCCGCCGGGGGAACTCTTAAGAGTCTCCCCGCAGTTCCCGGGTTAAGGTTTAACGTCAGGTCGCCGCCCGTGCATTTGATAAACTGCTCTAAAAGCACCAACTGTTTAATGTCGTCAAATGTAGTAGCTTTCTCCGACCTCAGCCAATTCCCAAAAGCATCGGACAGCTCCCGGGCATGCTCCAAAAAGGTGCTCTCCCGACCCTTGGTAACACCCCGGAACTTCAACCTGTACGTCTCTGGTTGTAGTTCGTATGCTCTCAGGACAGCCTCCTTGAGTTCCTCATAGATAATACAAGACTCTATAGGCAATGCATCGTAGGCTTTAAGACCCTTGCCTATTAATCTAGAGGATACAAGTGCTGCCCATTTATTCTCTGGCCACTGGTGTTCCTGGCACTTCTTCTCAAAGCGTGTGAAAAATTCTGTAACACCACTCTCATCAAACACCGGAACCAGTTTCAATAAGTGCGAGAGAGGTTGATCATTAGCACGGTTACCAGTCCCAAGTCGCTGTCCCGTTGCCTCTACTCGCGACTTCTCTACGTCCATGTCGGCACAGTACCTAGTCGACTCTAAATCCGCTTGGATTTTTGCTAGCTCTATGTGCTGAGACTGCTGACTGATAGTTTTTCTCTCTTCTATCTTGGCTAATTCTATTTGCTGCTGGAGCTCACCTGCCCTGATAGCCTTTCTCTCTTCGATCTTAGCTAATTCGAGCTGAAGCAATAATTCTGGAGATAACCCTTGAGGTGAAGGTGCTACAATGTTTGAAATTACCGGTGGTCCCAACCCACCCTGCCAGTCACCACCCAACTGCGGAAGCGTACCCGGGGTCGGCAAACTACTGGGATGGCTGGGAGTCGAGTGTAGGGGAAGCATGGCCGAAGGGCTCTGAGCACTCAACCCATCTCGCTCACCAGTCACCCTGCCCAGTACACACGTTATCAAGTTATCCTTGGTCATGCTGCTGGTAACCGCATGACCGATAGCTGTGGCCAGGCATTGAAGACCGTACCGATCCATACCCTCCAACCGCTCGGCATTAACAGGCCATTGCAAAAATACCCTAGCATCCTCCTCACAGTTCACCCGATTAACCCTTTCATCATGCTGCTGTTCCTCAGTTTCGACATTACGTACTGTGTCTCCATTCTCCTCTGACCGGTATAAGACATGATGCTCACAAAAATTTCTCACCACAATATTCAGAAAAGAAGTACCCCAAACTCTTATGTAGCACTATTCACTTGCCAAAAATTTCTGAAGACTCTCAAGTGCTATACTACTTTGCCAAAACAAAATTAACGTGCCCACTATATTCCTCAATAAAACAAATGACCACAACAATCCTGCAATTATCTCTTAGTTCACAAGATCCTGAGCTAGGTCGCCATTTGTTACGATCCAGGTTCTCAAAGACACAGGGCTTTTCAACATTGGACTAGATAATGGCAAAATGCAACAACGGTAACACTAGATCCAACCCCTGCCTTAAACACTGGAAAACAAAACACCATTACCGCCCTGAGTCGTGCCTGGACAACGAGGTATCCTATGACTCGGTAACTGGTGCACACACACTAGGCTGACGCTCGATGAAACAGCCTATTCTCAAACAGTAAAAGATTACTCGATTAGGTTACACAAAGAAAAGATAGTTAACGTGATTAATTAACGTTACGGTAGATACTCAAATAACTGGCACTCCTGTATTAAAGAAAGTGCAATGCTAGTCCTGCAACATCAACTGGAAACTTCTGAAATAAGTCTGATGCTGGGAAGATGTTCGTAAAGAATCTTGAACAATTATAATGCAGAATACAGGTCACAATAAATACTAGGACATATAGTAATAATAGGCAGGCGAATAATAAAGACTGCGCAAAGGTAGTAATGCTCGACAACTAAAGAAATGCTTCATGACACAACGCAACAGCCTACTAGGGTTGTGCAACTCAACAACAACCTCGGCTCAAAAGTGCAGTGAATAATAATGTGGCATACATATAATAATGGGGGCTTATCTCTAACCAGTGTCTGCTCGGTTAATAAAGTCTAGCTGGGGTATCAAGGCAGGGCAACAATGGGCGAGCATTCGGCTCGTAGCCTAACGTTGTCCGAAGGTGGTATAATGAAGATTACGTTATATGACGGGGATGCTCTCTTGATAAATCTAGGTCTCTAGTACCTAGTTCTATCCTGGCGATCCCTCAGAAGTCAACACAAAGAGGCAGCACTATGTTGTGAGGGATAGGCTATGGCCCTCTCACACCACAGTGCTGTGCTCGCAAAGTAAACCCACCCGAAGACAACCTAGGCTCCCACAGTACCTGTCGATGTCGTGCAGGGCTTAGCTAACACTGCACACATCGGAGACAACGACACAGTAACCTTACCCCTAGTCTAGCTTTAAATAACTAAGCAGAATCACTCAACACCCTGCCAGGGAGACATATACCGGTCTACAACCTTCCCGAGAGAGGACACACACGGAAAAGTCCGTCTCTCCAAACCTCATTAAAGCCTAATACATAGAAATATCTGAGAGCTTCGCGTACAATACGACTGGCCGACGGTGAACGTCTATGCTGAAACCAGAAGGGATGTTGAGTTTAATAAAGATTAGAGAATGAGAAAGGAGAAGTCGAGAGAGAGAAATAGTATGCAAAGTGGCGAGTATGGGGGACAGAATTGCAAAGGATGTAGACGATACGCGTGTCAGGCCAGCTCTGAGCTTGGTAAAAAACCATGAGGCCGCGACGGGGAGGGACTAGTTGACCACCCGGCCGCCAACGCCGTCAGCGCTCAAGCGAGCCGCGTCACAGCCCACCCCCCGCTGCCAGGTGTACTCCCTCACCCGCTCTCGCTCGCCTCCCACACAAGCAACATTTATATTATAGCGAATATAAAATATAAGGCGCGGTCACAGACCAAAACAAAGATCACTTCTAGACTGTCTGTGGCAACACGACACTAATAACATAAAGCAGATCATTCTAGGACAACTGTAGCCTATCCCCCCATCCTGGCGAGCGCTAGCGAGCTGCAATGCCCCACGCAACCATTCTGCTAGCGCCGGGACGCGTCACATAATACATAGCCGGGGCTGGAGGGTTAAGGAGTGCGTGCGGAGTTACATGGAGGGATAGACAGACTAATGAGGAAGTAAGAAGGAGGTGTGGTGTGGAGGTAGATGTGCTGGAAAGTGTGAAAAGGAACAACTTGAGATGGTTCGGCCATATGGAACGTATGGAAAGCGAGAGAATGACTAAGAGGGTGTACAAGAGCGAGGTGGAGGGACAGAGAGGGAGAGGTAGACCGAATGAGAGGTGGAAGGATGGAGTGAGGAAGTACATGAACGAAGGTGGTGCTGGTTGGGGGGAGGGGCGTCGACTGACTGGGGACAGAGGTGCATGGGGGCGGTTCGTTCGTGGCCACCCCTTCGGGGATCACGGCGTCAGGCAATAGATAGATAGATAGATAGACCTCGTCCACACCGACGAATCGGCGAATCTTGTCCTGTCGCGCACACATAGGCTATTCACTTAAAATAACTAGTAAGACCTATGGAAATGCTTAAATATGATATATTTTACCTTTAAAGTGGAGTGTGTTAATGGGGTATCTGGCTGGCGTGTGTAAATACGCCGAAGAAGAAAGACAGAAAGAATACCACCCAGCTGAAGTTGGCGGTATTCATTTACGGAAGAAAAGTACCAAGTACCTATTTCGGTGTTTTACCCTACCCTACAAATATATTAGGCCTAATTAATTAATATTAATAAAAAGGGGCAAAGCCCCCCCCCCCTCAACCCAATTGTTTTGTTACCGGCAGTGCCACAGTGGGATAGGCTATAATAATAGGTTGAGAGGGGCTTAACGGCCCCTCACCCTCCAACCCCCATGACTTATTGTCATGATGGTAATTCTGCAGAACAACTCCCGTTATTTTATCTTTTATTTAGGCTCGGCCTAGCCTATTATTTTTATTTTGTAATGGTTTGTAAGTGTGTATTTTATTGTTAAAAAGTGCGGAAAGCACTTTTTATTAGCATTTGCATTGTTAATAGACCTAATTCCGATAGCCTACCCCAACAATCTAGGGGAGTTTGGGAATGCGGAGATTAGGCCTACTCGATTTAGTCAACTTTGAATTTTGAAAAGACATTAGCCTAACCTAACCACCTTACCTAAGTTTGTCTACGGTATTTAATCCGCAATCTTTAGCTTTGGCTGTCGATAACCGGAAAGTAGGCTACCAATAAAAATGTACTGACGTCTTGTAGGTGGAGCTCCACTCTGATTGGCTACTGAACATCGGGGAGGAGCCTCCAAGGAGGCTAGAATGTAAAAGTGTCCTGGACTGGCTGTACAAAAATAGGCTAGGCTAACTCTGAAAATTTTATAAGGGAGTGAAAATCAAATTGACAAAATAAGAAAAGTAGCACTTAGGCCTATCCGCGCATCAGTAAGGTCCCCTGAGTAAGGTAGGCTACCGGAATAGAGCGAAAACAAATAATTCCATAAGACAGGAAATTTAGGAATCCCGTAGGAAAAAATATCACATCAAACACGAACGTAGGCTAACTGCGACCGTGTGAGTAGTGTGTGATATAGGCTACAAAGCAACCGTACGCCCACTAGCCTAAGACCATCCTTACCCAATTTAGGTCGCCGCCTAACCGAAGGATAACAGGCAGCCAGGCTTTTTCACAATAGCCTAGCCTAGGCCTAGGCTATGCAAGTTTGTATTTAAAAAAAAAAATATTTCAAAAGATTAATCCAGTCTCCGCCCCAAGGTACCGCCCGTGCCTCCTTTTCTTTTGCAAGTAAGCCTAGCCTAGCCTGCCTAGGCCTATAGGTAATAGGAAATAGCCCAACGGAAGAGAAGCTGATTACGGTCCAATGGTCCATAGGCCTACAGAAATTTACAACAGCATAGGCCATAGGCTAGGCCTAACCGCCTAATGCAAACTGCTTAAACAAAATTGCAGGGAAGAAGGCGCGAGCGGCGAGTGGCAGATTCACCCGCTTCATGTGAAAAGGGTTGTGGACGCGAGTGTAGCCACACATAGCCTAGGCTAAACGTGGATAGGCTATGGCAGTTGATGGGCATCACCCGATCCGTGTGAAAGGGGCTTTACCAAATAGACTAACCTTAGGCTATTCAGCCGGGGTGTGGGGGATGTTTAGGCCTAAATTAGGTTAAAATTGAAGACAACCCGGATACGAGCCCCATCGATAATTATCAGTGTTCTAGAAGTTTCATGGACGATACTACTGTATGTTGGTGTACATGTAATTACCGTCGCAAATTCACTATAAGTGAAATATGAGAAACTGTTGGATTGTTCACCGAGAAACAGGGAACGTGAGCTGGGTTTAGACCGTCGGTTAGTTTTCGGTTAGGTTAGGCTAATGTTGAAAATACTAAAATGCAACGGTCCTCGGTATTAAACAACACTGTAGGCCTATATCAAATAAAACTAAAGGAAACACTAAAATTAACTAGTAAAAAGGCTGTCCGGGGTCTCTTCAATTTTTACCCTAAATTAATATATCCTATAGGCTAGGCTAGCCTATAGGGTAGGCCTATTGCATTTCCAACGTCCAACTAATTTAGACTTGATATATTCACATATTTTATGGCAATTGAGTAGGCCTAGGCTACAAGAAATCTATAGGACACATAGCCTAGGCTAGCCTAAATATCAATGGTTCCAGTATTGGGTTAGGCTATAGGCTAAACTGATAGCCTAGGGTTTAGGCTAAGTGCTCTAGGCTAATATTCAACGGGAGTCGCCTATAGTGAAAAAAGACGCTAGGCCCTATCTTCTTCTTCTTATTGTTTAAATGTGCAGTTTGCTTGGAGGGTTGCGGACTTGCGGTGTCTCCAGATTACTGCACAGGCGTTTTAAGAGGGGTGAAAAGAAAAGTTGTGTTACTATAATAGGAGTTAGGAGAGATAGTAAAGGTGGGTTTTATATTGTTTAGAGAGATAGTTTGTTGTCATCTTTTAAAGTCAGGGTGATTTAAGTCAAGTTGGGGGGGAGGTCAGAGATGTTGATGATGATCGGTGGTGGTACAGTACAGTACTGCTCGGTCGGGGTGATTTAAGTCAAGGTGAGGCAATGAGGGTGAAGTCAGAGATGATGATGATGATCAGTGGAGGTACAGTACAGTACTGTTCTATGTGTATTCTGTTGGTGTACTGTGTGGGGATGGTAATTTTATATGCTTGTGATTTTGTTTGTTGTTCTGATGAAGGTTCCTAGGGTTGAGGCAATGACATGTTTGCTGTGTTGTGGTAGGTCTCCTATGCTTGATGTTGAAAGTTCCTCCTTGTACTAACGTTTTTTGTTGGTGTTTCTGAGGTTTCTGTAGCGGTTATCCTGAGGTGGTGATGAAGGATGTTGGGTATGGGTGGTGTTGTTTTGACTTTTTTTTGGGTGCTGAAAATTTGCTGTTTTGATGGTGGGGTTTCGTTGGCCTTGGCTTTTACTGTCGGTTGTTTTTGTTTGTTTTTTTACTTTCATTTGGGCTTTTTTCGGTTGGGATGCTCTTGGGTTGGCTGGTATTCCCAGTACTGGTAGGCCTACCAGTATCAGTTATTATTATTTGTTGTTGTTGCTCCGTAACTTCCGTGGGCTGTTGTTGTTGTTGTTGTTCCCCAGGCTGTCTGGCCGAACAGCCCCAAGGTCTCGAGCAAGGCCAAGGCCATAAACGAGCACCCCCACAAAATCCTCCCTGCTTACCACTAACAAAGCCCGGGTGACTGAAGCCACTCCAAGGCAGGAAGCTGAGGAGGGTGCGGAAACGCCCGGGAAACCAAAGCCCCACCCAAGGCCCTGTGCCCCTCAGCAATTATGAAGGGAAAGTGAGGGGTAAGGGAAAAATGTGACACTTTGGCTCCCAATCTGCCAACTTCTAGGTTGGCAGTAGGGAGGTCAATCCACGGAAAAGACGCCGCCACTTGAGATCTAGAAGATATATAAGTAAAAGGAACAGTCAGAGTAAGCTATGGGTATGGCAGAGATCGCTCAGTTCTCACTCGGATAGACCAGCCCATCACCACATGACTAGAACCCAATCCTCTCAGCATCAGCTAGGAAAGGCCCTAGAAAGCCACCTTTGGCGGGGGAATAGCTCCCCTATTTCAACTCCTTTCGGGGTTGGGCACCCGCCCATGGGCTGTTGCTCTGTTGAGTTGACTTGGGTTATCGTGCACTCTGGTGACTCTGGTGATGGTTGTGGAACTTGTGGGGTGGGTGAAGCTGTAGGAGCTGATGTATTCGCTGCCAGTACTGGTGGTGCTGTGGTACCGGTAGTTGTATCTACCGGTACTGGAGGTGTTGTGCAACTTGTGCTAGTTGCAGCTACCGTTACTGGTGGTGTTGTGATAGCTGTAGCTACTGGTGCTGGTGGCATTGTGGCTGTTGCAGTTGTAGCCTCCAGTATTGATGGTGCTGTGACTGTTGTAGCTACTGGTACTGTAGGAGTTGTGTTAGTTGTGGTTGCAGGTGGTGTTGGTGTTGGAGATGTTATAATTATGGCTGCAGTATGTGAGGAGTGTGGTATGGGGGGTTTTGTGCCTGGTGGAGGGACTTGGCAAAGCATATGTGGGGGGTCTGGTTGTTGTGAGGGTGGCGGTATGCTTATGTTGGTGGAAGATGGTCCACCATCTGTATCAGTGCGATTATTTTTTGTTTGTACAGCATGTTGGAGGTTGCTGATGATGGAGGCCATTATATGTAGCTGCTCCTCCATTGGCAATGATGTTATGGTGTTAATTATGTTTATGTGCTTGCTTTGGTCTTTGGGGTTTGGTGCTTGTGTGGTGTTTTGTGGCCTAGTGTTTGAGTTGTGTTGTGGGTGGGTGAGAAAGTTTGTTAGAAGATTGTGGGACAGTGGGATGTCCTAGTTGTGGGGTTCTGATTCTGTAAGACATGGGAGTATGATGTGCTGGGGTGAGGGCTAAGCTTGTTTCCCACTAGCAGACGGTATTCTGGTTGCACAGTTTGCACTGATGCACCTTGTTCCCTTGCTAGTGGTACTGATGCAACTTGTTCCTGGATTTTATTCGTAGTACTGGCTCCCTGAGGGTTATTTTGGTGTTTTGCCTTTACAAATTCTGGGCAGGTGTTTGAGGTGGATGGGTGGTCTCCGCCGCAGTTTGGACATCTGAATTCTGTGCTCGTGCATTCACTGGTTGGATGTGGTCTTGCCTTACTAATTTGCTTAGTTTTTTCTCAGAGGTATATGAAGCAGTAGATAATGACAAGTCATATGATATTATATATTTAGATTTCAGTAAAGCTTTCGACAGTCCCTCATGAGAGATTGATGAGAAAGGTTGAGGCACATGGAATAGGTGGGGTGTTGTTAGGATGGATTAGGTCATGGCTAATTGGTAGGAAGCAGAGAGTCAGCATAAATGGTACCAAGTCAGAATGGGGAGCAGTCAAAAGTGGTGTCCCCCAGGGATCGGTTAGGTCCCCTGTTGTTTCTTATATACATAAATGACCTAGATTTAGGTATAACTAATAGGATAAGTAAATTCGCAGACGATACTAAAATAGGGAGATCAATTGATTCAGATAGCGATATAGAGTGCCTCCAAAGGGATCTAGATACCTTACATGAATGGTCAGTAAATTGGCAGATGAAGTTTAACATTGACAAATGCAAGGTATTAAAGATAGGGAAGATGCAAACAAATGTTAAATATAAACTAGCTAATTTAGAATTAGAAAATTCAGACTGCGAGAAAGATCTAGGTGTGTTTGTTAGCAATGATTTGAAGCCTAGAAAACAGTGTATAAGCGTTCGTAATAAGGCAAACAGGATTCTCGGGTTCATCTCTAGGAGTGTGAGTAACAGAACTGCTGATGTTATCTTAAAACTTTACTTGTCATTAGTGAGACCCCATATGGATTATGCTGTCCAATTTTGGTGTCCTTATTACAGAATGGACATGGATTCATTGGAGAGAGTACAGCGTAGAATGACAAAAATGATCCATAATATTAGAAATCTTTCGTATGAAGAAAGGTTGAAGAAATTAGGTTTACATTCGTTAGAGAGATGCAGAGTTAGAGGGGATCTGATAGAGGTGTTCAAGTGGGTTAGTGGGATTAACAAAGGGGACATGACAAATGTACTAAAGCTCAGTGATAGCGAAAGAACTCGTACCAATGGTTTCAAATTAGATAAATTTCGTTTCAGAAAAGATATAGGCAAATATTGGTTTGGTAACAGAGTTGTAGATGGGTGGAATGGACTACCAAGTGCTATAGTGGGATCTAAAACTGTAGGGAGCTTTAAGATAAAATTGGATAAGCATATGGACGAGAAGGGTTGGGTGTGAATGGGGATCAGCCGGGTTGGGCCAATCAGCGCTCTGCAGACCCCCATAATCCTGCGTTAATCTCTAACCGTTTTGGTAAGATGATCCTCAGGGTATTAGAGTGTGAAGCCTATAATTGGGCTTTGTAATTGAATTGGGGTTGTGTGGGACAGGGATCTGCCTTGCTTAGGCCAATCGGCTTTTTGCAGACTCCCATTTTCTTATGTTCTTATTTGGCGCAACGGATCGATGATGCTCGGCAGTTTTTGGTCAGGTGGCCCCATCTTTTGCACTTCCTGCAGCTGAGGGGCGGTAGGGTGTAGGGGGTGACAGTGCGCTGGAAAGTGGCAACTTTGATCATTGTGGGGAGGGGGGCATCGAGAAGTGATCTGCACTCTTTTTGAGGAGCACAGCTCCCCAGTAGTATAATCTTTATCCTTAGCCTAAATCTAATGACATTGACTATATTGCTATCTAGGCCTATTTCTGTTTCTAGTAGACTGCTGGTGATTTCCTCTACAGTTATGTATGTGGGGATGCTTATGATACTGTGGGAAAGTTGCTGGTTATCCCTAGGTAAGGACACTGTAACTTCCCATTGTCCGATTTTGGTGGTTTGTAAAGCATTATCTATTACCGAGGTGCTAAGTTCAGTGTCAGTGTCCACTGCCAGTATGCGCTTATCTTTGTTTAATCGTACGTTCAGGGCAGTAATGTGGAGATGTTCAATGTTTTTGAAGAACTCGAGGTACTTTGTGTCCTTGGAGAAGAATACTGCATCTTTGGGTTTGACTAGTAGGCTATGGTATGAAAAGTTTGGGAGGGGTACTTACCAGCAATGTTTGGGCTTACCGCTGGGGTTAATTGGTCACCATGCCGCCTGTATATTTTGGATGATTTTGCGTTATTACGAGAATGGAAGGCACTATCTAACCATTGGTTGTTGTCTGTGGGGCAGTCAGAGTTTGTGGGGTCATTTGACTCATTTGAGGGGGTTACATGCATGATAGGTGAGGTAGAAGAGGTGTTAGTAGCGGGAGAAGCTAGTCACTAGTGGGACCTCCGGCACCTCCCCTCCAGACGCCATCTGAAGGGGGTATCACACTGGGCCAATTCTCGTCATTCTTCAGCAAAAAATGGAGCTACCGCCAGTCTCCAGCACAAATTTCATCATTTGATGGAGCTAGGATGCTTCCTGCCTTCCCGCACTGGGTGGGAAGCTCCATTTTTTGATGGAGGTAGGCCTAGATTGTCAGCCTCTTTACAGCTCGCATTTAATCTCCTTGATATCTCAAGTACCGGTACGGCGGTATATGACGTCGAACGGTCGAAATACATGTTTTGCTACATAGTAGCCTAATTGTGTGTTTTGAGTGTGAGAAGGGCTGCGGATAGACATAACCTAAGTGAATTAATGCTAAAATAGCTACACCACTTCCTATAGCCTACCTACGCCACCGTCGCCACGGCTATTGGTATGAAACGAAAACATTCGGTTGTGTAGCAGGAGGAAATGTTTTCAGATGCCTAGGCTATTTACTAAGAATCATTGAACAATATATTTAACCTAGCCTAACCTAACCTAGTAGCCTATATTAGTGGACTATTTAGGCCTATGAATGTAAAATGTAAAAATATATTGTAACATTAGCCTACCAAATTATTGAGATAGGCCCTAGCCTAAATACAGGTCTACCCGCATAGGCTACACAGGATTATGACTAGCATTCTACAACCTCTGAAAAGTTCAAAATATTTCCTCATAGGCTAGGCCTAGGCCTATATGATCCAAATATAAAACATAATCACGCAAACTTGTAGATTGAGTCATAGCCTATTGAAATATAATTGTCAATATAAATCCATAGGCCTATTAGCCTACTCTAAATTATTGGTGAAACAGCACAATATAAACGATCGTTTAGGCCTAGTGCCGAGGTAACGACAGGGGCTCCGTCAGGCTAGGCTTAGCCTATAGGCCTAGGCCTAGCCTATATTTTGCGAAAAACTTACTCATAGCTACTTATATAACCTTCACACGCAAAACATAGCAACATTAACGTATAGGCTAGATTGGGTCCTATTAGGCCTACACAAAGTTTGTCAAAAATATCAATCCATATTAGACCTATTCTACAGTTTAAGTGAAACCACTGTTCTAGCTCTAGGCCTAGCCTAGCCTAGCCTGGCTACGCCAAGGCGATCAATCGCCATGAATCGAAAAAGTTCAAAATATAAATTTCCTCATGTAGGCTAGGCCTCAGCTTCAAATTTAAAATAAATTACACTAACGTGTAGATCGAGTCATATTGCATTATAATTGTAGATGTAAATTCATATTATCCTACTATACATTACAGTATAGGCCTAGGCTAGGTGAAACGGACCAATATAGGCTAAGGTCGGACGTTGTTATTGTTGTGTCGGAGACTCACGCAGCCAGGAAGCTTGGTGTGTGTGATAGAATTTGCTGACTGGAAACGGAGACTGAAGATTGGAGAATGACGAGAATTTGGCCCAGTGTGATGCCCGCTTGAGTCACTTCACTCTTGGCTGCTAGAGACTAGAAGAGAATCTTAAATAATCCACTAGCTTACCCGCCAAGCTAACAATGTAGCCAGATCGAAAATCAACTGGGAGTGGGAGACGGTAAGTACAAAGTCGCGTTTTTGGTTTGAAATTATTTCTTGATCTTGATATAAGGGCTGTGAGGGCAAAACTCTATCAAAGCCGCAGCGGCCTCCCTGTTCTCTCCTATCCTCTTAATTCCTTGTCCTGTAGGAATGCCTACAGGACAAGGAAGAGGATAGGAGAAAACAGAGAGTGTAGTGAGAAGTTGGGTTGTGGAGTTGCCGGCCGCTCAAGCGAGTTGCCAACTGGGCAGTACTTCTTCTTCTTCTTATTGTTTAAATGTGCAGTTTGCTTGGAGGGTTGTGGTGTCTCCAGATTACTGCACAGGCGTTTTAGGAGGGGTGAAAAGAACAATTGTTAGTATAATAGGGGTTAGGAGAGATAGTAAAGGTGGATTTTATACTACTGTACTGTATATGGGGGGTAAGTTTGTCGTTGTCTTTTGAGGTGAGGGTGATTTAAGTCTAGGTGAGGGTGAGGTCAGAGATGATGATGATCAGTTGTAGTACAGTACAGTACTGCTCTATGTGTACTGTGTGATTCAAGTCAAGGTGAGGGTGAGGTCAGAGATGATGATGATGATGATGATCAGTGGTGGTATAGTACAGATTCAGTTGGATGGTAATTTTATATGCTTGTGATTTTGTTTGTTGTTCTGATGTAGGTTCCTAGGGCTGATGCGATGACATGTTTACTGTGCTGTGGTAGGTCTCCTCCACCTAGGATATGCTTGATGTTGAATGTTCCTCCTTGTTGGGTTACTACACTTCTGAGGTGGGTGCGGGCACCGTAATGTCTGTGGCAGTGGAGTAGATAATGCTCCACTGTCTCAGGTGTGAGGCAGTACGGGCAATTTTCATTTGCTTGCAGTCCCATCCTGTACATATGCCCTCCCAGTCTGGTGTGTCCTGTTCTGAGGCGGAGAGCCGCGGTGTTTAAGGCTTTGTTCTTGTAGATGGAGTGTTTCCACACTGACCACTCTGACTTGATGTTACTGTATTGTGTGCCAGCTATGGTTATTTTCCACTCTTCCTTGAAGTCTTGGAGGACGTCTTCTCTGAGGATGTTTGTCCTGTCAGTTGTGGTGTAGGGTATGACTGTTGTTAGGTGGAAGGAGTGCATCCCTTTGGCTAGTCCATCCACTATTTCATTATGGAGGATGTCAATGTGGCTGGGTACCCATTGGAGGGATATTGTATATCCTTGAGAGTGGAGGGTGGTGAGGAGTTGGATCATAGGGTATACTATTTCCTTGTTTGTCTTGGTGTTATAGTTGATGGCTTGTATGGCACATTTGGAGTCACAGCAAATGGTGTAGGCACTTACTGGGAGGGTGTTGATGATCTCAAGTGCACGGAGGAGTCCATAGAGCTCTGCTGTAAACACTGGTTTGTTTGGGTAGCTTCCATCCCATGGTAAGGTGAAATTTTGGGATCCATAATGCTGAAGACACAGATTTGCTGTTGTTATTACTGGTACTGATGCGTGATCCATCTGTGTATATGTGGGTGGAATTTTGGTGCTGGGTGTGGAGGACTTCGAGGAACTCTTGCTTGAGCTCAGCCGAGTTGTTTTTCTTGGTTGTTGAGTTGATGAGGTCTGTGTGGACTGTGGGTGGGATGTATTCCCATGGTGGGACTGGTGGTACCATGGGGGTTGAGTGGCAACCAAGGAATATGCGTGATTTTCTATGTATAATTTGCCCTACGCGCTCTCGGAAGGGTGCTTTATGGATGGGAGCTCCTTGAGGCTGTACTGGTACATTGCGGAGAGATGCAGAGAATGGGTGGGAAGGTGGGGCAGCATAGATTTTTGAGAAGTAGGTGGCACACTGTATATCCCTTCTGGTGTGGAGTGGGATTAGATTTGCTTCACACTGAAGGCTGGCCACCGGGGTTGATTTAAGGGCCCCCATTATGATCCTCATTGCTGAATTCTGTACCACCTCCAGTTTATGAAGATGGGTCGGTGCGGCTGAGGCGAATGCTTGGGCACAGTAGTCAAGTTTACTTCTGATGTATGCTATGTAGAATGTTCGGAGGGTTGTGGCGTCTGCACCCCATGTTGTGCCTGCGATTGCTTTCATGATGTTCAGTCTTTGGTTGGTGTTGTATATCAGGTAGTCTATGTGGTCTTTCCAAGTGAGGAGTGGAGCATCAAAAATTACTCCGAGATATCTGTGGCTCTGTGTAGGAAGCAAATCTTCTCCATTAAGCGTGAATCTTGGAGGTCTGTAGTTTTTCTTTCTCGTGAAGATCTGGTATAGCGATTTGGTTGGGTTGATACTTAGTTTTGATTCATTAGTCCAGTTCCCTAGGATGTTGAGGGCGTCCTGAATCCTTTGTTCGGCTATTTGGGGATTATGGTCTGAGGCGTATATTGTTATGTCGTCGGCGTATTGTATTGTTTTTGCTGGGTTTATGTTTGGCATGTCCGACAGGTACGCGTCGAATAAGGGGGGGCTGAGTGAGGATCCTTGTGGTAATCCTTTTTTTGTTGTTATGGTCTTAGACATCTGGCCTTGGATGAATACTTGGTTTGTTCTGTTGGAGAGGGAAGACTTTAACCATTGCAGCATGTGTCCTTTTATTCCCATTCTGGATAGTTTCAGCAGTAAGAGATCGTGGGGAACGGTGTCGAAAGCAGAGGAGAGATCTAAATATACTACGATACAGGTCTTTTGGCTTGAAAGGGCTGATAGTATTACCTGGGCAGTTGGTAGGTAGTGTTGTGCACCGCTCAGTGAAGTTGACTCACCATTCCCGTTCATGTCTCTGACGGACTCTCGGTCGATTCGGCTCAGGCTTGTTCCTCTCTGTTCGGAGCTTTCGCTTCCCGGAAGGTGAAGTAGTGTAAAGTCAGTGAAAATAGGCTAGCCTAAACATCTCGGATGCGGAAATACCCTGAGCCAATCAGGCCAAGTGGGATATCTCGATTGGTCTAACTGGTAAGGTGTCTGCCTCAGCGCCTCACAACCCATGTGTTCCGTGTTCAAGCCCACACCAGGGCTTGATATTTTCGGGAGGCTATTCCCGCATCTAACGAAGTTTAGGTGCGCTGGTAAAATTGTTCAGATGGTTGAGAGTAAGATCGGAGCTCCATAAATCCTATTTCGGGTATGGTGTAAAAACCAATTCCTACACTACCTCAGCCTTACAAAGGTACATCACATTGTATACATATATATATCCACTACTATATTTCTGTTTTTTATCTTTTAAATATAAATTATTTGTGCATAGGCAGAAAATCAACAATAGGCTATATACCTGCTCCTCCACCGAAATCAACGGAAAATCAATGCGAGAAGCGAGAGCAAGAACCAGGGAAATAAATACTGTAGGCCTTTTTCTTTTTTTTTCTATATTCCAACTACTCCCTCTCGGGCATAGGCTGATAGCCTTTACACTCTACCGCTGAACACGGTGAGGCCCGTGAGGTCTTGTTCCAGTCTAGGGAGTGAGACATGCGAAGCACCCCGGCTCGAAGCAATCCCATCTCTGAAGCCACCTCATCTCTGCGCTTTACAGTCTCATCCCCACACTCAGATCCTCACTCTCAGAACGCCACCTATTGAGCAATTAACCCGGGAACTGCCGGGAGACTCTTAAGAGTTCCCCCGGCGGACTGCGGGAAGACTCTTAAGAGTAAGGGGGAAAAAAAATCAATTTAAAACACCGAAATTTTTTTTTTTTATTTTGTTATTTTTTATATTTTTTTTTTTGCCCTTGGGCCATTCAAAATATCACTCCTCCACCTCCCCTCCTTCCCCACTTTCCTCCCCTCCTTCAGTTATCACCTATTTTCCCTGTTATTCCCTTTTCCTGTGGTCTATTTTCGTGCTAACATTAGCGCGTTGGTAGCAGGGCTTTGTCATCACTGTTACCAAGCGTGAGAAAGAGCGAGAGAGAGACTATTGCGGAACAGTGTCTCTCCAGACAAGGGGAGGGGTGGAGGGTAGGGAGGTTGCCTCAGCCATACATTATGTAACTCCCGGCCTGTATCGCCGATTTTGACCATCCAAACACTGTTTCCACTTGTTTTATTGTTGTAACCGGTTAATACCTTTATAATCAACCTATAATAGGTGCATATGGATTTATGGTAAAATAACGATGTTAGTGATGGGAACAGCTCAAATACGTCGGCACAGGAGTGTGGTGTCTCATACGTACCCCCATGCGCACTTCTTAGGTTAACTCACTATAGGCATTGCCCCCCTGTAGCATATTTTTGAATATGGCAATATTCATACTGAAATAACAGAAATTCAAGACCACCACCACAGCCACCATACTGAGACCTCCACCTTTACCTCCACCACCACCATCTCCACCAACAATGTTATCAGGGGTCCTGATGTGGCGGCGTCTACGCCGTGGGGCCACCTCCCGAGGCTGCCAACCGCGGATGGCTGCCGACCCTCCACAGCCGAAGACAAAATCAACGACCAGTGGAGGAAAACCGGATGCCGGCCGCGGGGAGCAGTTTCGGGAGCCAAACCGTCACAACCATCCCCTGCCCCCCTCCTGGGGGCACGGGTCCTTGGAACGGCTTCGGTCGCGCCGGGAATTTCCACACCTCTCACACCACACACACACATCACACAGTTTTTCCTACACCGAGAAATGACTCTCCGGCTGTCATTTCTCGAAGACTTCTTCTAGCCGGAGACATTGAGAGCAACCCAGGACCCACGTTCACATACATATGTCCAACTTGCTCAAAACCCATCACTTCGAGTCGCCATACTAAGGGTTCAGTTCTCTGCAATTCATGCGGGAACTGGACCCACTTCACCTGCACAACACTTGCCTCCAAGAAACACTACACAAACACCTGGACCTGTTCCTCATGCCCCCTCCTCTCCCAGTCAAATCCCTCACCTAAAACCCGTCCACCTCTCCTCCCCAACCCACCTAACCTTCCCATATCATCCACTCCCCCCCCTAAAACCCGTCCACCTCTCCTCCCTAACCCACCTAACCTTCCCATACCATCCACATCCTCAACTCACACACCACACCCCTTCCTAATACATTCCAACCCCCATCTCCTGCTCCCCAATCCCCACCCCCACCTCACCCATCCCAACCCCCAGCCCCTCCCTCACCCCCACCCCGCCCATCACCCCCACCCCCACCCCATCCTCGTGCAGCAGCACCCAACATACATCGTGCACATAACATTAACATTCTTCAACTGAACATAGATGGCATCAACACAAAGAAACACGAACTCTCACACTTCATCAAACAACACAACATACACATTGCCATCTTACAAGAAACAAAACTCCGCACAACACAAAAAACACCCACATTTCATAATTTCACCACCATCAGACAAGACCGGGCTGTCGGCGGGGGCGGTGGACTCATCACCCTGGTACACAAAGAAATATCATACATAGTAACCAGTGTACAAACCAAATCACTCCTCCCCCCAAATGATAACACAACAGAAATACAGTCAATTAAAATACGCACTGGTAACAACTCCAACATAACCATCATAAACACATACATCCCTCCCCAAACATCCCCTACAGTACCAAATGAATACAGACCACACTTACAACACATCACAAACACCCCACACACCCCACATCATCCTGGGTGGTGACTTCAACGCCAAGACGTCGGCCTGGTTTGTCGACAACCCCGACACAGACAGAGGGCTGGTACTACAAAACCAAACCGATAACCTCATCATCCTTAACGACATCCATCAACATACCCATATTCCTCACCAAGCCCTCTATAACCCATCATCTCCAGACATCACCTTTTGCTCCCCAGAACTCGCCCCCACAACATCCTGGAGGGTGGTCAGAACCTTAGGCTCTGACCACCTCCCGATCATTATCACCACCAAAACCAGACTCACCCCAGCTAGCCACAAACACACATACACCAATTATAAAAGAGCTAACTGGGAAGCATTCACAAATGAGACAGAACAACACTTCACAACTCTAAACAGTACACCCATCACTAACATCAACAATGCTGTACACATACTCAATAAAACTATCCAAAACGCTGACAAGAAACACATTCCAAGAGGTAACAGAAAAAGACACAACCCCAACTTCACACCAGAAATTCAAAACCTCATCAGACAACGCGACATACTGAAACACTCCCCAGCACCCCACACACAAGACATCACACAACAAATTCAAGCACTCAACACCCAAACTAACAACAAAATACAAGAACAACAAAAACTAAATTGGAATAACTTCCTACAAACACTTGATCACAAAACAAACCCCAAAAAACTATACAAAACACTAAACAGCATCACACTTTCCAACAGCAACACAACACAATCACATGCTGCAATCACAACAACAGACTCTACTCCTTCATGTAAACAACAAGCAAACACTCTCATCAATCACTTCTCACATGTCAGCCACCTAAAACCTCACAAAGACGACCGACGTGTCATCCGACGTAAGAGACAATTCCCCACAGACCCTGACTATACACCCTTCACCAATCACCAGACAAAGCATATCATCAACAATCTCAAGCACTCACCCGCCTGTGGCCTAGACAACATAAGCAACATACACCTCAGACACCTGGGACCACAAGGCATACAAGCACTCACTAACATATCAAACTACAGCTATTCACACAACACAATACCAGACATTTGGAAGCATGGTATCATCATCACATTCCCCAAACCCAACAAAGACCCCACGCTACCCTCCTCGCACCGCCCCATCACACTCCTTTGCTCCCCCTCCAAAGTCATGGAACGCCTAGTATTACAACTAATTACACCTGACCTACCCCTAGCTCCAACACAACATGGCTTTAGGCCACTGCACTCCACAAACACTCTTCTCACAGACCTTACACAAAGAGCTTTCGACGGCATCAATTCAGCTAGACCACCACACAGATCACTATTAGCCACACTCGACATTAGTAAAGCCTTCGATGCCATCCCCCGCCACAACCTAACAAACAAAATCTACAACACAAACATGCACAACAACACAAAACGGTGGCTGGCCAACTTCCTAGCAGGCAGATGTGCACACGTATCTTTTGCCGGTCAGTCCTCTAAAATCAGAAACTTTCCAAACGGAGTCCCACAAGGATCCGTCCTATCGCCCGCACTCTTCAATCTGTACATGCACGATATAACTACACCCAATACGCCCCAAATAAACTTAGCCTCCTATGCAGATGACATAACACTCACATGCACACACCATGACCCAAAAAGAGCAACAGATCTCCTTCAACCCTATCTCAACACACTACATGGCTGGTGCACTACAAACAGACTTAATCTAGCCCCAGCCAAATCCACCGCAACCCTGCTCACAAGTTGGACAGGAGAACACGAATACATCCCTCAACTCACCATAAACAACACACCCCTAACACATACACACACACCCAAAATCCTAGGAGTAACATATGATACTCATATGACATTCAAACAGCACACCACAAACATTAAAAAGAAACTGACACCCAGACTTAACGCCCTCAGGTCACTTGCTCACACAAAATTTGGACACAACAAAGAAACTACCACCACAGTATATAAACAATACATAAGATCAGTGATGGAATACGCAAGCCCAGCCTGGGCTTCTAACCTAGCTGAAACACATCATAAGACCTTACAGACTATTCAAACAAAGCCCTGAAGATCATTACAGGCTGCACAGCTACTGCACCCACAGATCACCTACATCAAGAAACCAAAATCCTCAAAGTCAAAGACCATCTGGACATGAGAGGCACTCAATTCCTGGCAGCAGCCTCCACGAACCAAGACCACCCACTAAACTACATGGCAACACACCCACAGACACCAAGAAATATCAAAACAACACCCAGCACACGGTATCACACACAATTATTGTCCTCTCTCCCTCCCTGCCCACCCCGAACCAACTTCCAGAAGCACATCCATACTCATATCTCTCACCGATCCATCCACTCACTCACAGACAACACGCAGCTGCAAGCACGACCTCCCGAAATCCATCCTTCCGAATCCTCCCTTCCTCGCGAGGACAGAGTCCACCTGGCCAGGCTGAGATGCGGACACCATCCAGCTCTCCTGAGCTATCAGAAGAGACTGGATGACTCCGTTGTCGACACCTGCCCGGGATGTAACACAGCACCCCATACCATTAAACACATCATAGAAGACTGCATTTCACACAACCACTTACGCCAACAACACAATCTACACTCAATGAGAGCTCTGTGGGAAAGCCCGATCGTGGCCATGGCCTTTCTCAGGGACTCGGGGCTGTTCGGCCAGGCAGCTTAGGGAACAACAACAACAACAACAACAATGTTACCATCGGCTTCTCACCACCACAGCCAACATCCCAAACCTACAAACTTGCAACCACTGTCCACTCCATCTACCTCCAGCCTGTTGTTGTTGTTGTTGTTGTTCCCTAAGCTGCCTGGCCGAACAGCCCCGAGTCCCTGAGGAAGGCCATGGCACGATCGGGCTTTCCCACAGAGCTCTCATTGAGTGAGTGTTGTTGGCGTAAGTGGTTGTGTGAAATGCAGTCTTCTATGATGTGTTTAATGGTATGGGGTGCTGTGTTACATCCCGGGCAGGAGTCGACAACGGAGTCATCCAGTCTCTTCTGATAGCTCAGGAGAGCTGGATGGTGTCCGCATCTCAGCCTGGCCAGGTGGACTCTGTCCTCGCGAGGAAGGGAGGATTCGGAAGGATGGATTTCGGGAGGTCGTGCATGCAGCTGCATGTTGTCTGTGAGTGAGTGGATGGATCGGTGAGAGATATGAGTATGGATGTGCTTCTGGAAGTTGGTTCGGGGTGGGTAGGGAGGGAGAGAGGACAATAATTGTGTGTGATACCTTGTGCTGGGTGTTGTTTTGATATTTCTTGGTGTCTTTTTTTTTTTTTTTTTTTTCTATATTCCAACTTACTTCCTCTCGGGCATAGGCTGAGAGCCTTAACATTCACCGCTTTACAATGAACAGTGAAGCCCGTGAGGTCTTGTTCCAGTCTAGGGAGTGAGACATGTGAAGCACGTAGAGTACAACGAGCACCTGCCATCTTGCCTTCACATGAGGCACGGTGCTCACTCATGGCCCGAAACGACCCCATCTCTGAAGCATCTCGTTCCCGTGCTTCACTGTCTCACTACCTACACTCGGACTCTCACACCTACACACACACAACGCCACCTGTTGAGCAGATAACTCACTGTGGGTGTGTTGCCATGTAGTTTAGTGGGTGGTCTTGGTTCGTGGAGGCTGCTGCCAGGAATTGAGTGCCTCTCATGTCCAGATGGTCTTTGACTTTGAGGATTTTGGTTTCTTGATGTAGGTGATCTGTGGGTGCAGTAGCTGTGCAGCCTGTAATGATCTTCAGGGCTTTGTTTTGAATAGTCTGTAATGACTTATGTGTTTCAGCTAGGTTAGAAGCCCAGGCTGGGCTTGCGTATTCCATCACTGATCTTATGTATTGTTTTTTTTTTTTTTTTTTTTTTTTTAGACAATGAACGGAGGAAGGAAAAACACAGATAAAACAAAAAGGTCCATGTGCCTAAAGGCATCCTCCATTCATAAAATGTTTGTAACAACTGGATTTAAACATTTGTAGATTGTAAGTTTGTGGAAAACAATTCGAGGGAAGTGAATTCCAAAGAGTAGTAGCCCTGGGGATAAATGAATTCTGATAAGCAGAAGTTCTGCATTGTGGAGGAGAAAGTGTAAATTCATGTGCGCTCTCAGCTGCCCTAGTTCTACGGGGAAAGATGTGGAGAGGCGGCACAATTGAAGCAAGTTCCTCGGAACAATTGCTGTGAAAATATCTGTAGAATAATGCAAGGGATGCAACGTTTCTTCGTATGGATAATGTAGGAAGGTCCTGTGTGATTGCAGGGTTATTGATTAATCTAATAGCTTTATTTTGAATTTTGTCCAACTGCCTCAATGCAACCACTCCACTTCCACCCCACAGAGGTGAACAGTAATCCATCTGAGAACGCACATGACTTTTATATATTACGGCCAACTGCTCGTCAGTGAAGAATTCTCGAACTCTGTACAGGAGTCCCAGTTTTTTAGAGGCATTCTTAGCAATGCTTCTAACATAATGTGTCCAGCTCAAGTTAGTAGTTAATGTTACACCGAGAATGTCAATACTAGGGGAAGTGGGAATATTTACATCATTAAAAATATATGGGAGTCAGTGAGATTCTGTCGGTTAGAAAATTTAATGTACTTGGTTTTCTGTGCATTAAAGGAAACTAGATTCTTTTGTCCCCATCCATTAATTCTAGAAAGGTCCTGGTTCAGAGAAATTGCAGTGTTTATTTTTGAATATATAAGATCGGGTTGGGTGAAAGAATTGGTAAATGTGAAGGAACTGTGGAGTGTTGAGTCATCTGCGTAGGAATGTATTGGATTACGAGTGGTAGATATGAGATCATTGATATGAATGAGGAACAGAATTGGGGCCAAAACTGATCCCTGGGGAACACCAGCATTTATTGAGTGAAATTGAGAATAAAGGCCATCTACCATTACACATATTTTTCTGTTATGAAGATAAGAAGAAATTAGTGGAACTAATGATGCAAGGCCGTAGTGTGACATCTTCGACAATAAGGATTGATGCCACTCTATCAAATGCCTTTGATATATCCAGTGCTATTGTATGTGTTTCACCATGTTGGTCTGTAGCTTGGTTGAGTTGATGCGTAAGAAGGCAAAGCATATCTGCAGTTGATCGACATCGTCTAAAACCATATTGCCTATCACTGATTAATTTATTATTCTCAAGATGCTTAATTATGTGATTATTTAATATAATTTCAAAGACTTTACCAAGAGTGGAAGTTATAGCTATTGGTCTGTAGTTTGATGGATCTGAAGAGGCACCTTTTTTAGGAACTGGATGGATGTTTGCTTCTTTCCAGGGTACTGGGAAGCATGAGGTATGAGTACACAGACGGAAATATTTTGCCAATACAGGAGCGAGCACCAAGGAGCAATTCTTAAGTACTATTGGAGGAATTTCATCTGGACCAGGAGCCTTATCTACTGAGAGATTCTGCAAAATAGTTTTGACATGTCTGGTGTGGATCTTAAGTGAGGGAATTTCAGGCGAATTAAAATTAAGTACAGGGACATCTTGATTTATTACATCTAAGGTTGAGTTGGTGGAGAAAATATCCGCAAGAAGGTTAGCTTTACCTCGTGGGTCACTTACAAGATTGCCAGTCGGAGATTTTAATGGTAGAATGGATGAAGCAGTAGTGAAGTTGGATTTAAATGAGTTAAGAGTAGACCAAAATATTTTGTTATCATTTGGATTATTTAGAAGTTTATTTGCCTGCTTGTGGAGAAAGTTTGATTTAGTTAGGTTTAATACAGTTTTGGCATGATTTCTGATGTTTCTAAAGTAATTAAAGGCTTCATGTGTTTTTGATCTTGTGTATGCATTGTAGGCTATTGCTTTTTGTTCAGTTACTCTAGCACAATAATGGTCAAACCATTTAGGTGAATTAGATCTTTTACTGTACTTTTGATGAGGAATAAAAGTTTCCATTCCAATTTTTACAAAATCTTGTATGTGGCTCAAGGTGGAGTGTGCATCATTAGAAAAGAAAGAGGTCCAGGGAATATCAATAAAGAAACCTTGAAGACCCTCCCAGTCTGCCCTATCGTAATGCCATTTAGTCACCAAAACAGGTTCAGAGTGGGAAGGTGTGGTAGGCGATAGACAGGTGGCCTGTATCAGACAGTGATCAGAAGATCCAAGCGGGGACCTCACTGTAACATCATTTTTTTTTGAATTGGTTGTTAAAAATAAGTCCAGTAGGTGGGAATTATGATTAGGATTATCTGGTACACGGGTGGGTTGGTTGACTAGTTGAGTGAGATTAAATGAGTCTGCAAATAGCTCACATTCAAGACCAGCATCATCAGTCCTGGCTGAATGAGTGAGCCATTCAACATTATGGACATTAAAATCACCCAACACAGTGATTTCAGAAGAAGCATTTAAGTTGAGGACACTGAGTTGTGAGGACAGAGAATCAAAAAGACTTTGCTCTGGAGGAGTATTTGGGGAACGGTAGATGCAACATATGTATTTAAATTTACCAGCAGAAATTAATTTGTATATAGAATAATAAAAATAGGGACAATTTAAACTAGTAACCTCCTCCAGGGCAATTTCAGATTTTGCGAAGCAACATACACCTCCTTTAGGTCTGAAATTTTGGAGCAGTTGATAACCTGGAAAATTAAATCTAGACGTGTCAGATGTGGATGTTACTGGAGTCTCTGTCAAAAAAAGGAGAGTAGGGGATTCTGCTTGAAGAAATTGGTGTACAGAATTGATGTTAGAGTGAAGTCCCCTTATATTACTAAAGAAAAAGCTGCACCGACGAGCAGCTTTGGGACGTTGCAATGCTCTTGACACAGTCGCATGATGACGACCGGGAGGGCCCTGTGTCAATGACCCAACCCTGCCGGGGGTGGATATCCGATGGACCACCAGGTTTGCACTTAACAATTGTATTGCCATATTTATTAGGTAAGTGTATGGTGTTGCATGTATGATATGTAGTGGGAAGAGTAGTGTTTTATGGATAGAGGATAGCGATGTAGGGCAATGTCGTGAAGTTGGATGTGTATGTTATATAAAGAAGGTTTTCCTGATACCCCTGATGTGTGAGGCAGAAAGATATGTATCCAGCTTCCAAGGCTGTGGTGGTAGTTTCTTTGTTGTGTCCAAATTTTGTGTGAGCAAGTGACCTGAGGGCGTTAAGTCTGGGTGTCAGTTTCTTTTTAATGTTTGTGGTGTGCTGTTTGAATGTCATATGAGTATCATATGTTACTCCTAGGATTTTGGGTGTGTGTGTATGTGTTAGGGGTGTGTTGTTTATGGTGAGTTGAGGGATGTATTCGTGTTCTGTCCAACTTGTGAGCAGGGTTGCGGTGGATTTGGCTGGGGCTTGATTAAGTCTGTTTGTAGTGCACCAGCCATGTAGTGTGTTGAGATAGGGTTGAAGGAGATCTGTTGCTCTTTTTGGGTCATGGTGTGTGCATGTGAGTGTTATGTCATCTGCATAGGAGGCTAAGTTTATTTGGGGCGTATTGGGTGTAGTTATATCGTGCATGTACAGATTGAAGAGTGCGGGCGATAGGACGGATCCTTGTGGGACTCCGTTTGGAAAGTTTCTGATTTTAGATGACTGACCGGCAAAAGATACGCCTCCAGCCTGTAAAACACATAAGCAGCCACAGACCAAACCAGAAGGCAATATCATATATTAGATCACCTCACCCTTGAGTTAAAAAGGACACAACCCCCCAGCCCTCAACTCATCAAGGGCACAACCAACAATGATATACTCTGCAAAACCGGAACATGAGTTGCTACCATCGATATGACAAATCCTGAAACATCAGAAAGGGACATACTCATCACCATCAACAATTCCAAAGTCCAGGAAAACAAGAGCAGGAAACGAGAAGACAGAATTCTCCCCCTAAAGCCACAAGGACACAACCCCCCCCCCCAGCTAGACAGTCCAAGCCACAGGGAATTAAACACCACAAGATACCAGCTACCAGATGCCTTTCTGTCCGCTACTCCATCCACCGGCCTGGCAAGGTAAAAAGGTAGATATATATTCCCATAGACTTCATTTAAGTATCTCGGTTTAGAGCTGTTCTGGACACCAGTGGTAAAGGAACAGATTCGAAGATCGAGGGCACAGTTGAAGGATTGATTCAGTTGACCGCAGTGCGAAGACACAATTCCGAGACTGTATACGCCACCCACAAATAACTAATTATTTTGAGTGGGTATCAAACAAGCTTGTTTATTAGAGCCTTCCAGGTAAAGTAATCTAATATTCTTGCCTACCCCAAACCCGGTGCTATTGTGGATAACGGCAAACAACCCAGTGTATTAAAGCTTTATTCGGGATAGACCAAACTGCAAGTAATTCATCAAAGTATTTATAAAGACCAGAGTGGTCAGGAGTTACTCCTGCATTAGCTCGATTCTATTGTTGCCACGGCTTGTGCTGTGGGGATCGGTTTTTACATCATACCCGAAAGAGGATTTATGGAGCTCCGATCTTACTCGCAACCATCTGAACAATTTAACCAGCACACCTAAACTTCGTTAAATGCGGAAATAGCCTCACGAAAATATCATGCCCTGGTGGGGGCACAAACTCTCGACCCTTGGGTGTGAGGCAGGCACCTTACTAGTTAGACCAATAGAGATATCCCACTTGGCCTGTTCGGCTCAGGGTATTTCCGCATCCGAGGTCTGTTTAGGATAGCCTATTTTCACTGACTTTACACTACTTCACCTTCCGGGAAGCGAAAGCTCCGAACAGAGAGGAACGAACAGAGAGGAACAAGCTTGAGACGAATCGACCGAGAGTCCGTCAGAGAGATGAACGGGAATGGTGAGTCAACTTCGCTGAGCGATGCTACACGCACCTACAAACTGCCCAGTTGGCAACTCGTTTGGGCGGCTGGCAACTCCACAACCCAACCCCATCGAGTCTCACAACACTCCCTGCTCTCTCGTATCCTCTTCCTTGGCCTGTGGGGGATCGGTTTTTACACCATATCCGAAAGAGGATTTATGGAGCTCCGATCTTACTCTCAACCATCTGAATAATTTAACCAGCACACCTAAACTTCGTTAAATGCGGAAATAGCCTCACGAAAATATCATGCCCTGGTGGGGGCACGAACTCTCGACCCTTGGGTGTGAGGCAGGCACCTTACCAGTTAGACCAATAGAGATATCCCACTTGGCCTGTTCGGCTCGGGGTATTTCCGCATCCGAGGTCTGTTTAGGCTAGCCTATTTTCACTGACTTTACAGTGCTAGGTAACATAGTATTTAAGGTCTCAAACCCAAGTACTCGAGTTAAACTGTGCTAACACAGTCACGTCAGGACAACCCCCCACAGCCAACGGATCTACCCAAGATTGGATTACTAATTCTACACCCATTGGATTAATTATTCTACACATCGAAAGTGAAGTTATTATACCGTAAAAGTTATAGAAGATCTAACTGTGAAAAGAAATTATACTTGGCGTATTATCAGAGAGAAAGTGTATAAAGATCGAAAGTGAAAGTAATTAAAATATATCCACTGCGTATATGATAAAAAGTATTCTGGAAACATTGGATACTACGCACGTATATAAAAGCGAGAGAAAGGAAGCTCTAGTGAAACCCAAAGAAATCAGGGAAGTAGCCTACTGATAATAATTCTGCTAAAATTAATAACAAATAAATTCAAGTTAACTTATGCGCAAGCACCAGTGATTTAACCTCAGGAAAAATAATTACGTTCAGCTCCCAAAATCCAGAACAACTCTACGCAGGTAAATACCAAAAGTTCACATATATAATTACTACATAACCTTTCTAATCACAAGTGTAAATCCTCGATTGAAAGGAGTGCTATTCTTATCTCTGAAATAAATACAGGACAAGTGTAATCTTTCAGTTAGAAAGCAGTCCCTAATACTTACTTAGATATTGCATAGGATAATCCAGTCTTGCGAGTCAGACGTAGTGGAGCCTCGTTCGTGCACTTTAATTGTTTTGTTCTTGACCATAATAATTCTAGTTTTTACGTATGCGATATTCTTGTGCAAATAAACAGAATATGAATACACGTCTTGTGATAATTTTCCTCTATTGTCTTTATGTGTCTGTGGTAAAACAATTTAACTTCTCCAGTTAGGAAGAGCCCACTTGATCAAAACCAATTACACCCCAGTAAAAACCTGGCATAACACATACAATGCTATTTTAATCAGGGAACAATGAGGGTATTTTTTTGGCATTTCGGTGTGCTGTGGCAATGCACTGATACTAGGTACAGCACAAATTCCATCCCAATAACATCATCCCATTGACATATCGGGATTCAAACCCAGGTCCATTGGATTACCAGTCCAGTGGCAAGACCACTCCGCCACACCTCCCCTGCAACAACCTCCACAACAAAGCTTCATATCGACGGTTTTCCACATCTCCCGACCTCCAACCTTATTTCACAACGTGCACGACTGATCAACTCACCAGAATTACCTGGTGCAACAGCTGCACCATGCCCAACAATACCGAACAAGACCTTGATCCTTCCTGGCGTGCCCTTCATGCCCGGAGATACCCTATACACATGACATCTCAGCCAGAAGAGACACTGCCTCCCCTTCCTTGCATCCAACAACCACCCCTAGTAATTAATTCCAGAACTGTTCTTTGACGTCTCTACCTAAACCTGCTTGGGGGGCATATATGCTAATATAATATCTGACTCTCACCCAACTTTCATTCTTAACCCGGCAAGTGCGGATCTACTTATATAAGGTGTATCGGTGCGCTGCGGAACTCCTTATATAATCCAAGGCCTAAAAAAAAACATTTAAACCAGCCCAGTATCAATTTATTTTTTATTGCCCGTTGGCCATGGCAAAGATCACTCTTCCACATCCCCTCCTTCCCCCCTTACCCCCCCCCCCCTTCAATTATCACCTATTCTCCCTGTTATTTCCTTATTCTTAGGTATATTTTCGTGCTAACATTAGCGAGTTGCTAGCAGGGCGTGGTCATCTGTGTTACCAAGCATGGGAAAGAGCGAGAGAGAGAGTATCGCGCGACAGTGTCTCTCCAGACGTGGGGAGGAGTGGGAGGCTGGTTCACACTCGATTATTACAACTCCTGGCCTCTGTTGCCAATTTTGACCAGCCAAACGCTGTTTCCACTTGTTTTATTGCTGTTATTGCAGGTTAATACCTTTATAATCAACGTAAAATAGGTGCATATGGATAAGTATTAATTATATTTATGGTACAATGACGATTTGAGTGAAGGAAACCATCTAAATACCTCCGCACAGGGGTGGCTGTATACTATAGGGGGTACGCAGCGGAGAGGTTAATAAAATCAGTCTTTCATTAAACCTATTAACTTCTATTACACAATCTGCTCACCTCTTTGCCACCAGAAAACCCACCCCTCCTGTACCATGTTCGTTTCCCTTCCATATGAATTTGAAGCGTTAATTTTTCCCCTTAATCCACCTCACACTCCCCCCTTTCTCTCGGGTTTCCTGGGCACAACATACATCCACTCGACGTCTCTCTAGCATCTCCGCAATCTCACCAGTCTTTCATTTCATAGTTCCAACATTCACACTTCCGAACCTAAACTTGGGGGAAGAATCCACGGTAGTGTCCTTTTGCGATTTTGTATCAACAGACTTGCGTTTTCTCTGTGGTTTTTGTTATGATTGGTATTTTTGACAATGTTGGAGGTCACTATCCCCAGGTATCCAGCTCCAGGCAACCCTGGGTATTTGTCACCCAGAGCTAGTCATCCCAAGATCTTAACCCGGCAGCTGCAGGGAGACTCTTAAGAGGTTTTACTGGGCGACTGCGTGGAGACTCTTAAGATCCTAGGCCTAAAAAAAAACTTTTAAAAGGCCCCAGTAGCACTTTAAATTTTTTGTTTTTCCTCTCGGCCATGCCACATATCACTCCTCCACATCCCCACCTTTTCCCCCCCCCCTCTTCAATTATCACCTATTTTTCTCTTATTCCTGTAATTATCGGTTTATTTATGACGCCAAAACTCGCCACCCTGTTACAAGGTGCATGGTGAGGGGGGGTGGAGGTGGAGGAGGGAGAGAGACTCGTAGCCCACACTACCTCCTGTGTCTCAACAGAGCTGCCATGGTGGAGGGAGGATGTGGTCTCTCTCTCTCCTCCAACTTCATGACTGAACCGCTCTACTTTATTTCAAGTTTCTCACCATCCAAACACTTTTCCCACTTGTTTTATTGTTGTAACATGTTACTATCTTCATATTAAACGTAAAATAGGCGCATATGGATAAGTATTAATGATATTTATGGTAAAATAATGATTTTAGCGAGGAATTTGTGTAAATACCTTCGCACAGCGGTATGGTGTATACTACAGGGGCTGCGCAGCGGAGAGGTTAATAGGGGTGGGACATAGGGGCCTCGGGGCACCCCACCAGAACCAACCGCAGGGACGCAATCCGTGCGCACACACGGCACTACGGCTGGCCCAGTATTATGCGCCGTTATAGGGCAGCCTCCCGGTGCACTACCTCCGGGTTCAGGCCCCTGTGCTACTAGGCGGAAAGTGCCAGTCATTAAAGACACTATGCCTTGTACCCTCTAGGTCCTCCTGGCCAAGATGCACCCCCAGGGGGCCAGAGCGGAGCCTGAGGTAGGTACCTCCACGTTGGCGAGCCGCCGTTGGGAGAGTTTGAAGCATGTTTTACGTGAGGACGTACCTGCTCTAGCTAGCCCCCAACCACAGTTGTTGGCTGTGGACCATAGCCTTTGTCCAAAGGTGCTTAGCCTGCAAGGCAGCAGGCGGTTTGTGTGGGGTTTCCTACCCTAGACAGGTTGCCATCCACAGCTAACGAGTCCTGTCTACCCGGATTGTGTAGGGTTGTCTCCCCTAGATGGGTTGCCGACCAAGGCTAACGAGTCCCATCCACCCGGGTAATATTAGATGGCAAAGCTTCAAATTGGATAAATGTTACAAGCGGTGTACCTCAAGGCTCAGTGCTTGGTCCAATTCAATTTCATATTTATATTAGCGATGTTGATGGACTATCTTGCAGAAACTCCAAATTTGCTGATGACACAAAGATTGAAAACAAATGTAAATTATCTATTGTATATACAAGAGATTCAGAATGATATAGACAAGCTGTGAATTAACTGGGCTCAGTCATGGCAGATGAATTTCAATATAGATACATGCAGAGTGCTTCACATTGATTGCCTAGTAAAAATTAAAGTCCAAATTATTTGATTAATGAAATTCAACTCATGAACGCAAATAAAGAAAATGATCTTGGAGTAGCTATAACGAACGATTTATATCCTGCTCAATAATGCGCTGAAGTTGTTAAAAATACAATAATATTATTCGCTACATTGGGAGATCTTTTGAATATATTGTAAACCCGCAAACAGGACAAGAGACTGAAACTGCACTTATGTGTGGAACACTCAGTCTTAAAATGTTATGTATGTAAACGTTATACGCACTTCATATAATTCATTGGTTCGTCGGCATTTGGAATATTGTGTCCAGTTTTGGTCGCCATACTATTAAAAAGTGTTACGTCTTGGGATATATAAACACTGGGCTCTTTCTATTGGACTAGGTATGCGGCAACAAGCAACAACGGAAAACGCTAGATCCAACCCTTATCTATAAACCCAGGCAACAAACCACACTAAACCGTCAAGAGTCCTGCCTGGACAACAAGGTATCCTATGACTCGGTTAGTGGTTACAGGGTGCACGCACTATAGACTGCTGATAGTCAAGCAGGCTATATAAAAGATCACACAATTAAGTTGACTTAAAGCTTCAAGGAAAAGATAGATAACGGAATTAAATTGCAGAAACAATTTAATAACAAACTAGAAGAAAGTACATTTAACGTTACGTTAATTAATACAACTAATCACCCCTGCGTGAAAGAAGGTGAAAGCAAACAGTCCTCAAAACATCGTACAGGTAGACAAGATGCATGTTTCTAAACTGCATGCGGCTACTGTAGGATCTGATGCTTAGCAAAGAAAGTACGTTACGGATTTAGAGAACTCTTAACTATTAAGCAGGAATAAATACTAGTGATAGGACCTACAGTGTATAATGGCATAGGTATAATTAAATAAAGGCAGCAACTCGCAACATAACCACATACAGGTGTGCTTCTCACTCTTAGTCAGGCAAGCCTGCTCGGACAGAGTCTCTAAGCCACACCCTGACTCACAATGCTCACAAAAACGGTAAACTGTGGCACAATAACAAGCATACAGAAATAATAAACCCCTAGCTGTTAATCTGCCAGGTGGCAGAGGTCTAGCTGGAAGGATATAGGCTTCGGATACCCGGGCTGAGCCACCTGCTCTAGCCTAGGGACGTTCCCAAGTCTGTGCGCCAAATTACTCTAATTGAAAGGGTGCTCTCTTGAGAGACTCAGATCCCAAGTATCTGACTCTCTCCTGGCGACCCTAAAACAAAAGCAAGACGTGCTAGCGCAGTGCTGAGTGGACTAGGCAAGGGCCCTCACACAACACAACACTAGACACACAGGGACACAGACAAGAAAATGCCCCCAGACTCCCACGGGTATCCTAGTAAAGTCGTGCGGGTCCACAGGATTCGCACCAGCAGACTTTACTTAAAGGATCGCAAAAAACCTCCCCTCCGGTCTAGCCCCTGCTAACCTGACACAAGAACACACTAGCAAGCATGAAACCACCAAATATGAGACAACAAAAAAAACTTCCTAGGTCTCATTAACAATTAAATCTCTGCATAAGGCCCAAAATCCTATCTAGTTATCTGAGAGCTCGTCGTTAATACAATAATAGATATAAGGTCTATCAAGGGGATGGGATAATTAAATAGATTGGTGAAGTAGTGGAAGGAAGGTATACAAAGTAAGAGAGAAAGTTTCTAAGTGGGTTTGAGAGGGATAGATATCGAGGGGGTCCGTAGGGTACGACAGTGAGGTGAGCTCTGAGTCTTGAATCTGTCTGGACCCCGCCCTAGGCATGCAGAATACATACCAGGCTTGGCAACACTCAACACAGTTGCCGGGTCAAAATCGTCTACCCCGTGCGTGAGTCGAAACTAAGCCTAACGTTGCCAACAAATGCATATGGCAACATCAGGCTCGTCCCAAGCTAGACTCTCCGCGCGAAGCAACGTCCCCCAGCCGGTCTCTCTCTCCCGCTCGTCTCCTCCCACTCTCACTAGACTTACATCTTATATTATAATGAAACAATCAACTATCGAGAATAAAATATACTAAGATGCGTTGGTTAAGAATAAGGGCAGCTACAAGCTGTGAAACAACATAAGAATATCCCAGACATTAGTTACATTGTCGTAGGATATATACTAAGGAAAAGCCGGCCGGCCGGCTGCCGCCAGCCGGTTTCTAAACGGCTGGGCAGCCAACGCGCGCGCATGCCCGCACGTGGCTACTATGCAGAAGCGTCACAAAAGACACTGAAAAACTAGAGAGAGTACAATGGAGAGTAAGTAAAATGATTACTGACTAAGAAATAAACCATAATTATGAGGAACGACTAAAAGGGTTAAACCTATTTACCTTGACAAACCACAGAATAAGAGGACACTTAATCCAAGTTTTGAAGATTATCAAAGGTCATGACAACATGGACTCAAGTAGGTACAGTACTTCACACCAGAGTGTAAAGTCAGTAAAAATAGGTTATCCTAAACAGAACCAGATGCGGAAATATACTTGATCCGACCAGGTCAAGTGAGATATCTTTCTTGGTCTAACTGGTAGAGTGACTGCCTCATAGCCTAAGGGTCCTGGGTTCAATCCCAGCCCATGGCATATTTTCGGGGGGCTATTTCAGCATCTAACGAAGTTTAGGTGTGTTGGTAAAATTGTTAAGATGGTTGAGAGTAAGATCGGAGCTCCATAAATCCACTTTCGGGTATGGTGTAAAAACCTGAAAGCTTCGAGTTCAGAACTAAAAAAAGTGTTAAGCCAGTAGGCTGATTGCTTGACTCTACTCTGTTCAGCGTGCATAGTGACTCGGTTTTTGTCGGCGTTTTCGTTGCCCGGTTTCGGGGCAAGAGGGGCATGGGGGACACTCTGGCTTTGTGTTCTTTCAGGGAGTCGGTCGCACTAGGGTTTGTTTGCACTTGGGAATTATGTGAGGATGATGCATGCATTGATTCAGCTTTGGTATTTGGCTTGTGCTGGATCTGGGGAATATTTGAGTATAGCATGTGAGGCTGTTCTGTTATTTCTGGCCTGTTCATTTCTTCATTATTTGCACTGTGGTCACGGTGAATACTTAGAACCAGTGCTAACCGCACTGGTTCTAAGTATTCACTTTGCATCTTAACATACACTTCACTATGGTTTTGATATTCGATGGGGGCACATTGCAGCGGTTGGTGATGAATTTGCATAGGGTTGCTGTTACAGTGCGGCCACGTGTTGGTTTGGGAGGCTATCGTAGTTTCCCCTCCGAGCCGCATTTTCTCTATTTGGTCCTCCCTTGCTGTTGTTGTTTACTCGGTTCCTCTGGTTGCCACTGCAGGTTCTTATGCTAGCAACGCGGATGGTTTGGTCTTGCACGCTAATCATGGGTGGTAAAGGGTTGGTAGGTAAGTCAGGAATAATTTTATCCTCCATAATCTCACTGACATTCGAATCCTAGGATAAATTAGTGATCATTAAATGCTATCTACCAGTTGCCTAGACTGAATTGCTATATAATTGATGTTGAAAAAATATCAAACATGATCCTGTATTTATTTGTTTATCACATCACATTGGTCCATTGACAATACTGAAAACCAAATTTTCGTGTCCGATAGTCTTGGAAGAAGCTTATTTTTTACTGTATTTATTTATTTATCTATTTATTGCTACTTTCCTCAGTAACTCTACTAGTTATATACAGTATTTTGCATTTTATATCTCGTTCTATCTCTTACTCCCCCTCCTCAACTTCATCTGTATTCCCTTTGAGTTTCTCCTTCTCCTCCGGCGTCCCTTCCTCTTCTTCCTCTCTCTTGTCATTCTTTTTCGTTAACTCTGCCATCCTGAAGGCGGCCTCAGGTGGAACTTCGTCTTCCTTATCTCCGTAGAAATCGATATGTGGGCTGTTGTGGTAAACTATCAATGGAAGTTAAATATTACTAAGCTATAATGAATCAAATAAAATCAATCTAAATGAATACTCTATATCTAAATTGAATTCAATCTGAAACAAGCTAATTTATATCCAAAGGTCTCACATAATAAATGTATATAATTATAGGGTAAGGTTATAAGGGTTAATATTAGCCAGGAATTAACTCACCAATAGTTCCACGTGGCAATGAGGCAAGGGAGAACGTTTTACCCAATATGGCGGTGGACAATGGGGAACGAGACTTCGGTCCCAAGACACGAGTCAAGTTAAAGAAAGAATAAATGATTACATGGGAATGGATATGAATAATATGCTTATCTATCAGTCAGTCATGATGTCGATGAGAGCGTCGTGATGGTGTAGTTGTGTGTATTGCTGTATGTGTATTGTGATTAGAGGCACAAAAGCACGATCAACTGAGGGCGGAAAATTAGATGTTAACTGGTTGGTGTTCGTGAAGGCTCTGGCGTACCTCAAAAGCACACCTTGCTGTCTTGGCAAACCGCCAGGAGCCCAAATTATCGTACCGCATTTAGGTTGCTCTATACGATAAATTATATTAATATATACGATAAATTCATATATACTACATAAGACCATGGCAATATTGCTTAATAGCATATTAGGCCTTTTATAACTTAACTTATTTACAATCTTATAATATACGATCTACTCGTCCTACGTCGTGCTGTAGGAGAGATCGTGACGTCACAGAGACATACAAGATCACAAAAGAGTCATATTCTATCGTATTTATACGATACACTCCCCCCACAAAAAAGACCTGAACCCCACCTTAAACCTAAAGTTGCCCAGAGGCTATCTTCTGACGCCACAAGTCGACGGCGCCAGCAGCAGCGCGTCTGGGACGCGTCCCGGTCCGAGAATGATCACCATCAGTATGAGGTGAGTCGTTCCTTTGAGAATCCTCGGACCCAGCAATAACAGGTGGAGCCTCAGATTGCAATGCGGAATCGAGCTCCAAAGCGTACAAACGTGCGATAGGACGAACAGTAGTTCCAGTGGCTGTCTTTAATAGCGCCACCCGCTCTACAGAGTCTGCCCCCTTGTATACCTCCAATACGCGGCCTAATTTCCAGTATAAACGAGGACTATCTTCTTTAATTAAAACAACTTCACCAACTGTAGGTGCCGTTGGTCTACCAGAGGGAGTAACACTCCTTTCCCTCAATGCTAGCAGATATTCACTAATCCACCGTTTCCTAAAATCCTCGATTATCCTGGATATATACTGGTATCTCTTAGACACCGCTACCTCAGAGTACAACGAGGGATCCTCTAACTCTACTATGGATTGGAAATCAGATGGAAACGCAGTCAATGGTTTCCCATATAGCAAGTGAGCTGGCGTTAATGGTAGTGGTTCTTGCAGGTCGGTGTACACGTATGTAAGCGCGCGATCATTCACGACTGCCTCTATCTCTGTGAGGACTGTCGTCAACTCACTCTTCTTTAATAGAGCACGTCCTACAACCGCTCTGAGTCCTGACTTTACTATGCCGACACACCGTTCCCACATGCCACCAAACCAAGGTGCCTTAACTGGAATGAACCTCCATTCGCACTTCTTTTCTCCCAAAAAAGTGATGATAGTAGGATCACTACTCATATCCTTTAGATATTTTGATGCTTGGACATAAGTGGGAGCATTGTCGCTAAGAATGAGTTGAGGGAATGAACGACGGGCACAAAACCGTCTGAACGCCAGCATAAATTCCTCGCTAGACATATTATCACATAGTTCTAGGTGTACCGCTCGAGACGTCGCACAGGTAAACAATAATATATAAACTTTCTCATGCTCCCTCGTCTTCAATGCCCCTGTGTAATCTAATCCTACCGCTTGGAAAGGTTCTACGTGCTTTACACGGCATTCAGGTAGGGGTGGAGCTGGTCCAGTTGCATATGGTTTACCCTTTAGTCTCTGGCATATTACACACTTTCTCACTACGCGTCGAGCTACTTGTCGAACTCTGGGTATCCACCATATGAGACGTAAATTTGATATAATATGACATACCCCGTAGTGTTTTACATCCCTATGTGCACGTATGATCAATAGATCAGTAACGTGATGTCTTGTTGGCATAAGTATAGGTCGGTTTGTGCCGTCTGGTACACCCGACCACTTCAGGCGACCCTCACACCTGATGAGGCCATTGTCTAGGTGCAACCTTAGTTGACGCACTATATTAGGCATTAATGTCTTATTCGAGCTTTTCAAGGATTCTAATTCATTGGAAAAGGTTTCTACTTGAACCCATTTGATCAAAGTTACTTCAGCTGCTTTAAATTCACGAGCATCAATGTTGTGACCCCTGTTGCAGAGTTGGCCCGTTACTTTAAGCTTAAGATTGGATACATATTGCAACACCCAAGCTACAACTCTGACTAGTTTATTATAGTCACCGAATCTTGCCCACTTTATGATAGGACCCGGTGGCTCATTTGGTTGGGCTGTAACTGCCACTGTTTCCAGTGGCAGAAGTCCCTCACCAACAGCATGCCATATCGTCCATTCACTTTCATGGAGCAGCCACTTTGGACCATGCCACCACAATTCGGACTTCATTAACTGGCTAGCCATTATACCCCTAGTTATGAGATCACTAGGGTTTTCCTTTGTATTTACATAATGATAAGCAACGTCTGGCAAAAGGGCTCTAATCTCATCTACCCTATTCCGCACATAAACTGGCAGAGACTTCTTGCTATGTATCCAGTTGAGTGCGACCTGACTATCGCACCATACGTGAACGATTTCAATATTTAATTCGCTCTCGTATGCTGCGCGTACATGTTGCACCAGACGTGCTAATAGCAGCATGGCAGTCAATTCCATTTTAGGGATAGTTACCTTTTTAACCGGGGCTACTTTGGCCCGGGCTGTAACTAAATGTGCCCCAAATGAAGTAACAACATATATGGCTACCCCGTATGCCGTGGCGCTAGCATCGCAAAACGTGTGTAACGTAACGTCACCGAACGCCGCCACTTTACGAGGTATAGGTTTAGTACATAGGATGGCATATTCATTCAACAACAATGTCCCTTGGTCATTCAGGTCCTCGGGCAAACTGTCATCCCATCCTATTTTACGTCTCCAAACTTCCTGCATTAGAATCCTAGCTCTTATGGTAACAGGTAATGCTAGACCCAAAGGATAAAAAATTGCGCAACTTTGCTCAACAGACTTCTTTTTGTGTGCGCTCCTGTCTGCTGAGCAAAAGACCTTGTTTGAAAAGTTAGTATGTCATGTTTAGGTTGCCAGATCATCCCCAAATTTCTGGACTTTTCCTGGTTAAGAGATGCCGTACCATCCACTTGTATTAAACTCTGAAGATCTTCACTATTAGTAACCCACTCGCGGAGAAATAGATGTGCATCCGCAAACAATCTGCGTGCTTGCCAGTATGCATACAACATATCATCTTGACTATCGCTAGTACCCTGCAAATTGTCAATGTATAATCCGCGAGATAGTTTACTTGTGTCCTCATGAGTGTCAGCTAGATGTTTTCTGATTGTGGCATTTAACAAAAACTGCGAGCAAGTGGCCCCAAAGATTACAACCCGAAAACGGTATATTATGATGGGACTTTCAGAGTCGCTAATGTCGCTGAACCAAAGAAAGCGGGTAACATCTCTATCTTCCTCCTTGAGCTTGACCATCAAGAATGCTTTCTCGATGTCACTGGTATAGGCGTACTTCCCCAGCCTAAACCGCAATAGATGTTGGGACAGGTCCGACACCATGGACGGACCTGTCAACAGGCAGTCATTCAGACTGGGTTGTTGACCTTGGTGGGCAGAACAGTCATACACCACCCGTATTGGTGTGGTGACGCTGTCTTTCTTTACCCCATGATGGGCCAGATAGTGAACCCTACCCTTCTTACACGGTTCCTCGACATCGACTCTCTCAATAAAACCCCTATCCTCATAACTCCGAAATACATCGTCATACGCCTGGCGCGTGCTCGGTTCGTTAGACAATTTCCGCTGCAATGCGTGCAAGCGACCTAATGCCAAACCATAGTTGGTAGGCAGGCTTATCTCACTGTTCTTCCAGGGTAAACTAACTTTATATTGCTTGTCTGAGGCACAGTAGCACACAGACTCGTCAAACCTTTGTAGCGCAACTTCCGAGTCATAATCAGTCTCCATAGGATTAATGCCTATGTGATCCAATCTCCACAGTCGTTCCAGGTCGAACTCGGCAGCCATCTTAGGGTCACTAGGTTGGGAATCCTCCCTTCCCAACTCCTCTGCCGCGGTTACATTGACTCTATATATCGAGACCGTGTCGACCAGGACCTTTGACTGTGTAGTATGCACCTTTCCGCTCATGCAGTATCCAAATTTAGTGGGGATTAAAATTACACCACACATCTTTTTAAATCCAGGGTATACTACTTCATAATAATGATCCACACCAAGTAGAACATGCACCTCACTCTGATTTCCCATGGGATCTGACAAGTTAACCCCTTTGCTATGTAATGCGTGTTCCACCTTCTTCACACCCACAGATACATATTCTGGTAGGGTGTCTACTACGATACAAGTCATAAAGTACCGGTTTTTACGATAGAAATATGAAATCTCCGCTATCTCGTAGACTTGTTTATCAGTAACCCCTGTGAAGCCCTGTAATCGAAGAGTCTCAGCCCCTACGATTCGGTGCTTCAGTCCCACTAGTACGGACCTCTTTATAAAGGAACGTTGAGACCCTTGATCTAGAAGTACCCGACAAACTTTGTTACTGTCATTACCTTCCATGGGAATCTGTATTGTGGGCAATATAGTGGTGTCTTGCGTGCTACCTAGTGCCACAGTTGTAGTACCCTCATTTTGACGTCTTTGACTTTATCTGCTGTAGGACACAACTTATCAAAGTGATGTCCTTTGCAGTGGCGACAGGGCCTTAAGTATGTAGCAGTACATTGTCCCTGCTTACCATGTTCTTTACTTAGACAACCTACACATAGCTTCAATCTTTTCGCCTGTGCTAGTTTTGTCTCATTTGTTGGGTATTTTATGCAGAAACTCCATTTATGTTTGTTGTTACATAGCTTACATAGAATCTGAGCAGGTTTCTTATACACACCCTCTTTCTTTACTTTAGTCCCCACTGTCATGCTTACTGTTCCCCTCTTCTCCACATTCTCACTCCCTCCCGACTCATACATTCTCCCTTTGTTCAACTGTAGATTATTGATCTCCTTACTGAACTGAGTTTTGAACTCCCCCAGCTCAAATGATCTTACCTTATCAAGTATTGCCATAGGAAGCTTCTGACGCAAGATAATGACTATCATTTCCTGCGTGGTAAGCCCTAGGGTATCTAGCGCTCGAGTATGGCACTCCATATTTGCCCTGAAGTTTGTCAACTCATCAACCTTATACTGTGGTTCTGTGAGCCCCAACAAGGCAATGACATGGGCCATCTTCAACTGCTCTCTATCCCCGTATGTGGACTCTAATAAGTGTACCGCTTCAAGATAACTACCACCCACTACTGCAAACCCCTCTATTAAATGTAAGGCCTCTCCTTCCATTTGTCCCTTCAGATAGTGAAACTTGCGGACATTATCCAAAGAGGATTCATGAACTGTAGATCGAAATACGTCCCAGAAAGCTAACCACTCGGTTAACTTGCCCCCAAATGTAGGAAGATTGAGCTTTGGGAGGTGTACAGTATGTTTTGGGTCAGCCCTTCTATGGGCCTCATTATCGCCTCCCTTCTTACTTGCGACAGCACGCTGTAATAGGTACTTCGCTCTAAAGACAGGTTCGTCATAGAGGGCGCGATTATCACACTCTGTAACAATCTCTTCCTCCTCTGTCATGGCAGCCACAATCACCTCACTCAGAGCCGTAATACGACCGTGGGTGACCTGGACGTTTTCTAATCTAGCCTCCAATTCCTCTAGTTCAGCAGTAGTGATGAAAGTGTTGACGTCCACTATTAGCCTATTTATTACTCCCCGAAGTCCCGCCCTTTGATTTTTAGGGGCTTTGTTCAGCACCCCACTAGACGGTGTCTCTTTACCGTTTTTATCCATTTTGCTTGCGAGCCTATAGGCTATGTATCTAAATATTACGTCACAAAACAACGGCCAAATAATAGGCTATTTAAGAGACGCCAACCGGCGGACTTCTATGTTATGGAGAAAAAATAGTACACTATATAGCAATACCTACTAATGGATCATATTGAACAAGAAAAAATGTTAGGTCAGGTCATATGTCACAGGAAGTCTGAAACTGAAAAGAACATTACTGGGGAAAGATGATGGGTGGGATGCAGAACTTGGGCAGGTGCAACGATGTGACCCTGCATTCCGGCTCTAACCATCGCTTGGCTAGCCTTGCCAGTTTATCATAGAGTTGTTCCTGCATCCTGTTATATGTCCTCGTTCATTGCCTTAAAATCCCTTACTGGTAGCTAGTTCCCGGGTCTGGGCACCAATGTGGTAAACTATCAATGGAAGTTAAATATTACTAAGCTATAATGAATCAAATAAAATCAATCTAAATGAATACTCTATATCTAAATTGAATTCAATCTGAAACAAGCTAATTTATATCCAAAGGTCTCACATAATAAATGTATATAATTATAGGGTAAGGTTGTAAGGGTTAATATTAGCCAGGAATTAACTCACCAATAGTTCCACATGGCAATGAGGCAAGGGAGAACGTTTTACCCAATATGGCGGTGGACAATGGGGAACGAGACTTCGGTCCCAAGACACGAGTCAAGTTAAAGAAAGAATAAATGATTACATGGGAATGGATATGAATAATATGCTTATCTATCAGTCAGTCATGATGTCGATGAGAGCGTCGTGATGGTGTAGTTGTGTGTATTGCTGTATGTGTATTGTGATTAGAGGCACAAAAGCACGATCAACTGAGGGCGGAAAATTAGATGTTAACTGGTTGGTGTTCGTGAAGGCTCTGGCGTACCTCAAAAGCACACCTTGCTGCCTTGGCAAACCGCCAGGAGCCCAAATTATCGTACCACATTTAGGTTGCTCTATACGATAAATTATATTAATATATACGATAAATTCATATATACTACATAAGACCATGGCAATATTGCTTAATAGCATATTAGGCCTTTTATAACTTAACTTATTTACAATCTTATAATATACGATCTACTCGTCCTACGTCGTGCTGTAGGAGAGATCGTGACGTCACAGAGACATACAAGATCACAAAAGAGTCATATTCTATCGTATTTATAGTATTTATACGATAGCTGTAGTAGAATACCACCATGTCGCCGAACAGGGACAGGAAGTTGAAGACTGTAACGGGAGACAGAGTTGAGTTGAGAGAGATGATCTATCTATCTATCTATCTATATGCTCAGGCCCAATCCCCATTTTGGGGGTAGCCGACTCAAGACAGCAAGAACAGGGAAAACACAAACACATAAAACAACGAATAAACACAGATAAAAAGCACAAACTTGCACACATCCAGGTCACCCAGGAGAAGACCCAGAGACCAGGGTCACCAAGGTCGCTCCAGCACTCCCCCGGCCCCCGACCACCCGGAGAGGTTCCGATCTCGGCAGGCAGACATGCAGCGGAGCCAAAGCCACAAGCCCTCCCACCACACTTCCAGGCGCACCCTTCATATTAATCGTCTTCCCGGGCCAGGCGCCTGATGGACTATTATCTAGTCCAACTTGCGCCCGACCCCTTACTCCAAATGACCACGTGTTCACTCAACTATTCACAAGCATTCTCCATTCACTCCTGTCCACCACCATTTCCCCTGCCTGATCTATAGTCATTCCTCTATCATCCAAAGCTTTTCTTACAAAGTCTCTCCATCTCAATGGGGGTCTTCCTGCCCTTCTATCTCCCCTTGTACCTGACTCACATATTCTCTTTGTAAGCCTTTCATCTCCCATTCGTTCAACATGACCATACCAGCTCAGAAACCCGTCTGTCCACTCTGGCTGACAAATGTTCCTGCTGCCCCACTCTCCTACGTATCTCTTCCTTCCTCAATCTGTCTCTACGAGTAACTCCACACATACTCCTCAAGCAGCTCATCTCCATCACATCCAGCCCTCTTTTCTCCTTTTTCTTCAGAGCCCATGTCTCAGCCCCATACATCACTGTTACCACAACAATTTCTTGATACAGTGCACTTTTTACTTTCACTCCGAGATTTCTCGTCTTCCACATACTTCCCATTGCTCCGAAAACCTTCCTTCTTTCACACACTCTCTGTTTTACCTCCATTTCCATACCTCCACTCCTGCTTATCGTTCCTCCTAGATATTTAAAACACTCTACTTGTTCCAATATTTCCCCATCCAGCCTCACATCTAGATTCACCCTATACTCTCCCCTATTACACACCATTACTTTACTTTTATTGACGTTCACCTTCAGTTTCCTCCTTCCACAAACCACACCAAACTCTTTGACTACCCGCTGCAGTTTCTCATCAGAATCCGCCACCAATGCCGTGTCATTAGCGAACAGCAACTGATTCAACTCCCAATCTCTACCATTCTTTCCTACTAAACCCAATCCTCTTCCTATAGTTCTTCTTTTCACCTCCCTCACCACACCATCCATAAACATATTAAACAGCCATGGTGACATTACACAACCCTCTCGCAAACCTACCTTTACCTCAAACCATTCACTCAACTCACCATTTCCTACTCTCACACATGCTCTGCTCCCTTCATAAAAACTCTTAACTGCTTCTAACAAATTTCCTCCTATTTCATAAATCCTTAACACCTTCCACATTGCTTCACGGTCCACACGATCATACGCTTTTTCCAAGTCCATAAAAGCCCAAAATATCTCCTTATGCTTCTCTAAATACTTCTCGCATAACTGTCTTACTGCAAACATCTGATCCACGCACCCTCTTCCCCTCCTAAAACCGCACTGTTCTTCTCCTATTGCAACTTCTGTACACTTTATTATCCTCTATCAACACCCTGCCATACAGCTTTCCAACCACTGACAATAAACTAATACCTCTATAACTTGAACACTCCTGCCGATCTCCCTTCCCCTTGTACAACGGCACAATACATGCACTCTTCCAGTCTATTGGTACCATTGACACAGCAAAGCACACATTGAAAAGTCTCACCAACCAATCTATTATCACATCTCCGCCCTTCTTTATACACTCCACAGCAATACCATCCAAACCTTCTGCTTTTCCCGCTCTCATTTGTTTCACTGCTTCTTTCACCTCATTTTCCTCAATTCTTTCATTCATTCCCTGCCACCTGGGTGGCCTGGGTAACCTATCTCCATCCACCTCTGCTTCAATCACTGCTTCTCTTCCATCTCTTGTATTTAATTAACCCGTGGAGCCCCGGCTAGTTTTGTAATGTTTGCGCACCAGAACCCGGCCGGTTTTCAAAAAATTGTTTTATTCCAGAAACAATAGCGAATGGGTTAGGAATGAAGGAAAAACCATGAAAAACCGCTCAAAAAGCTTAAAAAATGGTCCTACAGAGCCCCCGAAAACGGATTTTACAAGAGTAAAAAATTGAAGGCAATTATCCCAAAAAAACAGGTTATTGCGCGCTCGCGCGCACGCACGTGGACTTTGAGAGTTTTCAACCATCGGCACGGTTGCGTGGGATACGTATACAGTTCCCATACAAATCTGAGCCCTCTTGAGTGGCTACACCTGAGGTTACGGTCGGCGCAATTAGGGTGACGCGTCAGGCGCGTCTCTGGGGCTGTGCGTTACATACATCGCCGACGCGTCAGACGCGTCGCTGGGGCTGGACGGGTTAACAAAGATTCAAAATACTCGGCATATCTTTTCCTCACTTCAACTGGTTCCACTAGTAATTCTCCATTTGCATCTTTCACCGACTCTTCCCTCTTTTGTCCTCCTTTCCTTACTTTATTTACCTCCTTCCAGAACATCTTCTTTCGTTCTTCAAAATTCTCACTCAACCTTTGACCCCACCTTTCGTTTGTATCTTTTTTCGCTTCTCTAATTTTCCGTTTTGCCTCTCTCCTTTTCTCCTTGTACCTCTCCCATACCTCAACACTACCATCCTGTAAAACCCTCTCAAAACACTGTCTCTTCTCCTCAACTGCCTTTCTCACCGTATCATTCCACCACTCGCTTCCCTTCCTGATACCTCTGCCTCCTACTGTCCTTTTTCTGCATACTACCTCTGCACTTGCTTTCACCAACTGTTTCCTTAAACTGTTGCCATTCAACCTCTACTTATCTCACTTCCATCCACTTTTCATTTAGTCTTTCCTTGTACTCCCTCTCTTTTTCACTCTTCTCTAACTCACTAACTTTTATTACCTCTCTCACTTCACGCTTGTCTCTTATTCTCCTGTAACTCTTAACACTTAGCTTTCCCTCCACCAGGTAATGTTCTGACATACCCTCCGCCTCACGTCTCATCACATTCACATCCAGCAGTCTACACAATCTTTTCCTTGTCACCAGCACATAATCCATCAATGCCCTCTCTACAATCTCTCCCCTCACAAGTCAATGCCAGGTGTACTTGTGTATATGCCTTTTTTTGAAGAACGTATTACCTATACTCAATCTGCACTCTTCCCATACATTTTTCAGTCTTTCTCCACTCTCGTTTACACCATCCACACCAAAACTACCGATGACTCCCTCAACAGGCTCATTTCCTACCCTAGCATTTAGGTCCCCTAAAACTATAAAATTTTCATTTTCATCAAACCCTTGTAGACAATCTCTCAAATCCTCCCAGAAACCCTCTACCTCGTCTAACTCTCTTTCACTTACTGATCCAAACGCGCTTACAAAACCCACCTATCACCCTTAAACCGCATTCCCGCCCACATTAGCCTTGATGACACCTCTTTCCACTCTTTTATAAACTCTCTCAACTCTTCCTTCACAATAATAGCCACTCCTTCTTTCCCCTTGACTCCCTCGTCTACTCCAGACTTTCTACCTATCACGTTTCCAAAATCCACTTCTCCCTCTCCTTTCATCTTTGTTTCATTCAGTGCAAGTACATCATACTTCCTTCTTTCAAATAACCTTCCAATATCCTCTCGCTTCTCATTCGTACTACATCCACGCACATTCAAAGATCCTATTCTTAGGGTCCGGGACCACGAACGCGTTCCCTCGCCCCTATCTCTGTCTCATTTTTTTGGTAGATTTATTTAAGGGGAGAAGGATACCAGGCCCCCCGCCCCCGATCCCCTTTAGCCGACTTCTACGTCTCGCCGAAGAAAAGCGGTGGTGGAAATTTCTCACCCCTCCACCACAGAGGAGGCTACCTGCACCAGAAAGTGGCGGGCATTGGGGTCGCCACATCCCTACGCCATTTGAAAAAATTAGAGATGCAGACGGAGAAAAAGATAGAAGAGGCTATGGGAAGTAGAGGACACCAACCCTCACTCTGACAAAGGGTCAGCCAATTACTAGAGATGATGATGATGATGATGATGATGATTATTATTATTATTATTATTATGCAAGCTACCGAAGCCTCCCATTAGGGTGCAGAAACAAAGTAAAGATTGAATCCACACAGAATACCCGAGGCACTGGAAAAAGGCAACGGCAACTAAAACTGGGTGGATGGGACTCGTTAGTCTTGGTCAGCAACCCATCTAGGAGAGACAACCTTATAAAAATCCGGGTGGATGGAACTCGCCAGCCTTGGTCGGCAACCCATCTAGGGGAGTAAACCTGATACAAATCTGTACTGCTTACCTAAGGGTGAAGCAGGTTAGTGGATGGACTAGCCGAACACCACTGTAGAAATATAGTGCTAAAACGATACATAGAGGACCTCGGGGTCGAACGGACCCTAAATTGAGTGGTCAATCCTGTAAGTCCTTCAGTAAACTGGCATAGGTTGCCCCTCTAACAGGAGATAGGTCCACTTGGGGACCTTCTGTGTATGGCGACCCTCTTTAAGGGGAGTAAGGTGTCTGGCAATAGATAGATAGATACAAAAAAAAAAAAAAAAATAATAAGAACAAGAGAAAACAAGAAACGGCCCTAAGTAGAGAACCCAGAAGGAGAAATTAGGTACTTAAGGAGGATGATAAACTTAATAAAATTCTTGTTGAATAACAGTCCAATTAAAATAAAAGAAAGAAACACAAATTTAAAATAAAATAATTATTGTTGCAAAAAACATTTAGTCTAGACTTTAACGTACAAACATTATCCGACTGCAAAATCTTATTAGATAAATGATTCTACGACTCGACCAAAGACGGAATAAATCACCTAGAAAATTGAGTCGTAGAGACATTTACACGATTCATGGCAAAGTCAATACAATTCAAAGTAAACCTTGTTACACATACTTTTTTAAAGTTTGATGGAGATCTAGGGAGGAAACTAAAAAATAATGTATGAATAACTAAATCGACCAATAAATAAACCCTTCCCTCTAAAGTGCAAGTTCGCTATCGTTCGCCAGGGAAATATCGACACCTGAATGAGATAAAATGCCTTGTCTTCGTGGTGCAATGCATAAGTGTGTTGAGTTTCGGTGTGAGCGTCCTGGGTTCGAATCCCCGGACTGCCACATGTGTTTGTTAATTTCATTAATCGAGTTTAGGAGTAAAGTTGGTTAGTGGAGAGAACACAATAATTTATTTAAATCGCCAAACTAACAGGACGAAACAGGGGGCGTCCAAGAAGAATAACATCGATCAGATAGGGATAACTATTCCTATTCTAAGCCGATGAAGAAAACATACCTTTTGATGAAAATATCTCAAATATCCCTTCATTGCGTGGGTTATTATTTTTATTCCATTGATTTCACGAAGTCCTTTACTAAAGTAAGCATACTCAGACTACTTTATCTGGTAGACGTAATAAAAATAGTCATTCATTGATTGATCTGAGAGTGATAGACCACTTCAAAATCAAAGACCTCAGCTACATAAGCTCATCAAAATTGTCAAAATCCAGACAAAGGATCTCCAAAATGTTGTAACACCCCTCTCAACACTCTTAGAAAAGTAGATACGAGGTGCCATATACAAAGGCCTATCTTTCAATACCTTCACCTGACCTGATATATCATAATATCACTGTCAGCTTCTTGATTCCCACAGGTCCTTCCTCAATGTATTCAATCGCATAGTGTTGTCCAGAATATACAGTACTTAACCCTATCTGACGAGAGGCGGGTATTTTGGACCCTCACTTTTCACTATATGCTTAGAAAGACTTTCACATAATTAGTTTGGCGATTATAAATAACTCTTCACTCAATTCAGGTGTAATATTTTTCTGGGTGAGCAATAGCGAACCGGCATTTTAACCCCTACTGTACTGTAAGATACAGTATTAAAAGTCCCCCCCCCCTGGTCCCAAGCAATGTGGCCAAAATGGCAAGATAGAACAATCTTCCACCTCAAGAGATGAAGGAAGACTGGCTCTCTCAGCCTTCAGAGGGTTGGATATAAGCTGAGAAGTGTTGCCATATCGAGAGCAGTGCTCAAACGTTCGTGGTACCAGGCACAGCCTGATACAGGCAGTTACAAGGAAAGTACATTACCGACAGCTCCCAGCCATCGCTGGGACTGGGGAGTGACTTATCTACTAACGGCTGGTAGCCGTCGCCGGGATTGGATGGGTTAAGAGAAAACGAACTTCGACCGGAATATGTTTCTATCATGTATACATTTAACTTGAAGGGGGATCTAGGTGGCATATTTTTTACTTGAAAGGGAGTCTGTGTAGGTATTTTTCATAATCTAAGGGGCATCAAAAGGGCTTGATCAATTAAAAACCACAATAATAAGTAAGCGCAATATCGTAATATCCCCCAAGATGTCGAACCAGATAGTGTTAATGTACTTTTAATTTTGGCTTGATTATCGTTAGACAATTTTATATCGATTAGGAAGGTCTGTGAAAGGTAGAGGATTAATTGATGTACCGGTAGTGTTTGATCCTAGAATATTAGAGGTAGGCCTATAATATTATAATTTTTGTTTAATTAGTTGTTGTTGTTGTTGTTGTTCCCTAAGCTGCCTAGCCGAACAGCCCCGAGTCCCTGAGGAAGGCCATGGCCACGATTGGGCTTTCCCACAGAGCTCTCATTGAGTGTAGATTGTGTTGTTGGCGTAAGTGGTTGTGTGAAATGCAGTCTTCTATGATGTGTTTAATGGTATGGGGTGCTGTGTTACATCCCGGGCAGGTGTCGACAACAGAGTCATCCAGTCTCTTCTGATAGCTCAGGAGAGCTGGATGGTGTCCGCATCTCAGCCTGGCCAGGTGGACTCTGTCCTCGCGAGGAAGGGAGGATTCGGAAGGATGGATTTCGGGAGGTCGTGCTTGCATCTGTGTGTTGTCTGTGATTGAGTGGATGGATCGGCGAGAGATATGAGTATGGATGTGCTTCTGGAAGTTGGTTCGGGGTGGGCAGGGAGGGAGAGAGGACAGTAATTGTGTGTGATACCATGTGCTGGGTGTTGTTTTTATATTTCTTGGTGTCTGTGGGTGTGTTGCCATGTAGTTTAGTGGGTGGTCCTGGTTCGTGGAGGCTGCTGCCAGGAATTGAGTGCCTCTCATGTCCAGATGGTCTTTGACTTTGAGGATTTTGGTTTCTTGATGTAGGTGATCTGTGGGTGCAGTAGCTGTGCAGCCTGTAATGATCTTCAGGGCTTTGTTTTGAATAGTCTGTAAGGTCTTATGGTGTGTTTCAGCTAGGTTAGAAGCCCAGGCTGGGCTTGCGTATTCCATCACTGATCTTATGTATTGTTTATATGCTGTGGTGGTAGTTTCTTTGTTGTGTCCAAATTTTGTGTGAGCAAGTGACCTGAGGGCGTTAAGTCTGGGTGTCAGTTTCTTTTTAATGTTTGTGGTGTGCTGTTTGAATGTCATATGAGTATCATATGTTACTCCTAGGATTTTGGGTGTGTGTGTATGTGTTAGGGGTGTGTTGTTTATGGTGTGGTGAGTTGAGGGATGTATTCATGTTCTCCTGTCCAGCTTGTGAGCAGGGTTGCAGTGGATTTGGCTGGGGCTAGATTAAGTCTGTTTGTAGTGCACCAGGCATGTAGTGTGTTGAGATAGGGTTGAAGGAGATCTGTTGCTCTTTTTGGGTCATGGTGTGTGCATGTGAGTGTTATGTCATCTGCATAGGAGGCTAAGTTTATTTGGGGTGTATTGGGTGTAGTTATATCGTGCATGTACAGATTGAAGAGTGCGGGAGATAGGACGGATCCTTGTGGGACTCTGTTTGGAAAGTTTCTGATTCTAGATGACTGACCGGCAAAAGATACGTGTGCACATCTGCCTGCTAGGAAGTTGGCCAGCCACCTTTTTGTGTTGTTGTGCATGTTTGTGTTGTAGATTTTGTTTGTTAGGTTGTGGCGGGGGATGGCATCGAAGGCTTTACTAATGTCGAGTGTGGCTAATAGTGATCTGTGTGGTGGTCTAGCTGAGTTGATGCCGTCAAAAGCTCTTTGTGTAAGGTCTGTGAGAAGAGTGTTTGTGGAGTGCAGTGGCCTAAAGCCATGTTGTGTTGGAGCTAGGGATAGGTCGGGTGTAATTAGTTGTAATACTAGGCGTTCCATGACTTTGGAGGGGGTGCAAAGGAGTGTGATGGGGCGGTGCGAGGAGGGTAGCGTGGGGTCTTTGTTGGGTTTGGGGAATGTGGTGATGATACCATGCTTCCAAATGTCTGGTATTGTGTTGTGTAAATAACTGTAGTTTGATATGTTAGTGAGTGCTTGTATGCCTTTTGGTCCCAGGTGTCTGAGGTGTATGTTGCTTATGTTGTCTAGGCTACAAGCGGGTGAGTGCTTGAGATTGTTGATGATATGCTTTTTCTGGTGATTGGTGAAGGGTGTATAATCAGGGTCTGTGGGGAATTGTCTCTTACGTCGGATGACACGTCGGTCGTCTTTGTGAGGTTTTAGGTGGCTGACATGTGAGAAGTGATTGATGAGAGTGTTTGCTTGTTGTTTACATGAAGGAGTAGAGTCTATTGTTGTGATTGCAGCATGTGATTGTGTTGTGTTGCTGTTGGAAAGTGTGATGCTGTTAGTGTTTTGTAGAGTTTTTTGGGGTTTGTTTTGTGATCAAGTGTTTGTAGGAAGTTATTCCAATTTAGTTTTTGTTGTTCTTGTATTTTGTTGTTAGTCTGGGTGTTGAGTGCTTGGATTTGTTGTGTGATGTCTTGTGTGTGGGGTGCTGGGGAGTGTTTCAGTATGGCACGTTGTTTAATTAGTTATATATTTAGGAATTCAATCAAGTCTTTCGAGAATTAAAAGATATAATAATATTTCTCCTGGGTAAACTCCCTAAGCGTATTAACCCCTTCTTTACCGGCGACGTCTTTTAAAGATTATTCTAGCTATGGTTCTAGCTAGTTTAAGAAGGATCTGTGGTAGTATAAATGGTTAAGTGAGATAGTTCGAAGCCTGTTGATTGCTAGAGGCCCTTTATAAACTGAATAAAAGTGTAACAGTAGCCAGAGTAAAGCTAAAAAGACGTCATCGGTACAGAAGAGGTTAATAATAAGATCGTCTAATGTTAGGCAGAACAATATTAGAATAACGAAGTGGCATTAACCCATTGGCTGCGGGAGATGTTCCGGAACACCATGGCAATTTACAGCAATCTACAGGCTTTTAAAGCCTCTTAAAGCCTGTAAAATTGAGTGCAAGAGAGCGGGAGCGCGACAGGCCAAACGTCCTTCTCTCAGCCAGGCAGCTGAGGCACTGAGGGCTCTGAGTCAGAGTCTCACAAGATATATAGTGCTGCCAAAGGCAAATGTAGCGAGAAATTAGCGAGAATTGCTAATTTTAGCGAATGTCTATGGTAGTGCTGTGGGTGAACCTCGCGAGCTACGAAGCTCGTTCCAGCGTCATTTTGAAGCTATTTTCGTATAGTTTTCGGCTGAATACGTTTAATTTCATTCAGACACTTGCCTAATCAATTAAAAGTGCCTGAATGTGCTCTAATATGGCAGAAATAGGAGGAAATATGCCCGCAGCGTAAGTGTTAAAGATATTAACATCTTGTGTACCAGCGACGTCATTTAATTTTACTCTAGCTATATTTAAATAATTTTGTGCAGCTTAACCCATGGACGGCGAGCGTCCTCATATGAGCCAAGGCCTAAGAAAAAACGTTTAAAAGGCCCCAGTAGCACTTAAAACAAGTGAAATGGTGATTAAGTGAGATACTTCCCCTCCATACCTTCTATCACTCCTCCACATGTGTCAAAATCCCCTCCTTCCCCCCCCCCTTCAATTATCACCTATTTTTCCTCTTATTACCATCTTTATTGGTGTATTTATTGTGCTAACATCTCCAATCCGGTTCCAACGTGTGGTGCCAGACCTAGCAACAGCGTGGTGTGCTAGAGAGTGTGAGGGAGTGTGTCAGTCTGGCTTCAGGCCTCGCGAGGAGAGGGTGTGACTCGCCTCAACTCCACACTTCATGAATGACCGGTCAGCAATTTTGACCATCCAAACACTATTCTCACTTGTTTTATTGTTGTTAAATGTTAATATCGTCATATTAAACGTAAAATAGGCGCATATGAATAAGTAACAACGATATTAATGGTAAAATGACGATTTTAGTCAGGAATGAACCAAATTACCTTCACCCACCGCGACTTTTCAAATACCATACCTACGCACTTCTTAGGTTAAGAAGGGTCTGTTGTAGTAAAAAGGGTTAATTGAGATAGTTCGAAACCTGTTAACTGCTGTAGGCCCTTTTTACACCGAATACAATCGTCTAATAGTATCCAGAATAAAGTTAAAAGGACGGCACCGGTACTAAATGGGTTAACTTTTTCAATCAAATGACTCCAATTATATCTATATTTATCCTCTTCATTAATGCAGGTCTAGAAATTGTGACTACCAGGCTCTTGTAATTTAGGGATGTTGGGATCAAACGGCCTGTAAATGTCCACATTTATTACCTGGTTAATTCGTCCCAAAAGGTAGATATATCAGCATCATTGCTCAAGTCCTTTTTTTAGTCATGAAAGGTTAGTGGTCGGGATTTTGACACTAATAATTTTGAATAGACTATTGCTGCATCTCGACGAATTTATTCAGTTAATGAGAGATTTATCAGAGTTAGAGGGCTAATTAAGATGGTCTTGTCGCTATTGATTCCTAAATTACTTCTTATGATTAATATAAATGCTTGGTGAGAGTCAAAATATAGAAAACAAATGGCTTCAACAGATTGAAAGCGTTAAGGGGAGATTTCCACATGAGGGATTTTTTTCTGGAACCTTTTCTCCCCATTGCTTTTGAGGTTTTAAGACGTTCGCACCATTTGTTTGGTGATTTTAAGAACTTTCGCCCCATTGCTGTCAAATTTAATAACTTTCGTGCCATTTAGGTATTGATTATCTCCTGGCGAGCCTGTAATTTAAGAGGAACCGGCCTTTGGCCGGGAAATTTGTCTACCGAAAAATTTACAAGTTTCTCTTGAAAGGGTGCTAGGGGGTGTAATTTTAAGCTTGATGGAGGTCTAGGGAACAAATTAAAACCCTCCCCTTAATCCCTTCAGCACCATGACTTAATTTTCAGCATATTCGGGCTATCAATAGGGTTTTTTCTTTAGCCTTTAATCTACCTCTGGGACTCAGAGGGGTAAATACGATCTCAATAAAACCCTCTGAATTACATAGGTTCTTCTTAAACTGCATAACATCGACTGACTTTGGCCTGAATCAAAGGTAGAAAGGTGTCATGGTGCTGAAGGGGTTAAAGATCTATACATGGGAACTCACTGGCCGGGATGAGATGTTGGTACAAGCGGATTTTGTCAGTGTCGTAGAACCAGCAGTTACCAGTCTTGCCGCACGAGTTATCCCACACCAAGCACGCTGAGTCTGAAAGTATATAATTGTGGTAATGATTTTTGTTTTCAGTGCCTACCATCACTGGACAACGAAGAGCGTCTGAACTTCACAAGAGTCAGCCATGAAAAATAGTACGTTATTTGCTTTAGGTTGGAACATCAGAAAATATTATCATAGGAATGTGTCTAAAGCATAAATATCAACGAAACCATTTGGATAAGTATCAAACATAAACGAGGCTGTACAATTCTTTATAATAACCCAGATGCTTCAGAAATTGGCTTTAAAGGTTCAAAGATTCCAATTGGTGTACCCTTATGTATGCTCACAACTGTACAGTGGCGCTAATAAGTTATGTCTCAGCTGTCATTACGTTTGGCTCTCTCTATGCTGTATTAATGTCTGTCAGATGTTGGATAGTATGGGTAAGTGTAGGAACATGTTTGTATGAGTCACTCGAAATGTATAAATGAAGTTTTAGACATTGCTGATACCAATTATTCATCAAAATATACTTGGTGCCGAGACATCACTAATTTGGCCGACCGTACACCAAGACAAAGACACACAAACACTGACCAATGAAAGCCCCCATGATGATCGGAGACGGGATGAAGCCGAAGAAGCTGACGCAGACGGTGAGAGTGCCCAGTGCCAGCCCCTTGTCCTCGTCCCTCACTGTCCTGCAAAGGCCCTTACTCATAAAATATTTAAGAAATTTGCTTAAACTTACATTGTACTAAAAGTAAATCCCTAAACCATATTAAAAAATTCTTTGTAGTAGTTTCTAGGGGACATGTTAAAAGTCCACTACATTGCTACATCTAGCATGAACTAGCCGATAAAAATGTCTCCTAGGCTAAAGAAATCCTTCGTTGCAGCGCCCGTCACTTGACGGGCACCAAAGTGTGTCCTGGGAGTGAGTCAATCGAGTGCAGGCAGCGCAGGACCCCTTCATTCATTGCCCAACAAGGCTAGGGCAACACTGACGTAATATCAGATCATGTCTGCCACATCAATGCAGTGTTATACATAGCGAAAACCGCTCAAAACCGCTAATTTTTAGCGATTTTGGCCGACTTTTGCAAGATCGTTGCAAGACAACCAGACGTTGTACAGAGATGAATTTGGTGTCATTAGGAAGCTCTATTACTGTACTTGCATGTACTGTATATATAATTGTATTATGATCTGGCTCTTGTTCATGCATGAGAATGTGCAGGGAAATGAAGGTCAATTAGGGTCAAAATCCCCGCAGGGAATGAGTTAAAGACTTGTAAATATGTTCATTAATTGTTTAATAATATTACATTCACTATGTACACCAAAAATGCTTGAAAGTAATTAGTATTGTATCAAATAAACATGGAATATAATATATATCCATCAATGCAAAGAGATTGGCAAGATTTTGGCTGTAAACAGACAACGCTGCAAGCCAAAACAGGTAAGGATTGAACTACAGTATATGTTCTTAAAATTACAGTATATTAGTAATGTTTTTTTTTGAGGTAATGCATTACTTTAAATTAAGGCAATTCATTTTCCGTAAAGAAAAAATTGGTTAGTAAAAACCGCAATCTCTGTGACCAAGCACAGGTGGAAGGCGGTTGTCCAGCACCAAATATTTAGTCATGGATTCACTAAAATATCTTATATAAATCTCAAATCCCTATATTTATCATTTTTCTAGCAGTAATTTTGTAACAAACTTGCCAATTTCTTAACTTGGACCTCCACTGAGTTTGGAAATCAGCCGAGTTTTTCTAATGTTTTTGTTTTTTTTGTTAGGATTTATTGTTTTCTATTTTGACCCGTATTTTTTCGGAAATAACTTTGCCTCCACACCTAATTTATCGTAACCTATCCTAACCTAGCGAAACTAACATAGGCTAGGCCTGACCAACTTATACTTATTTAATTTGCGAACATATTTATATGGTTCAGTGGATAGAGAGAGAGAGAGAGAGAGAGAGAGAGAGAGAGAATTGCAGTTTGTTCTAAATCCTTCAATGAATCTCTCAAAGCTGAGAACAAGAACTAAGCACAATAAAATAACTCTCTGCTTAAACATGAAATGTTAGTGAACACCAGACATTATACCACTCTATTCTGTTGATCAGATCATCAAATATAGAATAAATCAAAGCACAAACTTACATGGAGCTATTCTGAAACTTATATCTATCTATATATATATATATATATATATATATATATATATATATATATATATATATATATATATATATATACACACACACAAATATAAATACCTTGTGGCTTACCTGAGATTAATCATGCTGGCGGCCACCTTACCCGTAGCCCACACAGACTTTATGATAATTTGGGCTATGAGGTAGTAGAAGAAGGTACTGCAGGTCTCATCGCAGTACCCACTCACTCCCCACCCACCAACACCAATAGCCTGGGGAGGGGAAGGGTAAAGCCGTTATCACACAAGCGCTTTTTCCCTCAATATCTTTGCTCAACACTGGTCTGGCAGCTTATGAGGTAACATTACATTAATGAAGGCAACGCACCAGGCGACAAAGGCCATATGGCACGAAATATTTAAAGACGGGAAGGAAGTTAACTAAATATCATCGAGAACTCTAACATGATGAAGGAAGGACATAATACGGGAGATAGAAAACGAGGGAGATTCAGAAAGAAAATCTGCAAGACATGGCGGCCGGCGGAGGAAAGCCAGAAAAGGGAAGAAACGCGTGCGGGCAACGGAAAATAAGGGGCAATCGAGGAAAAGATGGGAGACAGAAAGCTGAACGGTACAGCGCGAGCAAAGAGTCGGAGGAGAACGGGACATTAAAAACGAATGGGTAAGTCTGGCGTGGCCAATGCGGAGACGGGCCAAAGCCGTCTCCCATCGGCGATTACGGTGGGAGGGATCAGACCACCCAGAAACGGACGGTTTGACAGAACGAAGTTTATTAACGGAGATAGTGGACCACTGAGTCTGCCACCTCGACCAAAGAAACCTGGACAAGGCAGGGAAGAAATCAGAGGCCGGGACAGCAAGTGAGGAGCGGGTACCCCGCACGGCAGCAGAACGAGCAAGGCAATCAACCCGCTCATTACCGCAAACGCCAACGTGACTGGGAACCCAGCAAAAATGTACAAGCTTTTTGCGGACGGAAAGGCGGAAAAGCCATTCCTGAATGGAAAGAACTAAAGGGTGTAGAGCAGGGGAGGACTGTAAGATAAGTAGAGCACTGAGAGAATCAGAGAACAAAGTAAAGGACGAGGAGGGGAAGGAACACATAAAACGGAGGGCAATAAAAATAGCATAAAGTTCAGCAGTTAAAATACTGGCAACAGGAGGTAAAGAATATTGATACGAGCAAGTGGGAAAAAGGACGGCAAACCCCACGCCTACCGACGTCTTGGAGCCATCAGTAAACACAGGAGTGGTTGTAGCGTGAAGAGAGAGGTGATCTAAGAAACGAGACCGAAGAACGAGGGGAGAAGTAGAGGACTTGGAACAAGGGAGGATGGAAGGGCAAACCGAAGGACGAGGGAAAAGCCAGGGGGGAAAAGAGCAAAAGCGGAAAGGGAGGACGTTAGAAACAGGGAAAGAGCACGATGCGAGCAGCGAGAGCATGCGGACAGAAAACGGAGAACCAAGACGGGGGTGAGACGAAAAAGTAGCAACGACCGAAGGGGGAACTGAAAGATGTGAAGATGGGAATTGTTGAAGGCGAGCGTAAGAACGAAGGGACAGGAGAGCCCGACGGCGATAAAGAGAAGGGAAACCAGACTCAGCATAGAGGCTTTCAACAGGAGAGGAACGAAAAGCACCAAGGGCAAGACGAAGACCAGAGTGATGAACAGAATCAAGAGCATGGAGAACAGAATCAGAGGCTGAAGAGTAAACTTGACAGCCATAATCCAACTTAGAAAGGACAAGAACCATATGAAGCCGAAGAAGAAGCGCTCGATCAGCACCCCAAGTGAGGTGGGACAAGGACTGAAGAAGGCGGAGGCGGAGTAAGGCAGCATCCTTGAGAGAAGAAACATGAGCGGACCAATTAAGACGAGAATCAAAAGTAAGACCCAAAAAAGCAGTAGAGGAACGATAAGGGAGGGCAGTACCATAAAGAGTAAGAGGAGGATGAGGAATAGAATGGCAACGAGTAAAGGACATCGCGCAGGATTTGGAGGTGGAAAAACGGAACCCGTGGCGGGTTGCCCATGAAGAAACAGCCAGAATAGCGGATTAGATAAGAAGATGTAAAGCGGCAATATCTGAGTCGGCTGCGTAAATCGCAGTCGTCGACATACAAGGAAGACCGAACCCCGACAGGAAGAGAAGACACGATACCGTTGATAGCAATGAGAAAAAGGACGGTACTCAGGACACAACCCTGAGGGACACCTTCCAACTGAGGGTAAAGACGAGATAAGTGGGAAGCGACTCTGACACGAAAGGACCGAGAAGAAAGAAAATTCTGAATAAAGACTCCTAGATTACCGTAAATGCCACAAGAACGGAGCTGACGGCTTATGAGGTAAACATTTTAACTATTGTGGTTACGTAAATTCATCTATCACCAGTCTAGTTTCCGATACCAGTGCAAATTATTCCAGAAATGTTGCCAGAAAAATGTTGATTATCAAATGTTGACTATAAAAGCTCTCGTGTGATACCGGCTTAAGTAGTGGTTATTTGACTCTGGACCCCTTCTCCTTCATGTTTAGCCCAATTAGTTATGAGATTTAAGGGGGGTCACCGGCTTTTTTTATCTTTTTCTCCTTTTCTCTCTTTCCCTGGCTTGTATCCATTCGGCCCCATACAGCCAACTGTTTTAAGCAGTTTATCCCCATCCGGGTGTTCATTTTTTCCTGGAGAGCGATAGCAAGCCAGCATTGTATGGAGAAATCCGTCTTCGCCGGAGACATTTTTCTATCGAAAAAATTACAAATTTAGCTTGTTAAAATGCAAATATATATACAGTATGCTGGCTCGCTACCGCTCGCCAGAAAAAAATATTGACACCTGGATGGGGTTAAACATCTTAAAACAGTAGGCTGAATGAGGACGAATGGATACAAGTCGAAGAGAGAGGGAGAGAAAGAGAACAAAAGTGAGGTGGGCTCCCTTAAAGACGTTCGGACCCCCTATTAGTTTGTCGATTTTAAGACCTTCCGCCCTATCTAGGTGTCGATTTTAAGACCTTCCGCCCTATCTAGGTGTCGATTTTAAGACCTTCCGCCCTATCTAGGTGTCGATTTTAAGACCTTCTGCCCTATCTAGGTGTCGATTTTAAGACCTTCCGCCCTATCTAGGTGTCGATTTTAAGACCTTCCGCCCTATCTAGGTGTCGATTTTAAGACCTTCCGCCCTATCTAGGTGTCGATTTTAAGACCTTCCGCCCTATCTAGGTGTCGATTTTAAGACCTTCCGCCCTATCTAGGTGTCGATTTTAAGACCATCCGCCCTATCTAGGTGTCGATTTTAAGACCTTCCGCCCTATCTAGGTGTCGATTTTAACCCTCCAGCCCCGGCTATGTATTATATATATATTCCTCGAAACCCGGGTGTTTTGGCCGAAAAACGTCTAGGCTAGGCTACCGTATATTTCTTCCGCCCTATCTAGGTGTCGATTTTAAGACCTTCCGCCCTATCTAGGTGTCGATTTTAAGACCTTCCGCCCTATCTAGGTGTCGATTTTAAGACCTTCCGCCCTATCTAGGTGTCGATTTTAAGACCTTCCGCCCTATCTAGGTGTCGATTTTAAGACCTTCCGCCCTATCTAGGTGTCCATTTTAAGACCTTCCGCCCTATCTAGGTGTCCATTTTAAGACCTTCCGCCCTATCTAGGTGTCCATTTTAAGACCTTCCGCCCTATCTAGGTGTCCATTTTAAGACCTTCCGCCCTATCTAGGTGTCCATTTTAAGACCTTCCGCCCTATCTAGGTGTCTATTTTAAGACCTTCCGCCCTATCTAGGTGTCTATTTTAAGACCTTCCGCCCTATCTAGGTGTCTATTTTAAGACCTTCCGCCCTATCTAGGTGTCGATTTTAAGACCTTCCGCCCTATCTAGGTGTCGATTTTAAGACCTTCCGCCCTATCTAGGTGTCGATTTTAAGACCTTCCGCCCTATCTAGGTGTCGATTTTAAGACCTTCCGCCCTATCTAGGTGTCGATTTTAAGACCTTCCGCCCTATCTAGGTGTCTATTTTAAGACCTTCCGCCCTATCTAGGTGTCGATTTTAAGACCTTCCGCCCTATCTAGGTGTCGATTTTAACCCTCCAGCCCCGGCTATGTATTATATATATATTCCTCGAAACCTGGGTGTTTTGGCCGAAAAACGTCTAGGCTAGGCTACCGTATATTTGTTAATCAGACTGCTTCGTGGAGGTCCTTGATTTGCACGAAGATGTCATCCACGTATCTACAGTAGACGGCGGGTCGTTGGGTCGTTGGGCAGCTAGGAGCTCTTCCTCGATGGTACCCATGAAAAAGTTCGCAAAAAGAACTCCTAGGGAGCTGCCCATCGCCACACCGTCTATCTGCTTGTACATGTTGCCCCGGGGGCAAAGGAAGGGGGCATCCTTGGTACATAGCTCCAGTAGTGTTTTCAGGGCCTTCTCCGGGTTGAAACGCGTCGTATATCCTGTATCTTCATGTACTTTAATGTAACCCTGTACCACCATGAATTTTGCTCATCTCCTTCATCTACTTCCCGCCACCCAGCGAAAACTCATCAGAGACCTGGAAACTTTGAATAATAAAATTTCCAACGCAGAAATTGCCATTTCTTTCAACCTCGTATGTATTAAAGAAAATTGATTACCTGGCTTTACTAACATATATATATATATATATATATATATATATATATATATATACTGTACATATAAATATATATATATATATACAGTATATATACTGTATATATACATATATGTATTTTTTTTCCAGATATGAATTTGAATGATCTTCCAATTCGTCCAACTACTTTATTTGCATTTTTGATCCCTACAGAACACTGGAGACTTGCTTTAAATCTCTAGAAACTACATATCCACATTTAATAAGGTAACTTTACACATTTATTATTTGTAACGTTATAACCTATATTAATCTACATTCAGTCTAGTTCCCGAATATAGAGCAAAACATGTTCCAAATAGTTATATAAAATTGAGGATACAAAACTGGGAAAAGCCTTATAGCCATCTTACTGGTGTTTTGGTGGGAGTTGAAGCATAGCCGAGTGTGGATCCATACATGTTGTTGGTTGCATTCCCAATACACTTGCAGTCACTGAAGGTCTGTGTGGAAGATGTGAAGGAATGGTCACTATAAACATACAGAGTTGTTGTGATTACATTACAACACTCTCTATGTATTAAACTTCGTAGTAGCTGGGTGTTAAGGGGAGATATCCACTTGAGGGACTTTTTTCTTGATCTCTTTCTCCCTCATGTCTAGCCCCATTGCTTTTGAGATTTTAAGACGCTCGCCCCCTTTAGTTTGGCGATTTTAAGAACTTTCGCCCCATTTCTGTCAATTTTAAGAACTTTCGTGCCATTTAGGTGTAGATTTTTTCCTGGCGAGCGATAGCGAGCCTGTAATTTGAGAGGAGCCGGCGTTCGGCCGGGACATTTTTCTACCGAAAAATGTACAAATTTATCTTGAAAGGGGGTCTAGGGGGTGTAATTTTAAGCTTGATGGAAATCTAGGAAACACACTAAAAACCTCCCCTTAACCTAAGCGTAATTAAATGCGTCACACTGCTTGGTATCAGGCGTTTGCTTATCATTAAATGCGTCACACTGCTTGGTATCAGGCGTTTGCATATCATTAAATGCATCACACTGCTTGGTATCAGGCGTTTGCTTATCATTAAATGCGTCACACTGCTTGGTATCAGGCGTTTGCTTATCATTAAATGCGTCACACTGCTTGGTATCAGGCGTTTGCTTATCATTAAATGCGTCACACTGCATGGTATCAGGCGTTTGCTTTTCATTAAATGTGTCACACTGCTTGGTATCAGGCGTTTGCCTATCATTAAATGCGTCACACTGCTTGGTATCAGGCGTTTGCTTATCATTAAATGCGTCACACTGCTTGGTATCAGGCGTTTGCTTATCATTAAATGCGTCACACTGCATGGTATCAGGTGTTTGCTTATCATTAAATGCGTCACACTGCATGGTATCAGGCGTTTGCTTTTCATTAAATGTGTCACACTGCTTGGTATCAGGCGTTTGCTTATCATTAAATGCGTCACACTGCTTGGTATCAGGCGTTTGCTTATCATTAAATGCGTCACACTGCTTGGTATCAGGCGTTAGCATATCATTAAATGCGTCACACTGCTTGGCATCAGGAGTTTGCTTATCATCTTGTTAGCTTGTAGTCGGCCCTTGTACCACATTGTTTAGAATCAATCTTATTTCAAAAATCAATAGTTAACTAACATAGGGTCTAGACACCTTAGCCATGAACAAATTAATGATCCCACTATAGTCCCGTTTAAGAGAGCTTTATTACCTATAAGAACATACTACTAGTATCCTCAACTACTTGATTGCAGTACATATGAATATAGGAGTGTCTACGATACTATATTGACAAGTTGCAATAAGCTTTGGCATTATATTGATAGGGTTATCCTAGCAAACCTATCCGATCTAATGTATAGACATAATAAAAGCGAAACAACATATAGAGTAAGAGATCACGAACTATTGGGCTATGAGAGGTATTAGCCTGTGTACATCCAGCCACACAGGGAGAGTAGAGCACGGTGGACCTATCCTGTGAACACATTGGGGAGAACTGCTCGGAACACCCACAGTCAGACGAACAATCCGGGACTGACGATCTGGAAAATGCAACAGAAAGAGTAAGCAGATAATTAGCTGGATTTTTGTTTTTAGATTTTAATTACTTTAGGACATGACATTAAGGGGGGATGAGCCGCTTTTCTGGTCCCCTTTCTTCCTCATGTTTAGCCCCATTAGTTTTCAGATTTTAAGATGTTTGCCCCATTAGTTTGTCGATTTTAAGACCTTGCGCCCCATTTCTTCGTCAATATTTAGACCTTTCGTGCTATTTAGGTGTCTTATATTTTCCCTGGCGAACGATAGTGAGCCTGTAATGTTGGAAGAACCGGCCTTCGGCCAGGACATTTTTCTACCGAAAAATGTACAAATTAATCTAGAAGGGGGATGTAATGGATGTTTTTAAACATTTGATGGAGGTCTAGAGAGGAAACTGGAAAAATAATGAATACATGCAAAAATCGCCCAAAAAGTGAACCATCCCCCCTTAACGACATTAGGACGTGAGAAACCGATCTTCGTGTGGAGCACTCGGTCTTTAAATTTGTGTATGCATGTATGTACTTTAGCAAGTCAAAAGTAGTAAGTACTTGTTATATTTATATTCGATATTTCTTGACTATGTTTATGTAATACAGGTCGATGTCCCATATAAGATTCGGAATATTCATCAATTGGATGAAAGAAGTCATGAGCCGGAATCACAAAACCAAGCTATGCAGTGTACAGTGCCTCTATTACTAGATTCGCTAAATAATGGTTTGAAGGATGAGAACAAAGGGTTAAAGTTTCATAGTTTTGTTCTTTTTGTTTTCTTTTTTGAAACAGTGAATAGAGGAAGGACAAACACAGACAAAACAAAAAGGTCCATGTGCCTAAAGAAATCCTCCATTCAACAAATGCTTGTAACAATTGGATTTAACCTGGTGTAGGTTGCAGGTTTGTGGAAAGCAATTCCAAGGAAGTGAATTCCAGTGAGTAAATGTTCTGGGGATAAATTAATTTTGATAAGCAACATTATTACATTATGGAGGAGAGAGTGTGGGTATGGGTATTTCCAGCTTCCCTAGTTCTGCAGGGAAAGATGCAGAGAGGTGGTACAATTGAAGCAAGTTCCTCAGAACATTTACTGTGAACATATCTGCAGAGTAATGTAAATTATGCAACATTTCTTTGTATGAATAATGGAGGAAGATCCTGCATGATTGCAGGGTTATTGATTAATATAATTGCTTTATTTTGAATGTTGTCCAACGGCCTCAATGCAAGCACTTCACATCTATTCCACAAAGGTGAACAGTATTCCATCAGAGAACGCACATGACTTTTTCTTATATAATGGCTAGCTGCTCCACAGTGAAGAATTCTCAAACTCTTTATATAAGTCACATTTTCTTAAGAGTCATTTTAACAATGAAATTTAAAGATGAGGTGTCCAGTTCAGGCTGAAATTCAATGTTACATCAAGGATGTCAATACTAGAGAAAGTGGGAATAATTACATCATTAACAATTATGTGGGAGTCAGAAACATTATGTCTGCTAGAAAATTGCATTTGCTTGGTTTTCTGTACATTAAAGGAAACTAGATTTTGTTGTCCTTATTCACTAATTTTGGAAAGGTCCTGGTTCAGAAATATTGCAGTGTTTAATTTGGTATTTATAATTATCAGGCTGCGTGAAAGAACTGACAAATGTAAAGGAACTGTGGAGTGTTGATAACTATCTCATTGAACTCTTTTTATTACCACAGATCGTCTAAATTTAGCTAGCATAAAAATGAAAAGACGTCACCAGTACAGAAGGGGTAAATTATGATTAATATTAGAAGATTTTGTCAACTTTTGAATAACATATGAGAGTCAGAGGGTTAATTGAGAAAAATATACAGTAGCTAATTGGGAGAATAAGATTTTATAATATTAACGTGAGTGAGATGAACTTGACATAATCATTCTGATGTATAGTTATAATGGATCACATAACTCTTTTTGACTTGACTTAAGGGAGCCCACTTCGCTTTTTTTCCTCTTTCTCTCCCTCTTTGGCTTGCATCTATTCTGCATCATTCAGCCTACTGTTTTAAGACGTTTACCCCCATCCAGGTTTCATATTTTCCTGGCGAGCGGTAGCGAGCCAGCATATATATATTTTTGTTTTGACAGCAATCTAAATTTGTAAATTTTTCGATAGAAAAATGTCTCCGGTGAAGCCGGATTTCTCCATACAATGCTGGCTCGCTATCGCTCGCCAGGAATAAATAGACACCTGGATGGGGATAAACGTCTTGAAACAGTTGGCTGAATGGGGCCGAATGGATACAAGCCAGAGAAAGAGAAAAGGAGAGAAAGATAAAAAAATGCCGGTGACCCCCCTTAACCCGTCCAATCCCAGCGTCGCCTAATAGCCGTCAGTAGATAAGTCACTCTCCAGTCACAGCGACGAATGTAATTTTCTTGTAACTGCCTGTATCAGGCTGTGTCTGGTACCACGAACGTTTGAGCACTGCTCTCGATATGGCAACACTTCTCAGCTTATATAAGACCCTCTGAAGGCTGGGGGAGCCAGTCTTCCTTCATCTCTTGAGGTGGAAGGTTGTTCTATCTTGCCAATTTGGCCACATTGCTTGGGACTGGGGGGGGACTTTTATTACTGTAGCCTACGGTACAGTAGGGGTTAAGTTGACTATTCCCCTACTATTTCGAAATAAAACAGAAACCATTAAAATCCAACCCTGGGTAAGGTCCTTGCAAGTCTAGTTTGGGGCAGCCGATGAATATGAGGGAGGTGATGCCTATGGAGTAGAAGAGGGTTAGGAAGGTGTTGTATCCCGTGACGATCCTGGGCCGGGGTCTGAGCCACCTCATCACTATCCCGCCCAAGGCCGTCCCGATAACCAGGGAGGACATGCTGGCCGCTCCTGTCGGTAAAGTTGAAGGATAGGCTATTTTATTAAATCATGGGAAGAGCTTTCCCGACCAGATTGACCCTTATCGCTTATCTGTATAAGGGTCAATCTGGTCGGGAAAGGTCGTAGGGAAAGCTCTTACCATGGTTTAATAAAATGGCCCTTAGTTAATTGACCACTTGCGAATTTTATGCTATAAGAAAGTTATAGCCGTAAACATCAATTTTAAGAGTAATTACTTGTCTCTGTCACCTGTCCTATCTCTCCAGTACGGCCACCCGATCCTCCTAGCCGGCGGCGCTTGTGGCACTTTGGCGCTGCCGACTGGGAGGCTCTCCGGCAGTACTTCTTTGATTTGCCATGGAATTATTTCTGCTTCAGTGGCCGGGGACCCTCGGAGAGTGCTGAACGCATTACCGAGGTAATCCTATCGGGCGTGGAAGCATACATTCCATTCTCTTTCTCTCAGACTAATGCTAAAAAATCTTGGTTTACTCACGCTTGTTCTACTGCTGTCCGCAATAAGGAGGAAGCATTCAAACGGTACCGTCGCCTTAAAACTCAAGACTCTCATTCTTCCTATGTTTCTGCCCGGAATCAAGCCAAATCTGTTCTTCGACTTGCCAAACACTCTTTCATCAATAATAAATGCACTGAACTATCCAACTCTAGCTCTTCCCAAGCTTTCTGGCATCTAGCCAAAAACCTCTCCAACAATTTCTCTTCCTCGTCTTTCCCTCCCCTTTCCCACTCTGATGGTACAACCATCACTTCTTCCTCTGACAAAGCTAAACTCTTCACTCAAACTTTTGCTAGAAACTCCACCTTGGATGATTCCGGTGCGATTCCTCCCTCTCCACCCTCCTCTCTCTTACTTATGCCTAATATCCTAATCTCTTCTAAAGATGTACTTTCTACCCTCTCTGGGCTTAACACTAATAAGGCATACGGTCTGGACAGTATTCTTCCTGTTGTTCTCAAAAACTGGGCTTCCGTGCTGACTCCCTGCCTAGGCAAACTCTTTCGTCTCTGTCTATCCTCTAACGTCTTCCCTTCATGCTGGAAGTTTGCTCACATTCAACCTGTCCCAAAGAAGGGTGACCGCTCTCAACCCTCCAACTATCGTCCAATTGCTCTCATCTCTTGTCTTTCTAAAGTTTTTGAAACTATTCTTGCTTCCAAATTTCTTAAGCATTTCTCTTCTCATAATCTGCTCTCAGATCGCCAGTATGGCTTCCTTAAGGGTCGCTCTACTGGTGATCTTCTTTCTTATCTTACTAACTCTTGGTCATCCTCCTTTCGGGACTTCGGTGAGACTTTTTCTATTGCACTAGACATATCGAAAGCTTTCGATAGAGTCTGGCACAAATCTTTAATTTCTAAACTACCCTCCTTCGGTTTCTATCCCTCCATCTGTGCCTTTGTCTCTAATTTCCTTTCCGGCCGTTCCATAGCCGCAGTTATGGACGGCCATTGTTCACTTCCTCACCCTATAAACTCTGGTGTTTCTCAGGGCTCTGTCCTATCTCCTATTCTCTTTCTAATTTTTATAAATGATCTCCTTAACTGTACCTTAATTCCCGTCCATTCATACGCCAGACGACTCAACCTTGCACTACTCCATTAGTTTTTCAGAACGCCCCAGCCAGCAATCCCTTAACGACAAACGTAATGAAGCCATAGCACTCTTAAATTCTGATCTAAATACTATTTCCAATTGGGGCAGAGAAAACCTTGTTACCTTTAATGCTTTCAAAACCCAATTAATCCATCTATCTACCCGTCAGGATCTCCCAGCGGACTATGCCTTATTCTTCAACAATACAAAAATCAACCCTTCATCTTCTCTCAATATTCTTGGTGTCTCTTTTTCTTCTGCTCTCATTTGGAAGGACCATATTACCAGTCTTGCTAAGGCAGCCTCCCAGAAGCTGGGTGTGCTCAACCGCCTTAGGGGGTTCTTTTCCCCTGCACAGCTTCTTGCTCTGTACAGGGGCATAGTGCGTCCTTGTATTGAGTATTGTTCACATGTGTGGGGAGGTTCCTCTCACACCGCTCTCCTAGACAAAGTTGAAAGGAAGGCCGTTCGTATCATTAACTCCCGTCCACTCACCAACTCTCTGCAATCTCTCTCTCCGCCGCAATGTTGCATCTCTCTCGCTATTCTATCGCTACTATAATAATCAGTGTTCCTCAGATCTTTCCCAGTGCATACCACCTCCTTTACGTAGGGCACGTGGTACCCATCTTGCAACTCAATCTCACCCCTACTCTGTGCAACTCTCTAACCCAAGAGTGAAACGTTACTCTCAAACTTTCTTCTACTCAACAGCTGAGCTCTGGAACTCTCTCCCAGAATCAGTCTTTCCCTCTTCCTATAACTTAATTGCTTCAAACTCCGTGTGTCCAGGCATTTTGGCTCGATCGTCCCTTGATTTTGGCCCTGTCACTCTTTCAACTATGGGGGAGGCACTTGCTATAGGCAATTCTGCCTTTTGCCTCCCTCAATCACATAAAATAAAAAATAAAAATAAAAATGTAGGTTTGTGATGGATAGAAAGTGTGTTGATTTTAATTTACGTATTTATAAATGCTCTCCAACCGCATTTTAGCTCGTAATTCTGCTAAATATCGATGGTCCAACTTCCTTATAGCCCCAAACTCGCAAGTGGTCAATTGTTGGTAAATATAAACCCGAAACTATAAGATGTTTTTTTATTTTTTTATTTTTTTTGTCCTATGTGAATGAGGGAGACAAAAGGCATAACTGCCTGCAGCGAGTGCCTTCCCCAGATTTCAAAGAGTGACAGGGCCGAAATCAAGGGACGTTCGAGCTAAAATGCCTGGACACACTGAGTTTGAAGCAATTTAAGTCATAGGAAGAGGGAAAGACTGATTCTGGGAGAGAGTTCCAGAGCTCAGCAGTTGAATAGAAGAAAGTCTGAGAATAGCGTTTCACTCTTGGGTTGTCAAGTTGCACAGAGTAGGGGTGGGATTGTGTTGCAAGGCGGGTACTACGTACCCTACGTAGAGGAGGTGGTATACACTGGGAAAGCTCCGAGGAACACTGATTATTGTAGTAGTGATAGAATAGCGAGAGAGATGCAACATTGCGCGGAAGAGAGAGAGATTGCAGAGAATTGGTGAGTGGACGGGAGTTAATGATACGAAAGGCTTTCCTTTCTACTTTATCTAGGGGTGCGGTGTGAGAGGATCCTCCCCACACATGTGAACAATATTCAATACAAGGACGCACTGTGCCCCTGTACAGAGCAAGAAGCTGCACAGGGGTAAAGAACCCCTTGAGGCGGTTGAGCACACCCAGCTTCTGGGAGGCTGCCTTAGCGAGATTGGTAATATGGTCTTTCCAAGTGAGAGCAGAAGAAAAAGAGACACCGAGAACATTGAGAGAAGATGAAGGGTTGATTTTTGTATTGTTGAAGAATAAGCAATAGTCCTCTGGAGGTTCCTGACGGGTAGTAAGATGGATAAATTGAGTTTTGGAAGCATTAAATGCAACAAGGTTTTCTCTACCCCAATTGGAAATAGTATCTAGATCAGAAGATAAGTATTTTATGGCTTCATTACGTTTACTTTTGATGGACTGGTGGCTGGGGCATTCTGGAAAACTAATTGAATGGTGTAAGGTAGAGTCGTCTGCATATGAATGGATGGGACTGGATGTACAGTTGAGAAGATCATTTATGAAAATTAGAAAAAGAATAGGAGATAGGACAGAACCCTGCGGAACACCGGAGTTGATAGGATGAGGAAATGAGCGATGGCCACCCACAACCACAGCTATGGAACGGCCGGAAAGGAAATTAGAGACAAAGGCACAGATGGAGGGACAGAAACCGAAGGAGGGCAGTTTGGAAATTAAAGATTTGTGCCAGACTCTATTGAAGGCCTTCGCTATGTCTAGTGCAACAGAAAAAGTCTCACCGAAGTCCCGAAAGTTGGATGACCAAGAGTTAGTAAGATATGAAAGAAGATCACCAGTAGAGCGACCTTTAAGGAAGCCATACTGGTGATCTGAGAGCAGATTATGAGAAGAGAAATGCTTAAGAAATTTGGAAGCAAGAATAGTTTCAAAAACTTTAAGAGATACAAGAGATGAGAGCAATTGGACGATAGTTGGAGGGTTGAGAGCGGTCACCCTTCTTTGGGACAGGTTGAATGAGAGCAAACTTCATCACGAAGGAAAGACGTTAGAGGAGAGACAGAGACGAAAGAGTTTGCCTAGCAGGGAGTCAGCATGGAAGCACAGTTTTTAAGTACAACAGGAGGAACACCGTCCGGACCGTACGCCTTCTTAGTATTAAGCCCAGAGAGGGTAGAAAGTACATCTTTAGAAGAGATTAGGATATTAGGCATAAGTAGGAGAGAGGGGGGTGGAGAGGGAGGAATAGCACCGGAATCATCCAAGGTAGAGTTTCTGGCAAAAGTTTGAGCAAAGACTTCAGCTTTGTCAGAGGAAGTGCCATCAGAGTGAAAAAGGGGAGGGAAAGGAGAGGAAGAAAAGTTGTTGGAGAGGTATTTGGCTAGATGCCAGAAAGCTTGGGAAGAGCAAGAGTTGAATAGTTCAATGCATTTATTATTGATGAAAGAGTGCTTGGCAAGTCGAAGAACAGATTTGGCTTGATTCCGGGCAGAAACATAGGAAGAATGAGATTCTTGAGATTTAAGGCGTCGGTACCGTTTGAATGCTTCCTCCTTGCAGTAGAACAAGCGTGAGTTAATTAACTAAAATATGCTTCTCTAGAGGAAGCTAAGTACAGGTGGTTGTTGAACTCGGGTAATACAAAATATGTTGGTCTACAGGAAGTTTAATACAGGGAGTTGTATTAAGGGAGCTAATAAAGAAATTTAGAGGAAGCATAATAAAGATGAACGGTATTTTGCAAATATCCGGGGCACCGTGGTCTTCACTATCCTGCCCAGATGATCACAGAAGACATGAAGGACGCTCTGGTCAGTAATTATCTTAACTACTGATAATCAATTGCATTCATCTTAAAGAGATGCTGCTGGGTTCAAACCTAGACTAGCAGCCGTGTCTCGCTCACATGGGAGAATTAACCCGAGAGCAACACGCTATTGGTAGTTGAAACCCTCCCGCCAAGCGAGGATATTTTGGTTCATTCCCGCCTAAAACCGTCATTTTACCTTAAATATCGTTATTACTTATTCATATGCGCCTATTTTACGTTTAATATGAAGATATTAACATGTGACAACCATAAAACAAGTGGGAATAGTATTTGGAGGGTGATAAAGAATAATTATTGCCGACCCTCCAGTCATAAGGTGAGAGACGAACGAGACGTATATCCTCCCTCTTCGAGGTCTGAAGGCAGACTGAAGTCTCTCTCTCGCTTTCTTTCTCTTCCCACGCTCTCTATATGCGCAGTAGACTACCTTGGAACTGGGTTGGAGATATTGGCGCAATAAATAAACTGATAATCAAGGGAATAAGAGGAAAAATAAGTGATAAAACATAAATAATTAAGTCGGTAATTTATAGAGAAGAGGATTATAGGAACAAACAAAGAACACCACAAGATATTGCGCTAGTACTGACCAGTGTAGTAATTTGATTCCGAGGCACTCTTTCGGAATTGATTTTCAATGTACTTGGGCTTGAAGGTGAAATAGCCTCCATAAGCTAACACGGCACACAGGGTATTGAATAGGTTGGCCATCCAGATCTTGTTCGTGAGGAGCCGGCGGAGGCCTTCAGTAAATCTGAAATTGTAATTATTATGTTTTTTCCTCCAACCAACTTCATCTCTGAACTCAATTGTCCACTTGCGAGTTTCAAGCTATAAGGAAGTTGGAGCAGTAGACATCGATATTTAGCAGAATTACCAGCTAAAATTCTGATGTAGTGAATTTATAAACCCACTAAATTAAGATTATCATACTTTCTATCCATCAGAAACCTACATAATTTATGCATTTCTGTTTTGCATCGATGTTTACAGCTCCAACTTCCTTATAGCCTGAAACTCGCATGTGGTCAATTAATTAAATCAACAAATACATATGGCACTCCAAGGACTCGAACCCAGGATACTCACATCGAAATATAGACTAACGGATAAATTAGTAGAAAAATAAAATCAGCAAACTTTCGCTCCTCTGTACAGTTGGCCAAATAAGTGGTGTCGCGGCTCCAAGTATATTTCGATCAATAATTGTTATCAGCACTGTCTAAGCTTTAATTCATCGTTTCGAGTGAGATATACAAACATGTTCCTATCTTTACACACCCTATTCAACATCTGACAGACATTAATACAGCACACAGCGAGCAAAACTTAATAACAGTGGAGACACGACTTATTTGGCCAACCGTACCATTTAATGGGAGGTTTATAGTTTGTTCGCTAGACTTCCATCAAATATAAATTTACACCACCTTGACCCCCTTTGAATATAACTTTGTACATTTTTCGGTAAAAAAAGTCCCAGCCATAGGCCGGATCCTCTAAAATTACCAGCTCGTTATCGCTCACCAAGAAACAATCGACACCTAAATGGCACGAAAGGTCTTAAAATTGACAGAAATGGGGCGAAAGTTCTTAAAATCGCCAAACTAATGGGGTGAATATCTTAAAATCTCAAAAGCCAGCTCATTAATCTGGGAAAGGATCGACAACTTGTTACACATCGACGCCCCACATTGGTTGGCTACATTATCTTCCTGTAAAATCAACTTTATTGTACTGTAACTTAAGCCGGAGTCACACGGGCAATTTTTCGAGCAATTTTTACGGGCAATTATGATCTGGACGCTTACAAATTTACATTTTATCAGAATTCAGCCGCCTAACATAATCTATCTTCAGTTTAGTTACCGATACCAGTGCGAAAAAGTCCAAAAATGATACGAGAAAATACTTGCTCATCGAAAATGGCCGGTAAAAGCGCTCTTGTGACACTGGCTGAAGTCAAAATATTATATTCTACGAAGTTATTACTGCTTTCCCAGACAAATAACGGCAACCAGGGTATATAACTGACTAAGGAATATGGCATATACAACTTGAATGGATATTTCGTCAGGGATCTAGTACAGAAAATGGAATCACACAAGCGTTTTATATCCATTTTTGATCGCAATTTATTGCTGGCAATTGCTTGGAGATATTTTGCATTATTATACGTGATAAATTTAACCCCTTCTGTACCGGTGATGTACTTTGCATTATATTCTGGCAACTATTAGACGATTTTGTACAGCTTAGGAGGGACGTCTACTAATTAAATGTCTACAGACTATCTCAATTGATCCTTTCAGCTTCCATGTATCTTCCCAAGCTTCCTAAAATCGTCGAAATACAACTAAAACAAAATAAAAAAGGCGTCACCGGTAGAGAAGGGGTTAAGGAAAATTAGAACTAGACGGCGACAATTAAGTTTGACGCCATCACACCGCAATTGACCACTTGCGAGTTTCCTTCTATAAGGATGTTGGAGCGGTTGACATGGATATTTACCAGAATTACCAGCTAAACTACGGTTGTTATGCGTTTATTTATACATGAAACTCAATTTAACACACTCTTTATCCATCAGAAACCCAATTTAACACACTCTTTATCCATCAGAAACCTACATTGTTATTGCATTTCGTATGATTATCGATGCTTACGATTTCAACTTCCTTATAGCCTGAAACTCGCAAGTGGTCAAATGTCAGTGGATATTGCCTGAAAAAGTGCTCGTGTGACAATGGATTTACTTCTGATATTAGGTTTCTCGGCTTGGAGTTTCTTGGTGTGGGCCAGGGAGGCGAAGTACTGGATGTCTGCCTTGCCGTCACCGCTCGGGTTGTTCTTGGCTTGTCTCAGCACCCTCTTGGCCCGTCGTCTGTGCGTGGCCGGCATAGTGTGGGGGAACAGTAAGAACAGAAACCCCAGAACCACCAACAGGCACCCGATGATGAGGAAGCCTGTAGGGGCGAAAGGGGGATAACATGATGGGTCCCCTGCTTCTTTTATCTTTCTCTTCTTTTCTCTCTTTCTCTGGCTTGTATCCATTCGGGCCCATTCAGCCAACTGTTTTAAGACGTTAATCCCCATTCAGGTGTCGATTTCTTCCTGGCGAGCGATAGCGAGCCAGCATTGTATGGAGAAATCCGGCTTCGCCAGAGACATTTTTCTATCGAAAAATGTACAGATTTAGCTTGCTGTCAAAACAAAAATATATATATGCAGGAAAATATAGACACCTGGATGGGGGTAAACGTCTTAAAACAGTAGGGTGAATGGGGCCGAATGGATACAAGCTGGGTCTGTGCGTGGCCGGCATAGTGTGGGGGAACAGTAAGAACAGGAACCCCAACACCACCAATAGGCACTCGATGATGAGGAAGCCTGGGGGTGGGGGGGGGGAGGGGGATATCATAATTGGTTATCAGTTATACTGAACACGATATGAAAGATCAGTAAATTGTGCCCGGATCATTCATACAAAAGACCAATAATAATTCAGTCAATTGCAAACTCAAAACAAATAATTGGCAAATTATCCAAGGTTAGGTTAAGACAATACCTTGGCACTGGTTAAGTTGGCATCCTAGGTTCGAGTCCTTGGAGTACCACATGTATTTGTTGATTTCATTAATTGAGTTTAGAAGTGAAGATGGTTGGTGAAAAAATAAAATTAATTCAGGTTCAGGAGCAACTTATAGCGAGGCCTTCCCGAGGGTTAAGTGCCCCATTAATTACTCCTTCCATTCGTCTATACATTAGGCTACCATAGCGCAGTTGGAATATATGTACATGCTTGGATTAATATACAGGATTCGAAACTGCATAATAAATCGTAGGCTTGTGCATATTTTTTTAACTGTCTTGATAGCGTAATGCATAACTGCGCGGAATTTCGATGTGAGTATCCTAGGTTCGAGTCCTTAGAGTACAATTCAAATTAAATTCAAAACATTTATTGTCATAAACAAATTTACATGTATATACAATGGTTACAACATATAAATATATATTATTTTGTCCATGACAATGAGGACTGATACCGAAATGTATATAATATTATGTCCTCTTTGTATTTTCATTATTATGTTGCTAGCTGCGCAGAACAATAAGATATGTGCCCAAGAAACGAAAGAAACAAGAGAAACAAGAAGACAAAATGAATAGGAAAAAAACAAAACACACACACTACATCATAAACAAAAATAATAATAATAATAATAAATTAAGTTGCCACCAATTTCAATGTTATACCAATTTTACATTTTTAGGAGATAATCTTTAACTTTATGTTTGAAAACAGATGGTGAACACTGGTGATCTATTAGCCGTGATAAGTTGTTCCACACAGTGACACCCTTATGTCTAAAAGTTGTTTGTACCATAGTATTTGTATTTGTTTATTTCATTAATTGAGTTTAGAAGTGAAATTGGTTAGTGAAAAAATATAATTGATTGAGGTAGGCCTATCACTTGCTGAGATCTAATAGTTAAAATGGTCTACTGAGTGAGAGTCCAAGAACCCAGTAAAATTATCAGTATACGACAGAAAATATCTACTATCAAAACTTAGGCTGATACACTGCTCGGGGTAAATATGATATCCTACATTCACAAGTCCAATACTCTAGGTGGGTATACGGCAATGCAGTCGCTATACTCGACATTACCTTCCTATAAATATTGAGGCTCGAAGGTATTGTGGACCCTTTGGACACCATACGATTATTCTAGACTATGGCCCTCAGCACAAAATTATGGTTAATTGGTACTCACCAAGCCACCAGGCCCCCAACCACCGCGGATCCTTCTGGCTGAGGTTAGGATGGTACCGGGGGTCTATCCACAGCGACAGGCACTTTCCCCCCACCATGAATCCGAGCACCGGCCCCAGCATCCGCACCAACAGACTGATGGCTGAATGGAAATAAGTGTTGGTATGACAGTTGATGGTTATTCTCGGAGACAGAGCCTAGGATGAGAAGGAACTGCTGCGTTTGGGTTATACAGTAATGATTGTTACAGATATCCATTGTTTTGTATTCTTATGTTTCCATACAACTTTAAATAGTAGGGAACTAATGAATTTGTCACACCTATTGTGAAGTTAGCAAGAGATTTAATGGTGCTACATGTTTATTAAGAGTAAGAAAGTTAATATATGAGTGGAATGTCATGTTTTTATGAAGAGAGCAGAGTGTGTGTTAGAGTAGGGAATGAATTGAGTGAATGGTTTGAGGTAAATGAAGGTCTGCGACAGGGCTGTGTGATGTCACCGTGGTTGTTTAATGTATATTTGGATGGTGTGGGAGATAAAAATGAGATCTATGGGTAGAAGGTTTAATAGGAAAGAATGGTAATGATTGAAAGTTGAATTAGCTGCTGTTTGCTGATAACACAGCACTGGCGGTGGATTCTGAGCCCCATTCACTCATATGCTGACGACTCTACATTACACTATTCCATTAGCCTTCCACAACATCATTCACAGCAGGAACTCCAAAACTTGCTTAACACTTAAAGAGCGGGGCCCGACTTAAGTCTGTATCTAAAAAGCAGCAAGTTAGGAGCATTATTAAGGCTTTTAAAGGGTTAAAAACGAGTGCAAATGGCCGGGAGCGCAGCAGGCCACATGGCCGACACCCAGGGCTTACCGCCGCCCACTGACTCACGCTCCCTTTGTTCTCGAGAGGCCGGCAGTGTAGCCAGTAGTGAGTGTAGCTGGAAAAAATTGCCACTATACGCTAAACTCCCATGTTGGTGGTACCACTGCATCAAAACGACGAGTGCTACGTAGCTCGTTCTGGTCTCATTTTGAAGCTTGTAGCGCCTAGTTTTTTGCTGAATAAATTTATTTTCATGCAGATACTTGATTGATCATTCAGGAGGGCCTGAATATGCCCAAAATAGCACAAAATCCCCCGCTAGACGAGGGATAAGGAGGCCATAAAGCACCTATCTTCTAATCTCTCTACTCTCTCTAATTGGGGCAGAGAATACCTTGTTACTTTCAATGCTTCCTAAACTCAATTTCTCCATCTGTCTACTCGTTGCCCCCTTTGAGAAAATTATGACTTACTCTTCAAATGAAACATTAATCTTCTCTTAATATTTTTGGTGTTTTTTTTTGTTTTTTGTTTTTTTTTCTTGCACTCTTGCTAAAACAGCTTACCAGAACCTGGGTGTGCTCAACCGCCTCAGGGGGTTCTTTACACCTGCGCAGCTTCTTACTCTGTACAGGGGCACAGTGCATCCATATATTGAGCATTGTTCACATGTGTGGGGAGGATCCTCTCACACAGCACTTCTAGACAAAGTAGAAAAGAAAGCCTTCTGTCTCATTTACTCACGTCCACTCACCAATTCTCTTCAGCCTCTCTCTTCGCTGCAATGTTGCATCTATCTCACTATTCGATCGCTACTACAATAATCAGTGTTTCTCAGAGCTCTCTCAGTGTATACCACTCCCTCTTCGTAGAGCACGTAGCTCCCGTCTTGAAACACACTCCCACCCATACTCTGTGCAACTGTCCAACCCAAGAGTGAAACATTATTCTCAATCTTTTTTCTGTTCAACAGCTGAGCTCTGGAACCCTCTCCAAGAATCAGTCTTTCCCTCATCCTATGACTTAAATTGCTTCAAATTCAGTTTGCCCAGGCATTTTGGCCCTGTCACTCTTTCAACTCTGGGGGAGGCACATGTCACGGGCAGTTCTACCTTTTGTCTCCCTCAATCACATAGAAAAACAAAAACAAAGCAAAAACAAAAACAGTGCCCCTGTATAGAACAAGAAGCTTTGTGGGGATGAACAACCCACAGAGATGGTTGAGCCCACCTAGCTTCTGCGAAGCAGTAGGAGTGGTCACATGATTTTCCCAAGAAATAGTGAGAGATGATGAAGGGTCGATTTGTAAAACGCTGAAGTGTAAGGGATAGTCATATGGAAGATTGTGACAGGTAGTTAGATGGAGAAAATGGGTCTTGGAAGCATTGAAATTACCAAGATTTTCTCTGCCCAAATCAGAAATAGTTGATAGATCAGAAGATAGGCGTGCTAGACATATCGAAAGCCTTTGATAGAGTCTGGCACAAATCTTTAATTTCTAAACTACCCTCCTTCGGTTTCTATCCCTCCATCTATGCCTTTGTCTCTAATTTCCTCTTCGGCCGTTCCATAGCCGCGGTTGTGGATGGCCATTGTTCACTTCCTCACCCTATAAACTCCGGTGTTCCTCAGGGCTCTGTCCTATCTCCTATTCTCTTTCTAATTTTTATAAATGATCTCCTCAACTGTACTTCAATTCCCATCCATTCATACGCAGACGACTCAACCTTACACTACTCTATTAGTTTTTCAGAACGCCCCAGCCAGCAATCCCTCAACGACAAACGTAATGAAGCCATAGAACTCTAAAATTCTGATCTAAATACTATCTCCAATTGGGGCAGAGAAAACCTTATTGCCTTTAATGCTTCCAAAACCCAATTTCTTCATCTATCTACCCGTAAGGAACTCCCAGCGGACTATCCCTTATTCTTTAACAATACAAAAATCAATCCTTCATCTTCTCTCAATATTCTCGGAGCTCTGGAACTCTCTCCCAGAATCAGTCTTTCCCCCTTCCTACGACTTAAATTGCTTCAAACTCCGTGTGTCCAGGCATTTTGGCTCGAGCGTCTCTTGATTTCGGCCCTGTCACTCTTTCAACTATGGGGGAGGCACTCGCTATAGGCAGTTCTGCCTTTTGCCTCCCTCAATCACATAGAAAAAAAAAAAAAAAAAAAAAAAAAAAGGTAGTCATCAGCGTATGAGTTGATAAGGCTAGAGGTACAGTTGAGAAGATCATTATGAATATTAGAAAGAGAACTGGAAACTGGACAGAACCCTGAGGAACACCGGACTTGATAGGTTGAGGATGCGAGTTATGGCTGTCTACAACCGCAGCTATGAAACATCCAGAAAGGAAATTTGAGATAAAGGCACAGATAGAGGAATAGAAACCAAAGGAAGGTAGTTTAGACAGTAAAGATTTGTGTCAGACTCCATCGAAGGCTTTCGATAAGTCTAGCACAATAGAAAAGGTCTCATCGAAGTCCCGAAAGGAATATGACCAAGAGTTATACCAGTAGAGCGGCCCTAAGGAAGCCATACTGGCGATTTGAAAGTAGATTATGGGAAGACAATTGCTTAAGAAATTTAGAATTAAGGATAGATCTAAAAAAAATAAAGATACAAGAAATTAGAGTAATTTGATGATAGTTGGAGGGTTGAGAGTGGCTACCATTCTTTGGGACAGGTTGAATGAGAGCAAACTTCTAGCAAGAAGGAAAGATTTTGAGGAAAGAAACAGACACAAGAATTTGCCTAGGCAAGGAGTCAGCACGGAAGCACAGTCTTTGAGTACAACAGGAAGGACACCATTTGGTACATACACAATTACACATTCTTAGTATTAAGCCCAGAGAGGGCAGAAAATACATCTTTAGAAGAGATTAGGTTATTAGGTATAAGTACAAAGGAGTACAAAGGAAAACAAGCAGCAACAGGTCTTGCGACCTGTGGTAAGTAAGAGAGATGGGGTGGAGAGGGAGGAATAGCACCGGAATCATCCAGTATGAAGTTTTTAGCGAAGGTTTGAGTGAAGAGTTCAGCAAGAGTTAAGATTTGTCTGTTGGGTTTTCTCTTTGTCTCACCGTAGTAAAGTGGATAAGTCTTCTTGTTCAGGTTATCATCAAGGTAGGTGATACCAATACTCCAGAAGGTGCTGAAGGATGCTCCAACAATCAGCTGAGAGATGAAGATGAACGCGACAGGCCCCAGATAAGATACTTCCCCACTACCATCCTCATCACTGCAATTGCCTTGTGGCTTTGAGTAGCACAGTTCGATCACCTCTGGAATTAAGTATGTAACATGATTTTGTGGAGCCAATGCAAGTAGTCCTAGGTTATGCCGACAGTAAACTAGTAAGTCTGCACATTCAATTCTTCCCTGTACACCATACAAAGATTGTCCTCTTCAATTAAATTTCAAGTTAGGAAACCTATTCCATTCAATATTTCCTTTTCATGAGTGTATTGCATATTGTTAGAAGATTAAACCCGCATAGAACGCCTTTGTATCTTACATGTGTACGTCCAAACAAGAGATCTGCGCAACAACATGTGGCAAAGTCCAAGAAATCTAAAGGAATCACTGCTTTATTGGTAATAGCCCATGACTTGAATGACTACAATACATATGCAGTTGAATTCCATTTGTAGAGTTGAACGTTGATTCTAAGGGCAAGGTTGGAGGACCCATGTCAATAATAATATAATTATATAATAATCTATCTATCTATCTATTGCCTGACGCCGTGATCCCCGAAGGGGTGGCCACGAACGAACGAACCGCCCCCATGCACCTCTGTCCCCAGTCAGTCGACGCCCCTCCCCCCAACCAGCACCGCCTTCGTTCATGTACTTCCTCACTCCATCCTTCCACCTCATATTCGGTCTACCTCTCCCCCTCTGTCCCTCCACCTCGCTCTCGTACACCCTCTTAGTCATTCTCTCGCTTTCCATACGTTCCATATGGCCGAACCATCTCAAGTTGTTCCTTTTCACACTTTAGCACATCTACCTGCACCCACACCTCCTTCTTACTTCCTCATTAGTCTGTCTATCCCTCCATGTAACTCCGCACGCACTCCTTAAGTAATTCATTTCCACTGCTCTCACTCTTGGTCTGAGTCTCTCAACCAACGTCCATGCTTCGCTTCCGTAAGTCAGTGTCGGGATTACACACTCATGCAAGGACTTCTTCACTTCCATACTGACCACCCTATTTCTTGTTACTGCTTTTAGCGTTCCTACAACCCTCTTCCCCTGTTGTACCCTCTCCCGCACCTCTTCATCCATAGTCCCATCTTTACTCAACACACTGCCCAGATACTTAAAGAAGTTGACGATCTCCATAGCCTGACCGTTCAGTCACAGAGTGTGAGGTAAACCTCACACTCTGTGACTTCACCCTTTTCGAAGACCATAACCTTGCTCTTCCCCGTATTTACCTTCAAATTCCGTTTTTCGCACACTGTTCCAAACTCATTTACCAGACCCTGCAACTCCCATTCATTATCACTCATCAGAACTGTATCATCCGCAAACAGCAGTATAGGTAGCTTCCACTCAATTCCCTCCCTTTTCAGCGATACACAAACATCCACTGCTCTTGATAGTATTTCTTTCATAACTCCATCCATATATAATAATAAGGACATTAAACTAATTTAAGTTTCTAAAGCAAAAATGTGTATACTGAAATCTCAAAATGCAGTAAACTTGGTATAGTTAATAAAATGAAATGGGGCATTGGAGTGAATAGCATTTTATAGTAGATCCTAAATTTTACATTGGTCTAATTATATATTCAACCCGTATGGCGAACTTATGAGATACTCTGTAATATACTTCAGCATTGCTGTTAATGTATAATATTAATATACATACATACAAGTTTAAAGACCGCTTCATCCACAAAGAGCGTGGTTTTAGTCTCTACTGTGCCACAACACTACAACAGCTACCTACTATCGTCTAAATATAGCTAGACTAACATATATCACACGTCGCTGGTACTCAAAGGGTTAATCTGTCAAATGCAAGAATATTTAGTAGCTTTGTTTTTTTTCCAGGAAGTGGAGCATGTTGGTGAAGACAATACATGTAAACAAAATAAAAAGCAGCATAAGAAGTTAATATTAACTGAAGGGAGCCCACCTCGCTTTTTTTCTCTTCCAATCCCTCTCTCTTTGGCTTGTATCCATTCGGCCCCATTATGCCTACTGTTTTAAGACGTTTACCCCCACCCAGGTGTCAATATTTTCCTGGCGAGTGGTAGCGAGCCAGCATATATATATTTGTTTTGACAGCAAGCTAAATTTGTCATTTTTTGATAGAAAAATGTCTCCGGCGAAGCCGGATTTCTCCATACAATACTGGCTCGCTATCGCTCGCCAGGAAGAAATTGACACCTGGATGGGGATCAACGTCTTAAGTCAGTTGGCTGAATGGGGCCGAATGGATACAAGCCAGGGAAAGAGAGAAAAGGAGAGAAAGATAAAAAAAAACGGTGACCCCCTTAAGGAATAATAAACTAACTTTTCTCTCTCAAAGCATTATCGGTGAGATTGATGTGTGTTGATGTGGATTGCAGGATGTCTATGGCAGCTTGGCCCTGGCCGTAGACGAGGTGAGGGAGAGCAGCAAAAAAACAAGCCATTGAGGCTCCGATGACTCCAATACCAACCCAGCGAGGCCGGTTGCCGTAGGTCCCGAAGTAACCAAGAAATATAGCCAGGACCACTTGGGAGATGTCGTTACCACTCAAAATAATGCCTGAGAGAGAAATATAGAAGTATGATTGTATAGATCTTGGTCAGTGAGTAGGCTATATACAAAAGGTAGACACAGTTTATTTGGATTCCATGTCATCTCAACCAGTAGACCATTTCAACCAGTAGCTCTCAACCAGTGCCAAATTAACCAAACCAGTTACAAAATATGGTACTAACCTAACTTAACCTAACATAACATAACCGTATTGGTTGATGTTATGCCCTGTTTTTCTACAGGTTTAACTTGGGTAATGTGAGTTCTAAATTGACTGGGTATATAAGGCTGCATGCACAATACAAGATATGAGGAATAGAGAACACAAAGAAACACATGGTAGCAAGTTACATGATCACGTTTATTGATATACCACTGCAGAATACTTGTGTAAGACAATATAATAGAATTGAACAACACTAGCATAAGTGGATCTGGATGGAGCCTAGTCTCCCACTTCCAACGTTCAGGTATTAATCTTCTGATCACTGGCTTTGATTTCACAGGTTTATATACCGAAGACCATCAATGTTACTTATAGATTCATATTCACTGTTAGATTTATTACTGGTAGCTCTGGTGCACAAGTAGTAGTTCACAGACTAGATTAGACACGTATTTTAGAGCACGGGAATCTAGTAACCTCAGGGGGTACTGATCTAAAAAGTCAAAACAGGGGCCAGGTATACCTCCGCGGGGGTGGGGGTCTCCCTCCTCGGGTGGGCAAAAAGGGGGAGCTGGGCGCCCTCTCTCTGATATAGTCGTCCGGCGGCTGTGGCTAGGGGCTTGCCATATCACCAGTGTTTGTAATAACCCTCTGTGTATGAGACAGATGGGAGTGTCTTTAATACCAAAACCGAAGGTGCCTTAGCTAGCTGGTTTAACTCGGCTGGTTGTTAATTGTAGGGTTTGCTGGATATGGTGGAGACTGGGTTGCTATCTCTGCCACATTTATCTGGAAGTATGGCAATAGAAGTTAGTTACTGGCGGGGCGGCTAGCCTCGCACCGACGACCATTGGGTGCAGGGTTGTGAATGTGTTGTAAGAGAATAGATGGCATGCAAGGGGCTAGTAAAGTTCTAATGTTGTTCTGGCCTACTAAGTGAAGGTAGGCTGGATAGGAGTATATATATAAAAGGTTGGAGAGCGTTAGTAACGGACAATTCAAGGATCTTCAAGAGGTATGAGAGAGAGGCTAGGTCGGACAAGAGTCGAGAAGCGCGGGTGTCTTAATGAGAGGGGGGGGGGGGGAGTTCAAGGGCTACAGGGAAATTTTGCCCCTAAGGTCCCTGGGCGTGGGGGTGGCATTAGGCTACAATTGATATGGAAGTTTGAAAAGGCAGTAGAATACGTTAGCCAAATGCTACAATGCAACTATGGGGTGGTATATGAGTCTGGAAAAGATAGAGTTATGTGATCAGTCAGAGGGTTATGGATACTATTAGTTGGCCCTGGGAACTGCGTTTTCTATTAAATATAAAATACCACCCACAGCGGCAGTTCGTAGGGGTACTTAGTTATTGTTTCGGGGTACTTATGACAGATACTGGTAACCAGGTTATCTTATACAATCTCTGGTTGGGGTAAGAGGTGTAAGACACGAAATAAATTGGCGTAGTGTGGGCTGTGGATACGAAGGAGGCAAGGGGAAGACGTATGACAATTGTGGAAAGTAAATGGAAAAAGGTGAACACAATGGCGGATAAAAATACTTAACCTAAGGATTGCATACATAGATTTATGGGGCGATGGGTCTTCAGAAGCTTAGTCTGGCAAGACAAGATGTTAGGGAATGTTAATATTAATACTTAGTTACTAGAGGAGCAATGCAAGGGGCGACTGGGCACGGGTTACATATATCTATACTCGTCATGGAAAATGATATACGAGGTCTAGGGACAGCGTGGGTGTTTTAACTTCTAAGATATATAACATCTACTTCTCGGATGCAAGAACATACATAGATATAATTATGGCTGTCTGATGTGTTGGCATTGGCTCAACGTCGGGACAGGCATGGGTGTTTTTAATATGAATGTATATTCCTGTTCATCATCTTTGTAGTTAGGAGTGTAGGACACGAGGGGGTTAGTGTACGTGAGGTGTGGAAAATGGTCAGTTTTAGAAAAGGTAAATGGGTGTGTCCTGGAGCTGTTTAGCCCTGCGGGCTTGGGCCTGTCTGGAATGGCGGGCTCGGTCAGCTGGTCCTTTCGTTCTGTGGACCTTTCCTTTGGTGTTTCTGTGTGGTGTTCGTTCATGGCTTCTGTGTTGGGCTTCTCGTTCTGGGGCATTTTAGTTGACTTGGTACTGGTTGAGAGCTACTGGTTGAAATGGTCTACTGGTTGAGTTGACCGGTCACCGTTTATTTGCTATTGTCAGATCGGTTAGTTTCATGTCTGTACAATCGCAGTAATAAGTCATGTCTCAGCTGTCATTAAGTTTGGCTCGCTATGGGCTGTATTAATGTCTGAGATGTTGAATAGGGTGGGTAAGTGTAGGAACATGTTTGGATATATCACTCAAAAAGAAGAAATCATGTGTAAATATTGCTGATACCATTTATTGATCAAAACATAATTGGTGCCGAGACATCACTTATTAGGCCGACTGTACATGACTCATACAAGACAACTGGAAGAAGATAACTTGTAGTACACATAACACACCTTACTCATGCTCCTGCACATTATACTAGGTTAAGGGGAGACAAACCGTTTTTCTGGACCCCCTTCTCCCTAATGTTTAGCCCCATTAGTTTTGAGATTTTAAGACGTTGGTTCCATTAGTTTGGGGATTTTATGACCTTTCACCCCATTTCTTTGTCAATATTAGGACCCTTCGTGCCATTTAGGTGTCGATGTTTTCCTGGCGAGCGATAGCGAGCCTGTAATTTTAGGAGGAATCGGCCTTTGGCCGGGACATTTTTCTGCCGAAAAATGTACAAATCTATCTTGAAGGGAGGTATAAGGGGTGTTTTTCTAAGCTTGATGGAGGTCTAGGGAGGAAACTAAATAAATATATGAATACATGAATTAATAGACCAAACAAACAGCCACTGTCCCCTTAATAGGCTTAATAGATAATCATTAGCGTATTCATTTGTTTCGTCTTCATCATGACACTTTTATTTTGTGTTCATCCAATTAACACGTGTATTTCTACCATACACTTCAAAGTTAAGGTCAGCTGAATGTTCAGTATTATATGCTCCTTAAGGGGGATGGTTCACTTTTTGGGCGATTTTTGCATGTATTAATTATTTTTCTAGTTTCCTCCCTAGACCTCCATCAAAAAAAAAAAAAAAAAAAAAACATCCATTAGATCCCCCTTCTAGATTAATTTGTACATTTTTCGGTAGAAAAATGTACCGGCCGAAGGCCGATTCTTTCAAAATTACAGGCTCACTATCGTTCGCCAGGGAAAACATTGACACCTAAATAACACGAAAGGTTTAAATATTTACCAAAAAATGGGGTGAAAGGTCTTAAAATCGTCTAACTAATGGGGCAAACATCTTAACATCTGAAAACTAATGGGGCTAAACATGAGGGAAAAGGGGGTCCAGAAAAACGGTCTTCCTCCCCTTAACCAAAACTATAGCCTACATTGGGGCCTTAGTGCTGCCGACCTTACAAACTATAGAACACCCTCTATGCCGGTGTCACACGAACGCCTTTTCCGTCAATTTTCGATGAGCAAGTTTTCGTTCGTACTATTTTGAGGGTTTTTCGCATTGGAATTGGACACTAAATCGGCGGTAGAATATGTTAGATAGTTGCAGTCTAATGGAACTAATATTTTGAAGCTGCCAGACAACAATTGCTCGTAAATATTGACGGAAAAAGCGCTTGTGTGACATCGCCTTTAGTCTTGCAAACTTAGCTTTAGTGTTGTGGTAACTTGGGGTATATAATTATGCACTCATATCGAACACAATTTATTGAAAGTACTCGATAGTTCGATCTTTCCTTGAATTCTACAGTATGCCTGACGGGGACTTGTTGAAATGATGTGTATCTATTATATGAACAATAATGTTAATCGGAGAAAATATTTATCTAGTTCTCTTTTTGTGCACAGTAAGACACTAGTTTGTGTTTCAGATGGCTACAAATAATAAGTTGGGTTTACATCTCTATGATCACTGGTGTTGCCCTGTGTTAGCATGTCAACGAATGTGCAATATATCACGCATATTCTTAGGCTGAATATTGATTATGGTAATGATGCAATGGGAAGGAGGTACGCAAGGCTAGTTATACAGGCTCTGAGGTGAGGTGTATACATTATGGTGAGAGGCTAGGATCAGGCAAGGTGGATTGTCTCAATAGCGCGAGGAATGGAATCTGAAAGGAGAGGGATCTGTACAAGGACAACATTTCTAGATGACTGTCTATGTTTTCTAATCTTCTACTATTACCAATCCTGATCTATTGCCAGTACAATGGTCAATCCTTTAATATGAAGCAAGCTCTTGGGACACGACACGAAAGCATAAACAGTCTTACCTATCTGTTTGCTGGAGAGCTTACGGGGAGATGTCCACTTGAGGGATTTTTTTCTTGACTCCTTTCTCCCTCATGTTTAGCTCCATTGTGTTTCTAATTTTAAGACGTTTGCCCCATTATTTTGACTATTTTAAGAACTTTCAACCCATTTCTGTCAATTTTAAAACCTTTCGTGCCATTTAGGTGTCGATTTTATCCTGGCGAGCGATAGCGAGCCTGTAATATAGGAGGAACCGGCTTTCAGCCGGGACATTTTTCTACCGAAAAATGTACAAATGTATCTTGAAAGGGGCTCAAGGGGGTGTAATCATAAGTTTGAAGGATATCTAGGGACCAAACTAAAAACCTCCCCTTAATTTGAGACTCGAAACGAAAGCATAAGCTGTCTTACCCATCTGTTTACTGGATAGCTTAAACCTCTTCTCCAGTGTGGAAGTGACGGCAACGTTGTAGGTGCCGAACATTCCCTGGGCCACAGCCACCATGCAGTACATGGCCAGGTACACTTCCTTCCTCGCTAGTACCTACCAAGTGCAAAATTAGGTATTAATTAAGGGGGGGTCACCGGCTTTATTTATTATCTCTCCTTTGCTCACTTTCCCTGGCTTGTATCCATTCGGCCCCATTCAGCCAACTGTTTTAAGACGTTTACCCCCATCCAAGTGTCAATATTTTCCTGGCGAGCGGGAGCGAGCCAGCAATTATATTTTTTTGTTTTGACAGCAAGCTAAATGTGTAAATTTTTCGGTAGAAAAATGTCCCGGCCGAAGGCCGATTCCTCTTAACATTTCAGGCTCGCTATCGCTCGCCAGCAAATAATCGACACCTAGGCCTATATGGCACGAAAGGTCTTAAAATTGAAAACGAAATGGGGAGAAACTTGTCAAAATCGCCAAACTAATGGGCCGAACGTCTTATAATCTCAAAACTAGAGGGGCTAAACACGAGGGAGAAGGGGGTACAGAAAAACGGAGTGGAAGTGACGGTTGTAGGTGCCGAAAATACCCTGCCACCATGCAGTACAAGGCCAGGTACAATTCCTTCCTCGCTAGGACCTACACACAGATAAAGAGCCGTAAAATACATATAGATACAAATAAAGAGGTAAATAGAGAAATAAGTAACTGTAAATAGGTAACAAAATAAACAACTGAAAATGCGTAAACAGACAAAGATAAAGAGCCGTAAAAATAAATATAGATACAAATAAAGAGGTAAATAGAGAAATAAGTGTATCATATTTACCTGTAACCATTGTGGCCTAAATGAGCCAATCCCACACCTGGTCTGCTCCACCTCCTCCTGCGTGTGTATGATCCTGGTCACCCTCTCTATGTCCTCCTCGGTGGGCTGGTCCGAGTCTCTCCTCATACGCCGGATGGTAGCGAGGAGGCTGGGTCGCTCCCCGGCCGCGTCCATCCGGTTCTTGTCCATGGTACTGTGGTTCGCCTACAAGGGGAACAGGGAAACAAATAACGTAACCCCTACTGTACTGTAGGGTACAGTAACAAAAGTCCCCCCCCCCCCAGTCCCAAGTAATGTGGCCAAAATGGCAAGATAGAACAACCTTCCATCTCAAAAGATGAAGGAATCGCCCCCATGCACCTCTGTTCCCTGTCAGCCGACGCGCCTCCTCCCAACCAACACAACTTTCACTCATATAACTATAATCTCCATCCTTTCACCTCCCTCTCTGTTCTTCCACCTCACTCTCGTACACTCGCTCAGTCATTCTCTTGCTTCCCATACGTTCCATACGGCCGAACCATCAAGGTATTCATTTTCACACTTTCCAGCACATCCACAATACACTGCTCTCATACTTCCTCATTCGTCTGTATATCCATCCCTCCATGTAACTTCACATACATTTATCAAGTAACTTATTTCCACCCTACTCACTCTTGATTTGTGCCTCTCCAACAACGCCCATGCTTTACTCCCGTACGTTTGTGTCGGGATTATCACACTATCTTGCAATGACTTTTTTACTTCCATGCTGACCACTGTTTTTCTTGTCACTGCTTTCAGTATTCCTACAGCCCTCTTCCCCTGTTGCACCCTTTCCCACAGTCCATCCTCCATACTCCCATCTTTACTCATCACACTGCTCAAGAACTTAAATGAGCTGACATTCTCCATAACCTGATCATTCAACCTTAAATCACACTCTGTGACTGCACCCCTTTCAAAGACAATAACCATACTCTTCCCTGCATTTACCTTCAGGTCCCGTTTCTCACACACTGTTACAAACACATTTTCCAGACCCTGTAACCTCCACTCATTATCACTCATCAAACTTTATCATCAGCAAACAGCAGTACAGCCAACTTCCACTCATTTCCTTCCCTTATCAAGGGTACATAAACATCCACTGTTCTTCTTTGTATTTTTTTCACGACTCCATCCATATATATAGTATATATATTGAACAGCCATAAGGATAGCACACACCCTTCCTTTAACCCAACATACAGATCAAGGAACTTGCTCTGTTCATTCTCCACACGCACTGCCGCCTTTGCATCCTCATATTTATTATGCTCTTCACCGCTTTCAGCAACTTAGCAACTGTTCCGTATATTCTCAATACCTTCCACAGCCCTTCTTTATCAGCTCTGGCATAGGCTTTATCCAAGTCCATAAAGGCAGCATACAACTTTTGTGCCTTTTCCAGATATTTCTCAACAAAATTTGTCAAGGAGAAAATCTTAACACACCCTCTTCCCTTCCTAAACCCGTCCGGTTCCTCACCTACCCATTTCTCCGTTCTCATTCTCACACTCTCGATCACCACTACCCTACTGTACATCTTCCCTACTATTCTTTGGAGACATATCCTCTTGTGATTGCCACACACTCCTCTCTCCCCTTTACCCTTATACAGGGGGACTATTATGCCTGTCTTCCAATCTTTGGGCATATTTCCCTTCTTCCATGCTAGTCTACACATTTTCCATACCCATTCAATCACTATTTCACCACCATACCTCAGCATCTCCCCACACACTCTTATCTATTCCTGATGCTATCCCCATCGTAACCGTTTTCAAGGCCTCACACACTTTTGACCGCCTGATCCCCACTTCCTCCTACATTATTTCTCTTCTTCTCCCTCCCATACCCCATACAACTATGTTTGCTTGCATTTCATTCCCTATATTCTACAATTCATTGAAGTGCTCCCTCCATCTCTTGACTCTCTTTTGCTTCTCTACTAGCACTTGCCCATTCATATCTTTCACTCCCTTACTATTTCCCTAACCTAATCTTGGAAATTTAACTTAAATACCTAATTTTACCTACCCTAAACCTAAATAATAAATCTAACCTTAATAACCTGTATTAGTTGTGGTCAATTCTCCGAGACGACCAACAAATGCCAAAAGTGGCCGACAGAGGAGCTGAACGCAATGTTTACAGCAGTGCATCATGGGAAACTGTATACATTACGGATCTCTGCACCCTCTCTCTCTTTCAACAATTCTTTATTATAAGCGGCCTGTCAAAATGTCTGTAGCCGACACATATTATAGCCTATGCATACTGTTGTTTATTATATTTTAAAGCCACCTATGCCCATATATAACGTATATTTACAATACAAAGTCAGCAAGCATGTTCGCGCCTTTTTGTGATGATAATTAATCAGCTTATAATTATGTTTATAGTCATTATTAGCTGCATATGGACATTCCCATGACTACTATACTTTATAAGGATTTAGTGTAGTCGTATACTGTATGATAAAGAAAGTATAATCACAAGAAATCATGATAAACTGTGCATGTCCTAGGTGTTAAGTATTGTTACTAAATTGTAGATGTCGACAGTCTTAGCTCTGGCGCTAGTTCAGAAGCGTCCACCAGAGGTCTCCAGTGTATTCTTTGTAGCGAGAATTATAAGTGAAGCCATTTTATCCCATTTGCTGACAAATCTCGGTGAGTGGTTGAATCCTAGTGAGTGGTTGAATTAGGGTGAGTGACTAAATCATGGTGAGTGGTTAAATCATGGTGAGTGGTTGAATCATGGTGAGTGATTAAATTAGTGTGAGTAGTTGAATCATGGTGGGTGGTTGAATCATGGCGAGTGGTTCAATCACGGTGAGCGGTTAAATCACGGTGAGCGGTTGAATCAGGGTGAGTGGTTGAATCAGGGTGAGTGGTTGAATCAGGGTGAGTGGTTGAATCAGGGTGAGTGGTTGAATCAGGGTGAGTGGTTGAAGCATAGTGAGTGGTTGAAGCATAGTGAGTGGTTGAATCATGTGGGTGAATCATGGTGAGTGGTTGAAACAGTGTGAGTGGGTGAATCAGGGCGAGTAGTTGAATCAGGGTGAGTTGGTGAATCAGTGTGAGTTGGTGAATCAGTGTGAGTTGGTGAATCAGTGTGAGTTGGTAAATCAGTGTGAGTTGGTGAATCAGTGTGAGTTGGTGAACCAGTGTGAGTTGGTGAACTAATGTGAGTTAGTAAATCAGTGTGAGTTAGTGAATCAGTGTGAGTAGGTGAATCAGTGTGAGTAGGTGAATCAGTGTGAGTTGATGATCAGGGTGAGTTGGTGAATCATGGTGAGTGGTTGAATCACGGTGGGTGGTTGAATCACGGTGAGTGGTTGAATCAAGGCGTGGTTGAATCATGGTGAGTGGTCGAATCAGGGTGGATGGATGAATCAGGGTGAGTCGGTGAATCAGGGTGGATGGATGAATCTGGGTGAGTTGGCGAATCAATGTGAGTTGGTGAATCAGTGTGAGTTGGCGAATCAATGTGAGCTGGTGAATCAGTGAGTTGGTGAATCAGTGCGAGTTGGTGAATCAGTGAGAGTTGGTGAATCAGTGAGAGTTGGTGAATCAGAGTGAGTTGGTGAATCAGGGTGAGTAGTTGAATCAGTGTGGGTAGTTGAATCAGTGAGTTGGTGAATCAGTGTGAGTTGGTGAATCATGGTGTGTTGGTGAATCAGTGTGAGTAGGCGAATCTTGTACTGAATAAGTTAAATCGAGGTCATATTATTTACCTTGACTATCAGGCGTCTTTCGTTAACTGAAATTAAATCGTCTAAGGTTACACAGACAAAGGAAAACAGGAGGCATGTGAGCGGTATTCTTAAAATATTCTTTCCCTTCGTAGTGTTGGTAATGGACGAAATAGCTTGACGAATGATGCTAGCTTCAGAAATGGGAGTACTAATCCATCTAAGCTCTATAAACAACACTCATTCCCACAATATTCGTTCGGCATCAGGCGCTGCGAAGTGAAGGAAATGTTTAGGAATACGAGTCTTACTAATAGTCTCTCTCACCCACAGGTATTTGGGGTATGGTAATGTAAAATACTATCACTTATGATGTACTACTTATATCCTATTATCTTATCATAACCAAGTCGTAGATAAGGGAACTGACACGAGGCTGCTTGTACTCACGCGGGATGCTAAAAATCAGCATAAATGTGTTTTTCACTTAACAACTGACTATGTAAATGTAATTCCATTTGCAAGTATAATTATATGTACCCAAATTATTATAGTTCTAATTATATTGAATTGGCTAGTGAGGCTCTGAGCATATACTCAGGATAACCTTCAATAACACAGACCGCAGCAGGGAAGAACGGAACTAATGTTGGCAACTGTACCCAAAGGTTTAGATAAGGCGCCCAACCTCCCCCTCACACAGCAAGGTGGGAACTGAGGTACTCGTGGAATTCAAGTGAACCTTATTTATCTTCATTAATTCTACTCAAGGCTAGCATCTGTTAGGAGAACGTCAAACCCAGAAACTTTACTTTGGTCATATTTAGTATATGTGAACGAAAAACTACACTGCGAAATATCAAGATTTTTTTCACAAGTCCAAAACTTGTTAAGAATGTATTTAAAAACTGATAATAAGCATGTTTATCACACGTTTTAGGCAGATGTTGTACAGTACACTATATCTCCTTGCTTTTGGTTCTTCCATGTACAGTATATATATTGTGGAAAATAAGCAAACTGAATTATTACGAGAATAAAGATATAAGATAACGAGCATGATAAGGGTAATACACAGTGTAGTGGTGATGCTGTTATCCCTATCTCCAATGTGCTCGTGTGAAGGTTATCAATGAATTACATGTGAACCGACGCCAGTTTCACTGTTTATGTGTAAAACAGAACTCCTCCTTCCGAATGTATCATGGTTAAGGGGGTAGTGCTTGGTTTTTGGTCTATATATTTATTTATTAATATATTTTTGAGTTTCCTCGATAGACCTCCATCAAACTTAGAAAAACACCATCTAGACCCCCTTTCAAGATAAATTTGTACATTTTTCGGTAGAATAATGTCCCCACCGAAGGCCGATTACTTCTAAAATTAGAGGCTCGCATTCGCTCGCCAGGAAAAAATAGACATCTAAAGGGCACGAAAGGTCTTAATATTGACAAAAAAATTAGGCGAAATGTTTCAAAATCGCCAAAATAACGGAACAAACGTCTTAAAACCTCAAAGCTAATATGCTAAACATGAGGGAGAAGGGGGTCCATGAAAAGCGAGTACTACCCCCTTAATAAAGCATGACAATTTATTTTATTCGGATATATTGGGGATAATATCACCTCTGGTGTTGCTGCTCAGGTTGTATTTTAGCTGCTGGCACGTGGAATCCTTTAGCAGCTGATTTCCCGATACCTAATGGAAGATATGAAACTACTATGTCTCTGCGTCATCTTAGTGCCAAGTTTTCATAATTAGCACCGTATTTCGCTGAACAATCTTCGTAAAAGCCGAGTAATTAGGATGAAGGTATTGCAATTTATCATAGGCTGGACAAAAAACACTAAAGTTACTAGTATTTGTGTGTATGGACGGGATGAGGCTGCGTGACCACGAGTCGGAATGGGTGGTAGTGAATGGGGGGTCACAGTTTTTTTGTTTATCTTCCTCTCCTTTTATCTCTTTCCCTGGCTTGTATCCATTCGGCCCCATTCAGCCAACTGTTTTAAGACGTTTATCCCCATCTAGGTGTCGATGTTTTCCTGGCGAGCGATAGCGAGCCAGCACTGTATGGAGTAATCCGGCTTTGCCGGAGACATTTTTCTATCGAAAAATGTACAAATTTAGCTTGCTGTCAAAACAAAAAAATATATGCTGGCTCGCTACCGCTCGCCAGGAAAATATTGACACCTAAACTTCTTAAAACAGTAGGCTGAATGGGGCCGAATGGATACAAGCAAAAGAGAGAGGGAGAGAACAAAAAAGCGAGGTGGGCTCCCTTACAATGAAACCATCCCTTTTATCTCCTCGCTGGTCTAGTGGGTTTTGTGTTGAACTGTAATGCTACAGGCTCGGGGTTTGAGGTCCGGTTGGTCATTCGGCAAAAATGTAAATGCATATACAAAAGGCTACATCATCTTCTATTTCCAGATCTAATTCGCCAACCGATAATAGGATAGAAGGCCGAGTGTCTTTTAGACTGCCGTGGTGTAATTGATTAAAGCGTCGGCTATCGTCCTGATGGTCGACGGTTCGATCCCCACTGAGAGATTAGAAACATATATATATATATATTTGTGTACCGGTATGTGTTATTAGACTATGTGCAATACAACCTAAATGCATGTTTCGTAGATAAATATCTGCTAAAAGAGAATACTTATACTGCATATTTAGGAGAAAGCACACAATATCCTAAAGCATTGATATATACCGGTATATGTAACACTATTTAACATTTAGTTACATATTATACTGATCAATTATTGTCTGCATCATAAAACAAAATGGGAAAAATCACTTCAATATTGTCTGTGATAGGCGTATAAAGGCAATTAGTATCTGCATTACTCAGCGAAGAGTTTTAGTCTCACCCAATATGAATCCTAAGATGTGAGAATATATTGAAGAGAAGTCATGGTGTTGAAAGTGTTAAATATTATATTAGATGAATGGATAGGTGCGTACTTTATTGTCTAATATCATTAATTTTGCTTCAGGGGCAGGACGAATATTGGTGCATATAATGGAAGCAATATTAGTCTGTCCAACCTCTGTTTGTTGCTGCTGCCTGACCAACATTACATTTTGCTCTATAGACCATCCAAGTGACTATCAAATGACCAACTGACCGTAACAGACCAGGGCCCGTATTTATTATAACCCACACGGAATGTTACCCAAATGGTTCCCCATCTCTTCAAATCGTTCTTCTTGGAGTCATTACGACCGTTCACAAGGTACGTACAGTCAACTCGTTTAATCCGCAGATCTCATAATAATATTTAGGCTTATTAGAAGTTTAAAAGTTAATGTATCAAATAAATGTGCAATATATAGAGTGGAAAACTGATGAATCAAGTAATATATAAGCATTACTGTTTCCTACATCAATCTGAACAAATATAATTTCATAACTACAATCACTGAGACTCTGGATTATGCGTGTTGACTGTACCTCCTAGCTGTGACAAAAGGTGTCTTAATTAATGCAATTACTACTGTCTCATTCTATTTCCGTACATGTTGACCTTTACCAAGAAAATTATAATAAAACTAAATATATAAACCGGTATTAATTAACCTAGCCTTACTTTGGTACATTATAGTATATAATTATTTATAACCCTTATCCAAGAGTATCGAGTGAGTATCCACAACCTATAATTAGGTACCAGTAAATGATATTACGTTGTTTCAGTATTTTTTTTATATATGCCTTGAAATTAACCAGAATAAAAAACAAAGCATAAATTTCGCCCCTGATAAGGCATTTCCTTATGTATTATCACATAAGTAGTTTGTATTTAGCATAGATAGTAACTAAACGCATATATACCATGATATTTTGCTATGTAAATATGTAAAAGTGTTGTAGTTAGCTATCTACTGTATATTGACTATTCCACTGCATAGGAACTTTCAGAAGTGGTTCACATGGCTTCGAAAATATTTCGTAGATAACACTGCAAACATCTCTCCAGTCTAACACTTTGTGGGGCTCATAGGTTCAAATTTTGTCGATCCCTCACATGCTCGCATTTGGTCACAGCCCAGGGAAGCAGCGTTTGGTCTCCGGGAGAGGCCATTGTGGGTCAGGGGATTCCCAGTGGTCAGTGGGAGGGTCACTCATTGGTCAGTAATGGTCACCCTGAGTTCAAGTTCACCAGGCTATTGGTCAGAAGGACCACAGTGACGTCACCCTGGTCTTGCCCTCTCATTGCTCTTGGCAGCCAGACTCCTCCCCTTCTCATTCCTCTCTACACCCTACCTATTTCTCCCTCACCCTCTCCTACTTTCCATACCCTATTCTTATTCCCTCAACTTCTCCCCAACTCCCCTACCAACCCTTCTATATCCCCATATGTACCGGCGAAGTCTCTAAATGTTATTCTTGCTACTATTAGCTAATGTTATTCAGTTTAAAAAAGGTCTCTAGCAACTAACAGTCTTCGAACTATGTCACTTAACTCTTTTTACTGCCACAAATCCTTCGTGAACTGCACACAATCGTCTAAGCATAGCTAGAATCATATAGAAAAGACGTCACCGGTACAGAAGGGGATATCGGACAGTGGGAGGGCAGGACCATCATCACATCACTGACCCCCCCGAGTATTATTGTAGCAATATTGACCCATGTGGAGTGGCAACCACCCCTGAACAATAAAGTGCCTTTATATAGAGAGTAGCTACAGAAGGGGTCCCGGGAGTCAGAAACAATATGGCGCCAGGTGACTTACATACTCCGATAGATATAGATTGATGGATAGCGAAGTAAAATTAGGTACTGTTATACATAGACTAATAAAAGGTATATAAGCTTTAAAATTAAGTGTAAGACTATTGGTGTGCTATGGGGTAACGCGTGAAGTAGAAACAATATGGCGTCAATATGTAAAGTTGACATTATAGGCTTTTATACAGGTAACCTACTGGTTGACCTTACTACTGACCACTGCCGGAGACTCCCCCATCGGTCTCCTATTGGACTCGCCTGAAACACACACACACACCTACCTAACTATACATTCAATAATAACTCACTTTCTAACACTCACTCACACACACACACGCACACCTATACATTCAATAATAACTCGCCTTCACATACACACAAACACACACACACACTGATACATTCGATAATAACTCACCTTCACACACACACACACACACACACACACACACACACACACACACAGTCACCTATACATTCAATAATAACTCACCTTCACACACACACACACACATAGAAGGCTGTTCAAATGAGCACACAAATACACATATTTGCACAAGCAAAGTAAGTTGGCAAGCAATGACCAAAATTAATCATGGTCACTAATTTGGGCATTTAATGTTTTGCGGCCTATTTATTTATTAACACTCATTGATACAGACTGGCCTGGATTTTAAGATATTATTTAGTCAAGCCATTTATAACAAGCCATCACCAATTTAGTTTTGTTGCAATTTAGACACCTCCAATACATAAAAATGTATTGCAAATATAAATTTTACTGGATTATATTAGAGAAAGCTGTACAATACTTAGCTTGGATGGTATACTGTAGTGTGAGGGAAGCTGTACAATACTTAGCTTGGATGGTATACTGTAGTGTGAGGGAAGCTGTACAATACTTAGCTTGGATGGTATACTGTAGTGTGAGGGAAGCTGTACAATACTTAGCTTGGATGGTATACTGTAGTGTGAGGGAAGCTGTACAATACTTAGCTTGGATGGTATACTGTAGTGTGAGGGAAGCTGTACAATACTTAGCTTGGATGGTATACTGTAGTGTGAGGGAAGCTGTACAATACTTTGCTTGGATGGTATACTGTAGTGTGAGGGAAGCTGTACAATACTTAGCTTGGATGGTATACTGTAGTGTGAGGTGTACAATACTTAGCTTGGATGGTATACTGTAGTGTGAGGGAAGCTGTACAATACTTAGCTTGGATGGTATACTGTAGTGTGAGGAAGCTGTACAATACTTAGCTTGGATGGTATACTGTAGTGTGAGGGAAGCTGTACAATACTTAGCTTGGATGGTATACTGTAGTGTGAGGGAAGCTGTACAATACTTAGCTTGGATGGTATACTGTAGTGTGAGGGAAGCTGTACAATACTTAGCTTGGATGGTATACTGTAGTGTGAGGGAAGCTGTACAATACTTAGCTTGGATGGTATACTGTAGTGTGAGGGAAGCTGTACAATACTTAGCTTGGATGGTATACTGTAGTGTGAGGGAAGCTGTACAATACTTAGCTTGGATGGTATACTGTAGTGTGAGGGAAGCTGTACAATACTTAGCTTGGATGGTATACTGTAGTGAGGGAAGCTGTACAATACTTTGCTTGGATGGTATACTGTAGTGTGAGGGAAGCTGTACAATATATACTGTAGTGTGAGGGAAGCTGTACAATACTTTGCTTGGATGGTATACTGTAGTGTGAGGGAAGCTGTACAATACTTTGCTTGGATGGTATACTGTAGTGTGAGGGAAAAATAGGATCGACAAGAGAGAAGAGGAGAAGAGAGGGCATTGTCCTAATTACATTATATGTTTAGTTGTAAAGCGCCTATTAAGATAATAAAGTACGATTAAATACAATCCTTATTCACCAAAAACATTATGCTAAAACATATCTGACAATGGCGAATAAATTATAATTATACACTATACTTAAACATTATTATAACATGAAATGAATAATTAATTAAATGTCTCCAAATGGCAGTACGAATATCAAGTGCGAATTTTTACAAAATAACCTTGTATTTGCATATCCTGAACTAAAATGAATTAGTATAAACCATCAAAGTCACCATTAAGTGACCAAATTACTATAACAGACTAGGGCAGCAGTGTTTGGTCTCCGGGCGAGACTACTGTGCACAGGTCGGGGGAGTCCCAATGGTCAGTGGGTTGGTCAGCAGTGGTCACCCGGCGGTCAAGGTCACCATGCTATTGATCAAGACAGAAGGATCACAGTGACATCACACTGGTTTTTATCTTCCCATGGATGTTGGGGCGAGGGAGAGAGAGAGAGAGAGTGGTGAGAGGTGGAGAAAGATAAAGGGTCTCATCAACCAATGGAAGGGTGTGGCGTCACTGTGGGCCTATGCTGCCCAATAGCGTGGTGATCTTGATCCCAAGGATGTTTACCATTACTCACCACTGGGACTATCTATCTATCTATCTATATGCTCAGGCCCAATCCCCATTTTTCCTATTTTCTTATTTTTATTTTCTATTGTATTTCTATTTTATTATTTTTGTTTTCCTTTTTTCTTGGGGGTGGCCGACTCGAGACAGAGCAAGAACAGGGAACACACAAAAACAAACATAAAACAACGAACAAACACAGAATAAAACATAAATTCACACACATCTGGGACTCCCCCCACAGATTTATAATGCTCTACGAGACATGATATTGACCTGCTTATGTTCATGAAGAACTCAGCTAAAGGAGATAACAAAAGTAGGCCAACATAGGAAGGATCTTACTTGAATGAGGGTCTATGGGTGAGCGAATTTGCAAGAAGTTGTGCAGCAGTTTGGCATTAGGTCAAAGGACTGACAAATAATAGGGAAACTAATTAATCTATATCGCCGGTCGAGTATTATTATACCGTGAACATCAGTTTGGTACAACAATTTCAGGTCAAATTGGATTTTTAGTTACGTTGTGTTTTTTGTATTATAATCCTTTTTCTCATCGGTTCCTTCATTGATTAAGAAGTTTTTCCTTCTGCAAATTAATTTTTACCCATTATTTTGCAATATTAAAACATGCCCCCTAAAACTATATTTTGTCATTACCCTAACCTAACAACTTAACCTAACCTGGAGGCTGCCGCCCCCAGACCCCCGCAGGGTTAGCATTGATATAGAATATGACAAAATACTAAAAATACGGTAAAAAAAGTGAAAAATATTAGTTCTCAGCTGATCCAAGATGGCCGGCATTTTTCCATCCATCCTTATTTAACCCACAAAGTCTAAGGAACAATAATTTACTATGCAGCGGTAAAGACATATATTGCGGTGACATACTTTATGACAAAGCTATAGTACACATTTAGATCATTATATCCCATACGTGACCGAAAATCCAATTTGTCCCAATTTCAATATAACTATCTATATTTATTAGAGGTAACATTTACATATGATATTACCTTTGATTTATAGAAGGTTTGTGTCTTAACGAGAACGTTTTACTTAATATAATGCGATCCAGATCTTTTTATTGGCTAATAAAACTAAGTAAACGGACGGTCTCACCTCGTTTGCCTTGGACCACCGTCCTGGTGGTGTAATGGTTAAGGTGGCAAACATATGGGTGTGATAACCCGGGTTCGAATCCCGGTGGATCATATATACTTTAATTAATTTCATTGGGGGTGTGGTGGTGAGATTAATAAAAATAATAAGAATATCAAAGGCGAACGAAGACTTAACTGTTTTCAGGTAGATAGGCCTATGTCCCGTCCAGAACTTGTACTTGGTATGTACACTTAATTCAGGGGAGTCACCGTTTTTTTTTGTTCTCTCCTTTTCTCTCTTTCCCTGGCTTGTATCCATTCGGCCCCATTCAGCGAACTGTTTTAAGACGCTTATCCCAATCCAGATGTCGATATCTTCCTGGCGAGCGATAGCGAGTCTGCATTGTATGGAGAAATTTGGCTAACAATTGAAGAGACCCCGGACAGCCTTTTTACCAGTTAATTCTAGTTTAGTTTATTTTTCTTTGATATACAGTGTTGTATATGTTGAGGACCGTCGCATTTTAGTATTTTCAACATTAGCCTAACCTAACCTAACTGGTAGCATTCAAGGAGACTACTGCAGGACTCTTCTTCTTCTTCTTACCTCTGACCGGGTATAGGCTATCCTGGTGTTTACTAGCCTATACCCCTTTGAAAGGACATTAGCCTAACCTAACAACCTAACCTAACCTAGTATTATAGGTGGGGGCTGCTGCCCCCACACCCCCGCTTTGACTTAGATGTTTGGTGTATTTGTCTGTGAAGTGGGTATTTTTCAATTTGTTGATAACGAAAATCCTCCATGCGGACTATATGGAGAAAAAATATGGCGAATCTATTGGTGCCTATTTTCCCTAATAATTTTTTTATCATAACGTCGCACTAATGTCCTTGAATATTATCCTGGGTTTACGCCGTCGTGCACCCATAAACAGGGAACGTGAGCTGGGTTTAGACCGTCTGTTAGTTTTCAGTTAGGTTAGGTTAGGCTAATGTTGAAAATAACTAAAATGTATTAAACAACACTGTATATCAAAGAAAAATAAACAAAAACAATCGAATTAACTAGTAAAATGGCTGTCCGGGTTCTCTTCAATTTTTACCGAAATTTGGTTTCGCCGGAGACATTTTTCTATCGAAAAATGTACAAATTTAGCTTGCTGCCCAAACAAAAATATATATATGCTGGCTCGCTACCGCTCGCCAGGAAAATATTGACACCTGGATCGGAGTAAGCGTCTTAAAACAGTAGGATGAATGGGGCTGAATGGATACAAACCAAAGAGAGAGGGAGAGAAAGAGAAAAATGCGAGGTGGGTTCCCTTAAAAAATAACATAAGAATATCAAAGGCGAACAAAGACTTAGCTGTTTTCAGGTATACATGGGCCGTCCAGAACTTGTGCTTTGGCGTGTACACTGAAGAATTACTTGCTGTATTATCCCCGTGAACGCTTATTATTCCGCTCACAGTCAAGGTTAGGTTGTTACTGCCTGTATCCCACGGAGGAGAGAATATACGGAGTGTCAACTCTTATGGTGCATTATGAAACCAAGATAATGACATAGCTTGGTCAATAGATGGCGCTGTGATCGCCGGCGTGTCGTCTGTCTGTTTACTACAAATGACAGGAACGATGCGAGGGGGTGTGGCGGAATAAACAAACATGGCCCCAACAAGAGGGGGCTGGAATTCTCGAAAGGGGGCTTTAGTCCTGGTCGCGATTAAGGAAGACGTCTGGGGTTCCCGAGCAGGACAACCTCTAGGCTTATATTCCCAGTATACCTGGGGGTATAAACTTGGGGGTCTCGGGGATTCCGGTCACGTTCTTCCTGACTTTAAGGTTGGCTTAATAATCCTCATGGGTTGTTAGCCTCTACAGTCCTATTTTAACTAACTAATTAAGGCCCCAAACGTTACCTTCACTAATTAAGGCCCCAAACGTTACCTTCACTAATTAAGGCCCCAAACGTTACCTTCACTAATTAAGGCCCCAAACGTTACCTTCACTAATTAAGGCCCCAAACGTTACCTTCACTAATTAAGGCCCCAAACGTTACCTTCACTAATTAAGGCCCCAAACGTTACCTTCACTAATTAAGGCCCCAAACGTTACCTTCACTAATTTTTGAGATTCATTATTGTGGTGAAACTCGAAATATCGTTAAGCTAATGTTATACTTCCGCGCGTCTCGAAGCAGTCATATTTTACCTATGAGTCGTCGGTTCAGTATGGTTTATGTTTCGATGTTTCACTTGAAATGTTAATCTTTTATACTAATTCGAATTGTTCCGAAGTTAAAATATTCACTCCGAGTTCATTTTGGTTTATATAGGTGCTATATTTATTCCAATGTATAAAGATTCCGTGCGATATTTTACAATTACAGAGTCAATCCTTTAGATTATGGAAAGACGTATTTGATAAAATATCCCTCTATAAGGAATCCTCTCCTTATGAAAATTAATAGAGTAGCATATTTATTTAAGGGCTCAAAGACGGTATTGTGCAGCATAATTTACTGGTTCGGCTCAATGGTTTAAGGAAGGGGTTTAGTTTGCTCTCTAAACCTCTATTAAACTTTAAAAAAACACCCTCAAGACCCCCCTTCGATATAAATTTGTAAATTTTTCGGTAGAAAAATGTCCCGGCCGAAGGCCGATTCCTCTTCAAATACAGGCTCGCTATCGCTCGCCAGGAAAGAAATCGACACCTAAATGGCACGAAAGGTCTTAATATTGGCAAAGAAATGGGGCAAAAGGTCTGAAAATCGCCAAACTAATGGGGCGAATGTCTTGAAATATCATAACTAATAGGGCTAAATATGAGGGAGGAGGAGGACTCGAAAAACCAACTGCCTCCCCTTAACGTCAGCATTTCCGACAGTATTGCACAATATTTCTTTCAATATACCCATATATCTTAAATGAAAGAAAGGACGCTCAAAACCGATGAAAATAAATGACGTGAAGAAGTGCTGGAAGTGTGTAAAGTTAGGAATTATATTAATGTCTTACCATCCTTAATGTCCTAATGTCTTAATGTCCAGGCATTTTGGCTCGAACGTCCCTTGATTTTGGCCCTGTCACTCTTTCAACTATGGGGGAGGCACTCGCTATAGGCAGTTATGCCTTTTGCCTCCCTCAATCACATAGGAAAAAAAAAAAAAAAAAAAAAAAAAAAAAAAAAAAAAATCCTATGACCACTTGGTGAAGCAGAGAGAAGTTCACAACATATTTAGCTATCTCCTCAGTCCTTTTGTTTTATCTTAATAACTTGGATTTCCTTTTCCGCACGTGTGTTCAAGTCAAATTTGTGTCATCTAAATAACATTTAAGTTTCTTGGTTTGAGAGTTTATACGATGTGCTAGATGACCGAGTTATTCTTATCTCCTAATGGTCTCTAACGATAATCACCGGATCATGTTCACATATCGAAATAATTACTTCATGGGGCCGAAAACAAAACAAATATAGAGGTGCCGCTTTAGCGTGCGGTCTACCAGGACATTCACACTTTAGCCTGCGGTCTACCGGGTCACTTACATTATAGAACACCCAAAAGTGTGCTAAGCATTATATTAATTATTATTGTTTTAAGTCCTAGTGTTTTGAGATTAACCGAACCAAACATAACTAGACCTAGTCTAGTAGGTGTGATACAAAACTAACCCTTACCTACCAGCCAGTTCTGGTTCCTAGTACCCAGTAAATGGGATATAAAACTAACCCTTACCTACCAGCTAGTGTGGGTTCCTAGTACCTAGTAAATGGAATAAAAAACTAACCCTTACCTATCAGGTAGTGCGGGTTCCTAGTACCCAGTAAATGGGATACACAACTAACACGTACCTACCAGATGTGGGTTCCTAGTACCCAGTAAATGGGATATCAAACTAACCCTTACCTACCAGCTAGTGTGGGTTCCTAGTACCCAGTAAATGGGATATCAAACTAACCCTTACCTACCAGCCAGTTCTGGTTCCTAGTACCCAGTAAATGGAATATAAAACTAACCTTTACCTACCAGCTAGTGTGGGTTCCTAATACCCAGTAAATGGAATATAAAACTAACCCTTACCTACCAGCTAGTGTGGGTTCCTAGTACCCAGTAAATGGGATAGCAAACTAACCCTTACCTACCAGCTAGTGTGGGTTCCTAGTACCCAGTAAATGGGATAGCAAACTAACCTTTACCTACCAGCTAGTGTGGGTTCCTAGTACCCAGTAAATGGAATATAAAACTAACCTTTACCTACCAGCTAGTGTGGGTTCCTAGTACCCAGTAAATGGGATAGCAAACTAACCCTTACCTACCAGCTAGTGTGGGTTCCTAGTACCCAGTAAATGGAATATAAAACTAACCTTTACCTACCAGCTAGTGTGGGTTCCTAATACCCAGTAAATGGAATATAAAACTAACCCTTACCTACCAGCTAGTGTGGGTTCCTAGTACCCAGTAAATGGGATAGCAAACTAACCTTCACCTACCAGCTAGTGTGGGTTCCTAGTACCCAGTAAATGGGATAGCAAACTAACCTTTACCTACCAGCTAGTGTGGGTTCCTAGTACCCAGTAAATGGGATAGCAAACTAACCCTTACCTACCAGCTAGTGTGGGTTCCTATAGTCTATTTGCTGTAAGTAGGCGAAACATCATGACCTCTAACCTCTGTAAATAGAAAACGACTAGAGTAATCAAGCTAATATTTCTACCATTTGAGAAAAGTCAGTCAAGGAATAGATGTTGATATTTACAACCAATTTGTTGTAGCCCATTTTGAGTTACAGAGGATAAAGTTCATGATTTATCGCCTACTTACAGAGAATAGACTATAGTACCCAGTAGGTAGCTGTAGACCACGGGGGAACAGTAGACCGCACGCTAAAGTAGCACCAGTATACAAACCTATACACCCATTCATCAGTATTAAGAGGAGACGGTCGTTTTTCTGGTCCCCTCTCTTCCTCGTGTTTAGTCCCATTATTTTTTAGATTTTTAGACGTTCGGCCCATTTGTTTGGCGACTTTAAGACCTTTCTTCCCATTTCGTTATAAATGTTAAGACCTATCGTGCCATTTAGGTGTCGATTTTTTCCCTGGCGAGCGATAGCAAGTCTGTAATTGTAAGAGGAACCGGCCTTCGGCCGGGAAATTTTTCTACCTTTTTCTACCGAAAAATTTAAAAATTTATCTTGAGGGGGGTCTAGAGGATGCTTTTCTATGTTTGCGGGATGTCTAGCGAGGAAACTAAGAATTAATGAATGAATTTATAAGCCAAAAAAGCAGTCCGTGTCCCCTTAAATGTTTGAAATGGCACCTGAAACTATTTTCAGGACCCTCCCATTATTCCCTGAAGGTTCCAGTTCTCTAGCTAGAAAACTGTGGTCAGGCACAAAAACACACATGTCATTATCGATTTCGATTGCTTCTTAAGTTCTTGGTGTTATTTGCCCCCTCTGTACCGGTAGCGTCTTTTTAATATGATTCTAGCGATATTAAGACGGTTTTATAGAGCTTAGGAAGGGTATGTGGTGGCAAACAAGGATCAATTGAGAGAGTGTGCAGCCTTTTCATTGGTAGACGTCCTTACTTGGCTGAATAAAATCGTGGACAATTTGTCAGCATACAATGAAAAGAATGTCACCGGTATTGAATGGGTTAACACTGCTTTGAAATCTTGCAAGTCTTTCTCCTTATCCCTATTTTCAGACCATTAACCCCTTCTGAACCAGGGACGTCCTTTCAATTATATTCTACCTATATTTAGAGGATTTAATGCAGTTTATAAAGGATCTGTGGTAGTAAAAAGGGTTCAGTGATATAGTTCGAAGCCTGTTACTTGCTGGAGGCCTCTATGAAACTGAATATAATCGTCTAATAGTAGCCAGACTATAATGAAAAGGACACATCGCCGGTACTGAATGGGTTGATAATCTATAGTCTATTCGCTGTAAGTAGGCGAGAAATCATGACCTCTATCCCCTGTAACTTAAAAACGACTAGAGTAATCGAGCTAATATTTCTACCATTTGGGAAGAGTCAGTCAGGGAATAGAAGTGGAAACTTACAGCCAATTTGTTTTAGCCCTTTTTGAGTTACAGAGGTTAGAGGTCATGATTTTTCGCCTACTTACAGCGAATAGACTATACGGTAGCTCTCACTGTTTATATGACTCACTGACTATAGTCCGTTCATTCTAGGTTGGGCAGAAATCGTAACCCCTAACCTCTCTTAACTCAAAATGGACTAGAGTAATCAAGCTAATATCTCTACCAAATAGGAAGACTTGGCTAGGGAATATGTACATAAATTGACAGCTCATTTGCTAGAGCCCTTTTTGAGTTACAGAGGTTAGAGGTTACGATGTCTGCCCAACCTAGAATGAACGGACTAAGAACATAAGAACATAAGATCGCGGGAAACTGCATAAGGCCATGCGGCCCACACGAGGCAGCTCCCATTCACACCCAGCCCATATCATCCATATGGGAATCCAACTTACGCTTAAAGCTCTCAACTGTTCTTGAGCTAATCACTGCTCTGAGCAGTCCATTCCACATGTTAACAACTCTATTCCCAAACGAGTGTTTTCCTATAGCTTTCCTAAATATAAACTTATCTAACTTGAAACCATTTGAGCCATAATCAACTCCTAAATGGCACGAAAGGTAATAATACTGACAAAGAAATGAGTCGAAAAGAATTAAAATCGACACACAAATGGAGCAAACGTATTTAATTCTCATAACTATTGGGGATAAACATGAAGAAGAGGATCCATAAAACCGGATACCCCCTCCCCCCTTAATCTACCCTAATTGGCCTTCAATAATACCGATATAATCCATAAATCATAAAAATACAGTTGCCATTTTATAAGATAGCATTACTGTACTGTCAGTCATTCAGTCAGCCCTTACTCCCACAAGGGGTAGGGAGGATCAGCAAGAGACACGAGCAAAGAAAAGAAGGTGAGAGGAGAAGAACACATAACAGTATTCATAAAGTTGCATTAAAATAAACTTATAGGAATAATGATGAGTAAAAGACGATTTACGCTCATTAAGGGTATATTTACTTCATATTTTGGCGATTTATCGATCATTTTCCAAATTGTGTGCAGTTGAAAATACTTGCATGAATCAGACACACTCGTCCGGAAGACAATGGTGTTCTCAAATGTGTTGTAAGTATCTTATTTTCCGATATATTGAACATATAATATAACACATTTAGTTAGTGCGTGATATGCTTTATAATTATCACATAAGGAACTAGCAGAGTTAGCTAAATTTAAAGGTCAGTATATCAGAAAAGAAAAAACTTACAATCATTTTGAAGACACCATCGTCTTTTGGATTAATGTGTCTATTTAATGTAAGTCTTTAAACTGAAGAACATGGAATATAATCAAGATGCTCTTTAAAATAAAAAGTGAATACATGAATATTGTCGCAATTCGTCTTCTGCTCATCCATTTTCCTATGAATATATTTGTATTGCAACTTAAAACCGACCAGTAGCTTCCACTACTTATTCTGCAGTCAATGAGGTATTATATAAGGCAATGTATATAATGGTTGTGAAGATATTGTTTGTTAAAGTAGAATACTGTATCGATAAAACGGTTCATGCAGTCTCCTACAAATGTTTAGAAAGGCGGCTTTGCCAATTTCTGCCAGTTGGGTAACAGATTTCTGCGCCACCCTGTACAGTAGCTAAAGTAAAAGATAATATTGTAACATAAGCCGATATAATATCAAATATCCGTATAAACTTAAAAAAATAACTTTTAAAACAAACATGCAAAATCCCATATTAAAAAAGTGATCAGAAGTGATCAATCAGTAACGAAGGAAATCCGTTGCAAAATAATATACTTACTCAAGAATATGATAAAATATTTTGAGATAAAGAAAAGTAGGTGATCAATTAACTCACCAAATTTTTATATATTATAGTGTGATTCCCGTGTAATAGATTAATAAGGTCTAATTATACACCGGGGGGCGAATTTGATCCTGACATCATGCACCTGTTGGACGAGTGCTTCCAGGACCCTGTTACCCGTGGCTGCTGTAGTGACGGAGGTCACCTGCTCCACCAACTCCACTACGTCTTGCGGAAAGGATTCAGCAACGATACGATAATTATGCGCATCAAGACGCGATTTTGCTGTATCAGATTTTGTGTTGGATGTGAACAACTTGCGTATACAACAAACTACCCAGATGATCAGTAGGAAGGCAGTTATGAGATAGACAAAGCGGAGTGCCAAAAACAAAAACCCAAAATACCAATTTTGGGCGAACGTACAACCATAATTTTCAGTGTTTAGTACGGCCAAGCCTTGTTTGGGAGAAATTTCGCATTTTCCGTTGTTGTCAAAGACACCTTGAATCACATCCGTGTTCTTATCCGCATATTTTTCAATATAAAAATTGAGACCTACAAAAGTCCCTGATGATGTATGATGTAGCAGAGCTACCGTCATAAAATTACACAGAACTAGATATGCGCCAATCTTAAACCTGGAGGCTACTTGATTTCGGTACACAGCTGCGTGGCTTAGGAAAAATTGCACTATTTCCTGGTCTGTGAGATCACATACACAATAAAAGAATTTATCAATTCTTTTATCAGCATATAAATTCCTTACACTCCTGGCACTAAGAAATATTAAACTACAAAGAAGTAGCGTAATTGGTACATAACGATAGTTCGTCAAATAAACCCGGTCAACGTGAGTACGGTCTTGTGAATCGGGGTGCACCTCCGTGTAGGAAAATCCAACACACAGGTCATATTTTATGGGGTCAACTAATACTTCGAGCCCACCTCCCTGAGACATGCAGGTTGGGGCGTAATTATCAGGAAAATATAGCGTGAGGGCAAAAAAACTAGTTATAAAAAAAAGAAACACAAAACGATTATTAAACACAAAGAAAAAGCTTCCGTCATTGTCGACTGGTGCAGTGTGTTTTGTGCAGAGTTGAGACATAAACTTTGTTAGAGTCATCTTGATGATCGGTAAAGGAAATGCGATTTAAAAAATATCAGAAGTTTAGACTCTTATCTGATATCAAATCAATCGAAAAATTATAATTTGTTTTTATAATGTAATTGTAATCACACTTATATAAGTTTGTTAAAGGATTTTTATACTATTTATGTCAAGTTCTCGCAGATAAATTAAGCACAACACACAGCACTGTTCACTTACTGACACCGACTTCACGAATGGCGGGTCTTGTACAACTTGAAGTTGTTCGTCTTAACCATCTTGTCCACATATATACAACATGACGTTATTGTTCCTTTAGTATTATATTCTATTTGCATAATTATTGATAAAGATAAAATACTAGTAATTATACGACAGAAACACAATGTACATCTTATAATAGAGAAAGGATGAATAATTATTTCATATTATTTATTTTGTTACCCATAGATATACGTTTTCTATGATAGACGATTAAGAGAAAATGACAATATCAGGGTGTCTATTATATACCAATATCTTTCCCAGAATTTGAAAAAATATCATTAAACATATTTCAAACACACTTACAATTACACACCTATGCATTAACCCTTTGAAGATACGATACTGCATTTCTTTTTTGTTTCTGTCTAATATTAGACGATTTAATTCAGATTAGGAAGGGTATATGGAAGTCAGAGGGTTAAATAAAATAGTATTTTTCTCTTAATTCCCGATATAACTACTTGACGCGGACAAATAAGGATAACACGTGTTTAATTTATCTTAATTTATTCCCTAATAATTATTTTTAAGTCGTATACTCCCTGTTTCTGCTTAATATTTGTTGTGGATGTAGTCGTTTACTTTTGATTTTATATTGGTATATATATATATATATATATATATATATATATATATATATATATATATATATATATATATATATACAGTATGTATATATATATATATGTGTTCACTGTCTCGTTTACGAGAGGGAGAGAGAGAGAGAGAGAGAGTCCCTTCAACTTGGTGAAAGTGAAAGTCAAGAAAGACCGTTCTAAAAAGGGAAAGTAGGCGCCCCCAATGAGAGAGCGAAGGAGAGAGTGACGCAAGACTGTTGGAAAGGCGACCAACGGAGAGAAAGGAGAGAGTCTGTGAGGTGAAGCTAGGGGAAGAGGATGCTACAAGTCGAGTTCGGATGTGAAAGCAGTAGAAATGGTCCAGCTCTGGCGGTTTATATACTTTCACTCTCTGACCTTGAAGTTATAGTGAATGGTTAACAGAAAGCTAGGGACGAGGACCCAATATCAACTTTCGGAAGATGCGAAAGCCGTGGAAATAGTCAAGGTCGCATACATTCACTTTTATGCCTCGAAATTGAGAAGACCGGCGCAAGAGGGGGTCACCTATCGAATTCCGGAGCATGTGAAACTAGTAGACATAGTCCATAATGTTCACCCCCTTCTGTACCGGCGACGTCATATTAATTTTATTATAGCTATATTTAGACGATTTGGTACAGTTTAAGAAAGATCTGTGGCAGTCAAAAGGATTAAGGGGGGTGACCTGCTTTTTGTTATTTCTGTCCTTTTCTCTCTTTCTCTGGCTTGTATCCATTCGGCCGTATTCAGCCAACTATTTTAAGACGTTTATCCCCATCTAGGTATCGATTTCTTCCTGGCGAGCGATAGCGAGCCAGCATTATATGAAGAAATCCGGCTTCGCCGGAGAAATGTTTCTATCGAAAAATGTACAAATTTAGCCTGCTGTCTAACAAAAATAAAAAATATGCTGGCTCGCTACCGCTCACCAGTAAGAAATTGACACCTGGATGGGAATAAACGTCTTAAAACAGTAGGCTGAATGGGGCCAAATGGATACAAGCCAGATAAAGATAGAAAAGGACAGAACAAAAACAGGTCACCCCCCTTAACGTGCGGTCTACCCGGACATTCACACTTTAGCCTGCGATCTACCGGGTCACTTTATATAAAAGAACACCCAGAAATGTGCTAAGCATTTAATTATTGATTATTGTTTCTGAGATCTAGTGTTTTGTGATTAACCTAACCAAACAACCTAACCTAACCTAGACCTAGTAAGTAGGATACAAAACTAACCCTTACCTAGTTCGAGTTCCTAGTATCCACTAAATTGGATACAAAACTAACCCTTACCTACCAGCTAGTTCGGGTTCCTAGTATCCACTAAATTGGATACAAAACTAACCCTTACCGTATAGCAGCTATAATTTTATAGTGTGGGTTCCTAGTACCCGATAGGCAGCAGTAGACCACGGGTGGACGGTAGACCGCACGGTAAAGTAGCACCGATACATTTATATACCAAGACTCTATAATAATAGGTTTAACCACTTCTGTAATGGCGACGTCTTGTTATCTTTATTCAGGCTACTATTAGACGATTTTATTGAGTTTAAAAAGGGTCTCCAGCAATTAACAGGCTTCGAACTATCTCACTTAACCCTTTATACCACCACATATCCTTCTTAAGCTGCACAAAATCGTCTAAATATAACTAGAAAAAAAATGACAAAATAACACTCCACCGGTACAGAAGGGGTTAAGCAAGATAACTAGAGAAGCAGTAATTATTACCTACGTAGCGTTAAGGGGGCCCACCTCCCTTTTGTTCTCTTTTTCTCCTTCTCTCTTTGGCTTGTATCCATTCGGCCCCATTCAGCCTACCGGTACTGTTTTAAGACGTTTATCCCCATCCAGGTTTCAATATTTTCCTGGCGAGCGGTAGCGAGCCAGCATCTATATATTTTTGTTTTGACAGCAAGCTAAATTTGTACATTTTTCGATAGAAAAATGTTTCCGGCGAAGCCGGATTTCTCCATACAATGCTGGCTAGCTATCGCTCGCCAGGAAAAAATCGACACCTGGATGGGGATAACAGTCTTAAAACAGTTGGCTGAATGGGTCCGAATGGATACAAGCCAGAGAAAGAGAGAAAAGGAGAGAAAGATCCAAAAAAAGCCGGTGACCCCCCTTAAGTATGCTTCACCTCATGTCTGCCAAGATATGAGCGGTATCTAGGATGGTAATGTAGTTTGTTAACCCCTTCTGTTCGGCGACGTCCTTTCAACTTTATTCTGGCTACTATTAGACGATGTTGTTCAGTTTATAAAGGCGTTCGGGAATTAACAGGCTTCGAACTATCTCACTTAATTCTATTTACTACCACATATCCTTCTTAAGCAGCACACAATTGTCTACATATAACTGGAATAAAGTATAAAGACATAGGCAGTACATAAGGGGTTAAGGTAAAGGGGATGGGTATGTTGGATTGGATGAAATGGATGTTATGGTATTTGGTATGTCTGAACGTATGTTTTGTAACCTGGTTTCGCAGTCTTCATGGGTAATCAAGTCGTCTTCGAGTCAAAGGTAATCGTTCCTATGTTGGTTGGTATACCAAGCTATCATCTACGAAGAGGTAGGTGTAGAGGTTAAAGAATTTGAAAGATCATTTATGTGTGAGAGAAAGAGGAGGGGACCCAGGAAGATACTTTCGGTTACCCCTGAAGAAGGCATAGAAAATGAATGAGAGCCATGGAGATCAACTTCATTGCAAATGTCTACAACCATTGCATAATTGGTCCTCGGATTCCACAGTAATCCAATCTAACTATCAATCTTCAGTGTGGAACTTTGTCAACGGCTAAGGCGAAACCAAGAATTGAAAGTGATGTTTTTTCTCCACTCTTATTTTTGATGGATAGCGAAGCAAAATGAGTTATACATAGACTAATAAAAGGTATATAAGCTTTAAAATTAAGTGTAAGACTATTGGTGTGCTATAGGGTAACGCGTGAAGTAGAAACAATATGGCGTCAATAAGTCAAGTTGACATTATAGGCTTTTATACAGGTACCCTACTGGTTGACCATACTGCTGACCACTGCCTGAGACGGGAACAGGTCGTTTCGGCCGTAAATCATTTGGGCCGTAACGTCCGAACTAGCGATCGGCCGAATCGCCTAACGGCCTAAATTACGTACGGCCTAAATTACATACGGCCTAAATGACCAAATATTATAGAGATTATTCTACTGAAGTTTTGTTCATCGCTACATCTTGTAACATAATTTATCAACTTATTAAAGGGTTAAGGTGGATGTCATATTATGTAAAATAATATAATGGAAGTATGGGAGTGCTCTATTTTCGTTTTTGAGCTAAAATGAAAGAAACGCAAGTTTCTCGTTCATCTCTACCAGGACCTTATTGTGTAGGCCTACATCAGGAATACATGGATAGACAGTAGTAGGTGGAGTCTTGACACATGAGTGTTTTTAATATGAGTGTTAGAACAAATAACGATGTTGAGGGGTGACACAGAAGAATGAACAGTGGCGACCGTGCGAATGAACATTTGTACAAATTATTATAATTATTATATACAGAAGCCTACCTAGGCCCGTGCAAATAACAGCAGTGAAAGAAAAGAAACTAAAAAGATATAAAAGGAAACATTCAAGAATATGCAGGGTCGACTGTTCAATTTATGGGACCAGTATACAAATAAAGAAATATAGACTTCACAACTTCTGTCTGCCTGCAGTCACCTCTCTGCACCTTGTATCGAGTCCTGAAGACAACAGTCACTTGCTTATCTTATATATATATATATATACATATATATACAGTATATTATGTAGTTTTTATATTTTTAGTGTACCGGTACGGTACTAAACTAATACACTTATGGTTCTATATACTGTTTCATTTTAATGTTATTATCCTACGGCCTAAACATCTCGCGGCCTAAAGGGTCCTGGGGCCTAAACATCTTACGGCCTAAATGTCTTACGGCCTAAACATCTTACGGCCTAAACATCTTACGGCCTAACAGGATCACGGCCGAAAATAATACGGCCTAATAGTCCTGTACTCCCCGAGACTCTCCCATCGGTCTCCTATTGGACTCGCCTGAAACACACACACACACACACACACACGCACACACCTACCTACCTATACATTTAATAGTAACTCACTTTCTAACACTCACTCACACACGCACACCTATACATTCAATAATAACTCACCTTCACATACACACATACACACATACACACAAACACACACACACACACACACTTATACATTCAATAATAACTCACCTTCACACACACACATACACACACACATAGTAGGCTGTTCAAATGCGCACACAAATACACATATTTGCACAAGCAAAGTAAGTTGGCAAGCAATGACCAAAATTAATCATGGTCACTAATTTTGGCATTTAATGTTTTGCGGCCTATTTATTTATTAACACTCATTGATACAGACTGGCCTGGATGTTAAGATATTATTTAGTCAAGCCATTTATAACAAGCCATCACCAATTTAGTTTTGGATAAATGTTTACCTATGGTCCCATTAATGTTTACCTATGGTCCCATTAATGTTTACCTATGGTCCCATTAATGTTTACCTATGGTCCCATTAATGTTTACCTATGGTCCCATTAATGTTTACCTATGGTCCCATTAATGTTTACCTATGGTCCCATTAATGTTTACCTATGGTCCCATTAATGTTTACCTATGGTCCCATTAATGTTTACCTATGGTCCCATTAATGTTTACCTATGGTCCCATTAATGTTTACCTATGGTCCCATTAATGTTTACCTATGGTCCCATTAATGTTTACCTATGGTCCCATTAATGTTTACCTATGGTCCCATTAATGTTTACCTATGGTCCCATTAAAATATCCTCAAGTAACCTATTAAAAACTGCTCAGGGGACTGGTTAGAACTATTAAGATGTTTAATTGAAGTGCGGAAATCAGTATTTACTGAGAAATAACAGTCTTAAAATGCGCTATGGGTCACCTAGGGTCCCTGCCCTCTCTTTCCCAGGTAAACAATGACTAGTTCAGGCAAAAATGTTATGTTATGTTATGTTATATTATATTATATTAGGGTTAGGTTAGGTTAGGTTAGGTTAGGTTAGGTTAGGTTAATCTAATCTAATCTAATATTTGTACATTTTGGGCAGTGGGCGGGGCCGCGCATTTGCAGGGGGTAAGGTATGTGGCGGCGTACAGACCCTCCCGTAAAACATAACGCATTTTAAGACTTATTTCTTAGTAAATACTGATTTCTGCACTTCAATTAAACATCCTACAAGTTCTAACCAGTCCCCTGACCAGTTCTTAATAAGTTACTGGAGGATATTTTAACGGGACCATAGGTAAACATTTACCTTTTACTGGATTATATTAGAGAAAGCTGTACAATACTTAGCTTGGATGGTATACTGTAGTGTGAGGGAAGCTGTACAATACTTAGCTTGGATGGTATACTGTAGTGTGAGGGAAGCTGTACAATACTTAGCTTGGATGGTATACTGTAGTGAGAGGGAAGCTGTACAATACTTAGCTTGGATGGTATACTGTAGTGTGAGGGAAGCTGTACAATACTTAGCTTGGATGGTATACTGTAGTGAGAGGGAAGCTGTACAATACTTAGCTTGGATGGTATACTGTAGTGAGAGGGAAGCTGTACAATACTTAGCTTGGATGGTATACTGTAGCGTGAGGAAAGCTGTACAATACTTAGCTTGGATGGTATACTGTAGTGAGAGGGAAGCTGTACAATACTTAGCTTGGATGGTATACTGTAGTGAGAGGGAAGCTGTACAATACTTAGCTTGGATGGTATACTGTAGTGTGAGGGAAGCTGTACAATACTTAGCTTGGATGGTATACTGTAGTGTGAGGGAAGCTGTACAATACTTAGCTTGGATGGTATACTGTAGTGTGAGGGAAGCTGTACAATACTTAGCTTGGATGGTATACTGTAGTGTGAGGGAAGCTGTACAATACTTAGCTTGGATGGTATACTGTAGTGTGAGGGAAGCTGTACAATACTTAGCTTGGATGGTATACTGTAGTGTGAGGGAAGCTGTACAATACTTAGCTTGGATGGTATACTGTAGTGTGAGGGAAGCTGTACAATACTTAGCTTGGATGGTATACTGTAGTGTGAGGGAAGCTGTACAATACTTAGCTTGGATGGTATACTGTAGTGTGAGGGAAGCTGTACAATACGGATGGTATACTGTAGTGTGAGGGAGCTGTACAAGGAGATACTGTAGTGAGAGGGAAGCTGTACAATACTTATATGTTTATGTAGTGTAAAGCGCCTATTAAGATAATAAAGTACGATTAAATACAATCCTTATTCACCAAAAACATTATGCTAAAACATATCTGACAATGGCGAATAAATTATAATTATACACTATACTTAAACATTATTATAACATGAAATGAATAATCAATTAAATGTCTCCAAATGGCAGTACGAATATCAAGTGTGAATTCTTACAAAATAACCTTGTATTTGCATATCCTGAACTAAAATGAATTAGTATAAACCATCAAAGTCTCCATTAAGTGACCAAATTACTATAACAGACTAGGGCAGCAGTGTTTGGTCTCCGGGCGAGACTACTGTGCACAGGTCGGGGGAGTCCCAATGGTCAGTGGGTTGGTCAAAGTGGTCAGCAGTGGTCACCCGGCGGTCAAGGTCACCATGCTATTGATCAAGACAGAGGATCACAGTGACATCGCACTGGTTTTTATCTTCCCATGGATGTTGGGGAGAGAGAGAGAGAGAGAGAGAGAGAGAGAGAGAGAGAGAGAGAGAGAGAGAGAGAGAGAGAGAGAGAGAGAGAGAGAGAGAGAGAGAGAGAGAGAGAGAGAGAGAGAGAGAGAGAGAGAGAGAGAGAGAGAGAGAGAGAGAGTGGTGAGAGGTGGAGAAAGATAAAGGGTCTCATCAACCAATGAAAGGGTGTGGCGTCACTGTGGTCCTATGCTGCCCAATAGCGTGGTGATCTTGATCCCAAGGATGTTTACCATTACTCACCACTGGGACTATCTATCTATCTATCTATATGCTCAGGCCCAATCCCCATTTTTCCTATTTTCTTATTTTTATTTTCTATTGTATTCTATTTTATTATTTTTGTTTTCCTTTTTTCTTGGGGGTGGCCGACTCGAGACAGAGCAAGAACAGGGAACACACAAAAAACAACATAACACAACGAACAAACACAGAATAAAACATAAATTCACACATATCTGGGACTCCCCCCACAGATTTATAATGCTCTATGAGACATGATATTGACCTGCTTATGTTCATGAAGAACTCAGCTAAAGGAGATAACAAAAGTAGGCCAACATAGGAAGGATCTTACTTGAATGAGGGTCTATGGGTGAGCGAATTTGCAAGAAGTTGTGCAGCAGTTTGGCATTAGGTCAAAGGACTGACAAATAATAGGGAAACTAATTAATCTATATCGCCGGTCGAGTATTATTATACCGTGAACATCAGTTTGGTACAACAATTTCAGGTCAAATTGGATTTTTGGTTACGTTGTGTTTTTTGTATTATAATCCTTTTTCTCATCGGTTCCTTCATTGATTAAGAAGTTTTTCCTTCTGCAAATTAATTTTTACCCATTATTTTGCAATATTAAAACATGCCCCCTAAAACTATATTTTGTCATTACCCTAACCTAACAACTTAACCTAACCTGGAGGCTGCCGCCCCCAGACCCCCGCAGGGTTAGCATTGATATAGAATATGACAAAATACTAAAAATACGGTAAAAAAAGTGAAAAATATTAGTTCTCAGCTGATCCAAGATGGCCGGCATTTTTCCATCCATTCTTATTTAACCCACAAAGTCTAAAGAACAATAATTTACTATGCAGCGGTAAAGACATATATTGCGGTGACATACTTTATGACAAAGCTATAGTACACATTTAGATCATTATATCCCATACGTGACCGAAAATCCAATTTGTCCCAATTTCAATAGAACTATCTATATTTATTAGAGGTAACATTTACATATGATAGTTACCTTTGATTTATAGAAGGTGTGTGTCTTAACGAGAACGTTTTACTTAATATAATGCGATCCAGATCTTTTTATTGGCTAATAAAACTAAGTAAACGGACAGTCTCACCTCGTTTGCCTTTAAAAAATAACATAAGAATATCAAAGGCGAACGAAGACTTAACTGTTTTCAGGTAGATAGGCCTATGTCCCGTCCAGAACTTGTACTTGGTATGTACACTTAATTCAGGGGAGTCACCGTTTTGTTTTCTCTCCTTTTCTCTCTTTCCCTGGCTTGTATCCATTCGGCCCCATTCAGCGAACTGTTTTAAGATGTCGATATCTTCCTGGCGAGCGATAGCGAGTCTGCATTGTATGGAGAAATTTGGCTAACAATTGAAGAGACCCCGGACAGCCTTTTTACCAGTTAATTCTAGTTTAGTTTATTTTTCGGTAGCATTCAAGGAGACTACTGCAAGACTCTTCTTCTTCTTCTTACCTCTGACCGGGTATAGGCTATCCTAGTGTTTACTAGCCTATACCCCTTTGAAAGGACATTAGCCTAACCTAACAACCTTACCTAACCTATCCTAGTATTATAGGTGGGGGCTGCCGCCCCCACACCCCCGCTTTGACTTAGATTTTTGGTGTATTTGTCTGTGAAGTGGGTATTTTTCAATTTGTTGATAACGAAAATCCTCCATGCTGACTATATGGAGAAAAATATGGCGAATCTACTGGTGCCTATTTTCCCTAATAATTTTTTTATCATAACGTCGCACTAGTGTCCTTGAATATTATCCTGGGTTTACGCCGTCGTGCACCCATAAACAGGGAACGTGAGCTGGGTTTAGACCGTCTGTTAGTTTTCGGTTAGGTTAGGTTAGGCTAATGTTGAAAATAACTAAAATGTATTAAACAACACTGTATATCAAAGAAATGTATTAAACAACACTGTATATCAAAGAAAAATAAACAAAAACTAGAATTAACTAGTAAAATGGCTGTCCGGGGTCTCTTCAATTTTTACCGAAATTTGGTTTCGCCGGAGACATTTTTCTATCGAAAAATTTACAAATTTAGCTTGCTGCCCAAACAAAAATATATATATGCTGGCTCGCTACCGCTCGCCAGGAAAATATTGACACCTGGATCGGGGTAAGCGTCTTAAAACAGTAGGATGAATGGGGCTGAATGGATACAAACCAAAGAGAGAGGGAGAGAAAGAGAAAAATGCGAGGTGGGTTCCCTTAAAAAATAACATAAGAATATCAAAGGCGAACAAAGACTTAGCTGTTTTCAGGTATACATGGGCCGTCCAGAACTTGTGCTTTGGCGTGTACACTGAAGAATTACTTGCTGTATTATCCCCGTGAACACTTATTATTCCGCTCACAGTCAAGGTTAGGTTGTTACTGCCTGTATCCCACGGAGGAGAGAATATACGGAGTGTCAACTCTTATGGTGCATTATGAAACCAAGATAATGACATAGCTTGGTCAATAGATGGCGCTGTGATCGCCGGCGTGTCGTCTGTCTGTTTACTACAAATGACAGGAACGATGCGAGGGGGTGTGGCGGAATAAACAAACATGGCCCCAACAAGAGGGGGCTGGAATTCTCGAAAGGGGGCTTTAGTCCTGGTCGCGATTAAGGAAGACGTCTGGGGTTCCCGAGCAGGACAACCTCTAGGCTTAAATTCCCAGTATACCTGGGGGTATAAACTTGGGGGTCTCGGGGATTCCGGTCACGTTCATCCTGACTTTAAGGTTGGCTTAATAATCCTCATGGGTTGTTAGCCTCTACAGTCCTATTTTAACTAACTAATTAAGGCCCCAAACGTTACCTTCACTAATTAAGGCCCCAAACGTTACCTTCACTAATTAAGGCCCCAAACGTTACCTTCACTAATTAAGGCCCCAAACGTTACCTTCACTAATTAAGGCCCCAAACGATACCTTCACTAATTTTTGAGATTCATTATTGTGGTGAAACTCGAAACATCGTTAAGCTAATGTTATACTTCCGCGCGTCTCGAAGCAGTCATATTTTACCTATGAGTCGTCGGTTCAGTATGGTTTATGTTTCGATGTTTCACTTGAAATGTTAATCTTTTATACTAATTCCAATTGTTCCGAAGTTAAAATATTCACTCCGAGTTCATTTTGGTTTATATAGGTGCTATATTTATTCCAATGCATAAAGATTCCGTGCGATTTTTTACAATTACAGAGTCAATCCTTTAGATTATGGAAAGACGTATTTGATAAAATATCCCTCTATAAGGAATCCTCTCCTTATGAAAATTAATGGAGTAGCATATTTATTTAAGGGCTCAAAGACGGTATTATGGAGCATAATTTACTGGTTCGGCTCAATGGTTTAAGGAAGGGGTTTAGTTTGCTCTCTAAACCTCTATCAAACTTTTAAAAAACACCCTCAAGACCCCCCTTCGATATCAATTTGTAAATTTTTCGGTAGAAAAATGTCCCGACCGAAGGCCGATTCCTCTTCAAATACAGGCTCGCTATCGCTCGCCAGGAAAGAAATCGACACCTAAATGGCACGAAAGGTCTTAATATTGGCAAAGAAATGGGGCAAAAGGTCTGAAAATCGCCAAACTAATGGGGCGAATGTCTTGAAATATCATAACTAATAGGGCTAAATATGAGGGGGGAGGAGGACTCGAAAAACCAACTGCCTCCCCTTAACGTCAGCATTTCCGACAGTATTGCACAATATTTCTTTCAATATACCCATATATCTTAAATGAAAGAAAGGACGCTCAAAACCGAAGAAAATAAATGATGTGAAGTGGTGCTGGAAGTGTGTAAAGTTAGGAATTATATTAATGTCTTACCATCCTATGACCACTTGGTGAAGCAGAGAGAAGTTCACAACATACATTTAACCCCATCAGCACCATGACGCCTTCTTACCTTTGATTTTGGCTAAAGATTTCATACAGTTTAAAAAGTACCTCTGTTATTAAGAGGGTGTATTGAGGTCGTATTTACACTTCTGAGTCGTACAGGTAGATTATAAACTAAACAATTATAATCGTCCAATGGTGACCAGAATATGATGGAAATTACGTCATGGTGGTGAAGGGGTTAACTATCTCTTCAGTCCTTTTGTTTTATCTTAATAACTTGGCTTTCCTCTTCCGCACGTGTGTTCAAGTCAAATTTGTGTCATCTAAATAACATTTAAGTTTCTTGGTTTGAGAGTTTATACGATGTGCTACATGACCGAGTTATTCTTATCTCCTAATGGTCTCTAACGATAATCACCGGATCATGTTCACATATCGAAATAATTACTTCATGGGTCCGAATAAAAAAAATATATATAAAGGTGCCGCTTTAGCGTGCAGTCTACCAGGACATTCACACTTTAGCCTGCGGTCTACCGGGTCACTTAAATTATAGAACACCCAAAAGTGTGCTAAGCATTATATTAATTATTTTTGTTTTAAGTCCTAGTGTTTTGAGATTAACCGAACCAAACATAACCTAGACCTAGTAGGTGTGATACAAAACTAACCCTTACCTACCAGCCAGTTCTGGTTCCTAGTACCCAGTAAATGGAATATAAAACTAACCTTTACCTACCAGCTAGTGTGGGTTCCTAGTACCCAGTAAATGGAATATAAAACTAACCTTTACCTACCAGCTAGTGTGGGTTCCTAGTACCCAGTAAATGGGATAGCAAACTAACCCTTACCTACCAGATAGTGTGGGTTCCTAGTACCCAGTAAATGGGATAGCAAACTAACCCTTACCTACCAGCTAGTGTGGGTTCCTAGTACCCAGTAAATGGGATAGCAAACTAACCTTTACCTACCAGCTAGTGTGCGTTCCTAGTACCCAGTAAATGGGATAGCAAACTAACCCTTACCTACCAGCTAGTGTGGGTTCCTAGTACCCAGTAAATGGGATAGCAAACTAACCTTCACCTACCAGCAGCTAGTGTGGGTTCCTAGTACCCAGTAAATGGGATAGCAAACTAACCCTTACCTACCAGCTAGTGTGGGTTCCTAGTACCCAGTAAATGGAATATAAAACTAACCTTTACCTACCAGCTAGTGTGGGTTCCTAGTACCCAGTAAATGGAATATAAAACTAACCTTTACCTACCAGCTAGTGTGGGTTCCTAGTACCCAGTAAATGGGATAGCAAACTAACCCTTACCTACCAGCTAGTGTGGGTTCCTAGTACCCAGTAAATGGGATAGCAAACTAACCTTCACCTACCAGCTAGTGTGGGTTCCTAGTACCCAGTAAATGGGATAGCAAACTAACCCTTACCTACCAGCTAGTGTGGGTTCCTAGTACCCAGTAAATGGGATAGCAAACTAACCCTTACCTACCAGCTAGTGTGGGTTCCTAGTACCCAGTAAATGGGATAGCAAACTAACCTTCACCTACCAGCTAGTGTGGGTTCCTAGTACCCAGTAAATGGATAGCAAACTAACCCTTACCTACCAGCTAGTGTGGGTTCCTAGTACCCAGTAAATGGAATATAAAACTAACCCTTACCTACCAGCTAGTGTGGGTTCCTAGTACCCAGTAAATGGAATATAAAACTAACCCTTACCTACCAGCTAGTGTGGGTTCCTAGTACCCAGTAAATGGAATATAAAACTAACCTTTACCTACCAGCTAGTGTGGGTTCCTAGTACCCAGTAAATGGGATAGCAAACTAACCCTTACCTACCAGCTAGTGTGGGTTCCTAGTACCCAGTAAATGGGATAGCAAACTAACCTTCACCTACCAGCTAGTGTGGGTTCCTATAGTCTATTTGCTGTAAGTACGCGAAACATCATGACCTCTAACCTCTGTAACTAGAAAACGACTAGAGTAATCAAGCTAATATTTCTACCATTTGAGAAAAGTCAGTCAAGGAATAGATGTTGACATTTACAACCAATTTGTTGTAGCCCTTTTTGAGTTACAGAGGATAAAGTTCATGATTTATCGCCTACTTACAGCGAATAGACTATAGTACCCAGTAGGTAGCTGTAGACCATGGGTGCACAGTAGACCGCACGCTAAAGTAGCACCAGTATACAAACCTATACACCCATTCATCAGTATTAAGAGGAGACGGTCGTTTTTCTGGTCCCCTTTCTTCCTCGTGTTTAGTCCCATTATTTTTTAGATTTTTAGACGTTCGGCCCATTTGTTTGGCGACTTTAAGACCTTTCTTCCCATTTCGTTATAAATGTTAAGACCTATCGTGCCATTTAGGTGTCGATTTTTTCCCTGGCGAGCGATAGCAAGCCTGTAATTGTAAGGGGAACCGGCCTTCGGCCGGGAAATTTGTCTACCTTTTTCTACCGAAAAATTTAAAAATTTATCTTGAGGGGGGTCTAGAGGATGCTTTTCTATGTTTGCGGGATGTCTAGCGAGGAAACTAAGAATTAATGAATGAATTTATAAGCCAAAAAAGCAGTCCGTGTCCCCTTAAATGTTTGAAATGGCACCTGAAACTATTTTCAGGACCCTCCCATTATTCCCTGAAGGTTCCAGTTCTCTAGCTAGAAAACTGTGGTCAGGCACAAAAACACACATGTCATTATCGATTTCGATTGCTTCTTAAGTTCTTGGTGTTATTTGCCCCCTCTGTACCGGTAGCGTCTTTTTAATATGATTCTAGCGATATTAAGACGGTTTTATAGAGCTTAGGAAGGGTATGTGGTGGCAAACAAGGATCAATTGAGAGAGTGTGCAGCCTTTTCATTGGTAGACGTCCTTACTTGGCTGAATAAAATCGTGGACAATTTGTCAGCATACAATGAAAAGAATGTCACCGGTATTGAATGGGTTAACACTGCTTTGAAATCTTGCAAGTCTTTCTCCTTATCCCTATTTTCAGACCATTAACCCCTTCTGAACCAGGGACGTCCTTTCAATTATATTCTACCTATATTTAGAGGATTTAATGCAGTTTATAAAGGATCTGTGGTAGTAAAAAGGGTTCAGTGATATAGTTCGAAGCCTGTTACTTGCTGGAGGCCTCTATGAAACTGAATAGAAGTGGAAACTTACAGCCAATTTGTTTTAGCCCTTTTTGAGTTACAGAGGTTAGAGGTCATGATTTTTCGCCTACTTACAGCGAATAGACTATACGGTAGCTCTCACTGTTTATATGACTCACTGACTATAGTCCGTTCATTCTAGGTTGGGCAGAAATCGTAACCCCTAACCTCTCTTAACTAAAAATGGACTAGAGTAATCAAGCTAATATATCTACCAAATAGGAAGACCTAGCTAGGGAATATTTACATAAATTGACAGCTCATTTGCTAGAGCCCTTTTTGAGTTACAGAGGTTAGAGGTTACGATGTCTGCCCAACCTAGAATGAACGGACTAAGAACATAAGAACATAAGATCGCGGGAAACTGCATAAGGCCAGGCGGCCCACACGAGGCAGCTCCCATTCACACCCAGCCCATATCATCCATATGGGAATCCAACTTACGCTTAAAGCTCTCAACTGTTCTTGAGCTAATCACTGCTCTGAGCAGTCCATTCCACATGTTAACAACTCTATTCCCAAACCAGTGTTTTCCTATAGCTTTCCTAAATATAAACTTATCTAACTTGAAACCATTTGAGCCATAATCAACTCCTAAATGGCACGAAAGGTAATAATACTGACAACGAAATGAGTCGAAAAGAATTAAAATCGACACACAAATGGAGCAAACGTATTTAATTCTCATAACTATTGGGGATAAACATGAAGAAGAGGATCCATAAAACCGGATACCCCCTCCCCCCTTAATCTACCCTAATTGGCCTTCAATAATACCGATATAATCCATAAATCATAACAATACAGTTGCCATTTTATAAGATAGTATTACTGTACTGTCAGTCATTCAGTCAGCCCTTACTCCCACAAGGGGTAGGGAGGATCAGCAAGAGACACGAGCAAAGAAAAGAAGGTGAGAGGAGAAGAACACATAACAGTATTCATAAAGTTGCATTAAAATAAACTTATAGGAATAATGATGAGTAAAAGACGATTTACGCTCATTAAGGGTATATTTACTTCATATTTTGGCGATTTATCGATCATTTTCCAAATTGTGTGCAGTTGAAAATACTTGCATGAATCAGACACACTCGTCCGGAAGACAATGGTGTTCTCAAATGTGTTGTAAGTATCTTATTTTCCGATATATTGAACATATAATATAACACATTTAGTTAGTGCGTGATAAGCTTTATAATTATCACATAAGGAACTAGCAGAGTTAGCTAAATTTAAAGGTCAGTATATCAGAAAAGAAAAAACTTACAATCATTTTGAAGACACCATCGTCTTTTGGATTAATGTGTCTATTTAATGTAAGTCTTTAAACTGAAGAACATGGAATATAATCAAGATGCTCTTTAAAATAAAAAGTGAATACATGAATATTGTCGCAATTCGTCTTATGCTCATCCATTTTCCTATGAATATATTTGTATTGCAACTTAAAACCGACCAGTAGCTTCCACTACTTATTCTGCAGTCAATGAGGTATTATATAAGGCAATGTATATAATGGTTGTGAAGATATTGTTTGTTAAAGTAGAATACTGTATCGATAAAACGGTTCATGCAGTCTCCTACAAATGTTTAGAAAGGCGGCTTTGCCAATTTCTGCCAGTTGGGTAACAGATTTCTGCGCCACCCTGTACAGTAGCTAAAGTAAAAGATAATATTGTAACATAAGCCGATATAATATCAAATATCCGTATAAACTTAAAAAAATAACTTTTAAAACAAACATGCAAAATCCCATATTAAAAAAGTGATCAGAAGTGATCAATCAGTAACGAAGGAAATCCGTTGCAAAAATAATATACTTACTCAAGAATATGATAAAATATTTTGAGATAAAGAAAAGTAGGTGATCAATTAACTCACCAAATTTTATATATTATAGTGTGATTCCCGTGTAATAGATTAATAAGGTCTAATTATACACCGGGGGGCGAATTTGATCCTGACATCATGCACCTGTTGGACGAGTGCTTCCAGGACCCTGTTACCCGTGGCTGCTGTAGTGACGGAGGTCACCTGCTCCACCAACTCCACTACGTCTTGCGGAAAGGATTCAGCAACGATACGATAATTATGCGCATCAAGACGCGATTTTGCTGTATCAGATTTTGTGTTGGATGTGAACAACTTGCGTATACAACAAACTACCCAGATGATCAGTAGGAAGGCAGTTATGAGATAGACAAAGCGGAGTGCCAAAAACAAAAACCCAAAATACCAATTTTGGGCGAACGTACAACCATAATTTTCAGTGTTTAGTACGGCCAAGCCTTGTTTGGGAGAAATTTCGCATTTTCCGTTGTTGTCAAAGACACCTTGAATCACATCCGTGTTCTTATCCGCATATTTTTCAATATAAAAATTGAGACCTACAAAAGTCCCTGATGATGTATGATGTAGCAGAGCTACCGTCATAAAATTACACAGAACTAGATATGCGCCAATCTTAAACCTGGAGGCTACTTGATTTCGGTACACAGCTGCGTGGCTTAGGAAAAATTGCACTATTTCCTGGTCTGTGAGATCACATACACAATAAAAGAATTTATCAATTCTTTTATCAGCATATAAATTCCTTACACTCCTGGCACTAAGAAATATTAAACTACAAAGAAGTAGCGTAATTGGTACATAACGATAGTTCGTCAAATAAACCCGGTCAACGTGAGTACGGTCTTGTGAATCGGGGTGCACCTCCGTGTAGGAAAATCCAACACACAGGTCATATTTTATGGGGTCAACTAATACTTCGAGCCCACCTCCCTGAGACATGCAGGTTGGGGCGTAATTATCAGGAAAATATAGCGTGAGGGCAAAAAACTAGTTATAAAAAAAAGAAACACAAAACGATTATTAAACACAAAGAAAAAGCTTCCGTCATTGTCGACTGGTGCAGTGTGTTTTGTGCAGAGTTGAGACATAAACTTTGTTAGAGTCATCTTGATGATCGGTAAAGGAAATGCGATTTAAAAAATATCAGAAGTTTAGACTCTTATCTGATATCAAATCAATCGAAAAATTATAATTTGTTTTTATAATGTAATTGTAATCACACTTATATAAGTTTGTTAAAGGATTTTTATACTATTTATGTCAAGTTCTCGCAGATAAATTAAGCACAACACACAGCACTGTTCACTTACTGACACCGACTTCACGAATGGCGGGTCTTGTACAACTTGAAGTTGTTCGTCTTAACCATCTTGTCCACATATATACAACATGACGTTATTGTTCCTTTAGTATTATATTCTATTTGCATAATTATTGATAAAGATAAAATACTAGTAATTATACGACAGAAAGACAATGTACATCTTATAATAGAGAAAGGATGAATAATTATTTCATATTATTTATTTTGTTACCCATAGAAAGTCGTTTTCTATGATAGACGATTAAGAGAAAATGACAATATCAGGGTGTCTATTATATACCAATATTTTTCCCAGAATTTGAAAAAATATCATTAAACATAATATTTCAAACACACTTACAATTACACACCTATGCATTAACCCTTTGAAGATACGATACTGCATTTCTTTTTTGTTTCTGTCTAATATTAGACGATTTAATTCAGATTAGGAAGGGTATATGGAAGTCAGAGGGTTAAATAAAATAGTATTTTTCTCTTAATTCCCGATATAACTACTTGACGCGGACAAATAAGGATAACACGTGTTTAATTTATCTTAATTTATTCCCTAATAATTATTTTTAAGTCGTATACTCCCTGTTTCTGCTTAATATTTGTTGTGGATGTAGTCGTTTACTTTTTATTTTATATATATATATATATATATATATATATATATATATATATATATATATATATATATATATATATATATATATATATATATATATGTGTTCACTGTCTCGTTTACGAGAGGGAGAGAGAGAGAGAGAGAGAGTCCCTTCAACTTGGTGAAAGTGAAAGTCAAGAAAGACCGTTCTAAAAAGGGAAAGTAGGCGCCCCCAATGAGAGAGCGAAGGAGAGAGTGACGCAAGACTGTTGGAAAGGCGACCAACGGAGAGAAAGGAGAGAGTCTGTGAGGTGAAGCTAGGGGAAGAGGATGCTACAAGTCGAGTTCGGATGTGAAAGCAGTAGAAATGGTCCAGCTCTGGCGGTTTATATACTTTCACTCTCTGACCTTGAAGTTATAGTGAATGGTTAACAGAAAGCTAGGGACGAGGACCCAATATCAACTTTCGGAAGATGCGAAAGCCGTGGAAATAGTCAAGGTCGCATACTTTCACTTTTATGCCTCTAAATTGAGAAGACCGGCGCAAGAGGGGGTCACCTATCGAATTCCGGAGCATGTGAAACTAGTAGACATAGTCCATAATGTTCACCCCCTTCTGTACCGGCGACGTCATATTAATTTTATTATAGCTATATTTAGACGATTTGGTACAGTTTAAGAAAGATCTGTGGCAGTCAAAAGGATTAAGGGGGGTGACCTGCTTTTTGTTATTTCTGTCCTTTTCTCTCTTTCTCTGGCTTGTATCCATTCGGCCGTATTCAGCCAACTATTTTAAGACGTTTATCCCCATCTAGGTGTCGATTTCTTCCTGGCGAGCGATAGCGAGCCAGCATTATATGAAGAAATCCGGCTTCGCCGGAGAAATGTTTCTATCGAAAAATGTACAAATTTAGCCTGCTGTCTAACAAAAATAAAAAATATGCTGGCTCGCTACCGCTCACCAGTAAGAAATTGACACCTGGATGGGAATAAACGTCTTAAAACAGTAGGCTGAATGGGGCCAAATGGATACAAGCCAGATAAAGATAGAAAAGGACAGAACAAAAACAGGTCACCCCCCTTAACGTGCTGTCTACCCGGACATTCACACTTTAGCCTGCGATCTACCGGGTCACTTTACATTAAAGAACACCCAGAAATGTGCCAAGCATTTAATTATTGATTATTGTTTCTGAGACCTAGCGTTTTGAGATTAACCTAACCAAACAACCCAACCTAACCTAACCTAGACCTAGTAGGTAGGATACAAAACTAACCCTTACCTAACAGCTAGTTCGGGTTCCTAGTATCCACTAAATTGGAGACAAAACTAACCCTTACCTACCAGCTAGTTCGGGTTCCTAGTTACCACTAAATTGGATACAAAACTAACCCTTACCGTATAGCAGCTATAATTTTATAGTGTGGGTTCCTAGTACCCGATAGGCAGCAGTAGACCACGGGTGGACGGTAGACCGCACGGTAAAGTAGCACCGATACATTTATATACCAAGACTCTATAATAATAGGTTTAACCCCTTCTGTAATGGCGACGTCTTGTTATCTCTATTCAGGCTACTATTAGACGATTTTATTGAGTTTAAAAAGGGTCTCCAGCAATTAACAGGCTTCGAACTATCTCACTTAACCCTTTATACCACCACATATCCTTCTTAAGCTGCACAAAATCGTCTAAATATAACTAGAAAAAAAATGACAAAATAACACTTCACCGGTACAGAAGGGGTTAAGCAAGATAATTAGAGAAGCAGTAATTATTACCTACGTAGCGTTAAGGGGGCCCACCTCCCTTTTGTTCTCTTTTTCTCCTTCTCTCTTTGGCTTGTATCCATTCGGCCCCATTCAGCCTACCGGTACTGTTTTAAGACGTTTATCCCCATCCAGGTTTCAATATTTTCCTGGCGAGTGGTAGCGAGCCAGCATCTATATATTTTTGTTTTGACAGCAAGCTAAATTTGTACATTTTTCGATAGAAAAATGTTTCCGGCGAAGCTGGATTTCTCCATACAATGCTGGCTAGCTATCGCTCGCCAGGAAAAAATCGACACCTGGATGGGGATAACAGTCTTAAAACAGTTGGCTGAATGGGTCCGAATGGATACAAGCCAGAGAAAAAGTGAAAAGTAGAGAAAGATATAACAAAAGCCGGTGACCCCCCTTAAGTATGCTTCACCTCATGTCTGCCAAGATATGAGCGGTATCTAGGATGGTAATGTAGTTTGTTAACCCCTTCTGTACCGGCGACGTCCTTTCAACTTTATTCTGGCTACTATTAGACGATGTTGTTCAGTTTATAAAGGCGTTCGGGAATTAACAGGCTTCGAACTATCTCACTTAACTCTATTTACTACCACATATCCTTCTTAAGCAGCACACAATTGTCTACATATAACTGGAATAAAGTATAAAGACATAGCCGGTACATAAGGGGTTAAGGTAAAGGGGATGGGTATGTTGGATTGGATGAAATGGATGTTATGGTATTTGGTATGTCTGAACGTATGTTTTGTAACCTGGTTTCGCAGTCTTCATGGGTAATCAAGTCGTCTTAGAGTCAAAGGTAATCGTTCCTATGTTGGTTGGTATACCAAGCTATCATCTACGAAGAGGTAGGTGTAGAGGTTAAAGAATTTGAAAGATCATTTATGTGTGAGAGAAAGAGGAGGGGACCCAGGAAGATACTTTCGGTTACCCCTGAAGAAGGCATCACAAATGAATGAGAGCCATGGAGATCAACTTCATTGCAAAAGTCTACAACCATTGCATAATTGGTCCTCGGATTCCACAGTAATCCAATCTAACTATCAATCTTCAGTGTGGAACTTTGTCAACGGCTAAGGCGAAACCAAGAATTGAAAGTTATTTTTTTTTTCTCCACTCTTATTTTTGATGGATAGCGAAGCAAAATGAGTTATACATAGACTAATAAAAGGTATATAAGCTTTAAAATTAAGTGTAAGACTATTGGTGTGCTATAGGGTAACGCGTGAAGTAGAAACAATATGGCGTCAATAAGTCAAGTTGACATTATAGGCTTTTATACAGGTACCCTACTGGTTGACCTTACTGCTGACCACTGCCCGAGACGGGAACAGGTCGTTTCGGCTGTAAATCATTTGGGCCGTAACGTCCGAACTAGCGATCGGCCGAATCGCCTAACGGCCTAAATTACGTACGGCCTAAATTACATACGGCCTAAATGACCAAATATTATAGAGATTATTCTACTGAAGTTTTGTTCATCGGTACATCTTGTAACATAATTTATCAACTTATTAAAGGGTTAAGGTGGATGCCATATTATGTAAAATAATATAATAAAAGTATGGGAGTGCTCTATTTTCGTTTTTGAGCTAAAATGAAAGAAACGCAAGTTTCTCGTTCATCTCTACCAGGACCTTATTGTGTAGGCCTACATCAGGAATACATGGATAGACAGTAGTAGGTGGAGTCTTGACACATGAGTGTTTTTAATATGAGTGTTAGAACAAATAACGATGTTGAGGGGTGGCACAGAAGAATGAACAGTCGCGGCCGTGCGAATGAACATTTGTACAAATTATTATAATTATTATATACAGAAGCCTACCTAGGCCCGTGCAAATAACAGCAGTGAAAGAAAAGAAACTAAAAAGATATAAAAGGAAAAATTCAAGAATATGCAGGGTCGCCTGTTCAATTTATGGGAGCAGTATACAAATAAAGAAATATAGACTTCACAACTTCTGTCTGCCTGCATTCACCTCTCTGCACCTTGTATCGAGTCCTGAAGATAACAGTCACTTGCTTATCTTATATATACAGTATATTATGTAGTTTTTATATTTTTAATGTACGGTACCGTAGTTATTTTTACTATTACTAAACTAATACACTTATCGTTCTATATACTGTTTCATTTTAATGTTATTATCCTACGGCCTAAACATCTCGCGGCCTAAAGGGTCCTGGGGCCTAAACGTCTTACGGCCTAAACGTCTTACGGCCTAAACATCTTACGGCCTAAACATCTTACGGCCTAACAGGATCACGGCCGAAAATAATACGGCCTAATAGTCCTGTACTCCCTGAGACTCCCCCATCGGTCTCCTATTGGACTCGCCTGAAACACACACACACACACACACCTACCTACCTACCTACTGTATACATTTAATAGTAACTCACTTTCTAACACTCACTCACACACACACACACGCACACCTATACATTCAATAATAACTCACCTTCACATACACACAAACACACACACTTATACATTCGATAATAACTCGCCATCACATACACACAAACACACACACACTTATACATTCAATAATAACTCACCTTCACACACACACACACACACACACACACAGTCACCTATACATTCAATAATAACTCACCTTCACACACACACACACACACACACACACACACAGTCACCTATACATTCAATAATAACTCACCTTCACACACACAGTCACCTATACATTCAATAATAACTCACCTTCACACACACACACACACACACACAGTCACCTATACATTCAATAATAACTCACCTTCACACACACACACACACACACACACATATAAGGCTGTTCAAATGCGCACACAAATACACATATTTGCACAAAGTAAGTTGGCAAGCAATGACCAAAATTAATCATGGTCACTAATTTTGGCATTTAATGTTTTGCGGCCTATTTATTTATTAACACTCATTGATACACACTGACCTGGATGTTAAGATATTATTTAGTCAAGCCATTTATAACAAGCCATCACCAATTTAGTTTTGGATAAATGTTTACCTATGGTCCCATTAATGTTTACCTATGGTCCCATTAATGTTTACCTATGGTCCCATTAATGTTTACCTATGGTCCCATTAATGTTTACCTATGGTCCCATTAATGTTTACCTATGGTCCCATTAATGTTTACCTATGGTCCCATTAAAATATCCTCAAGTAACCTATTAAAAACTGCTCAGGGGACTGGTTAGAACTATTAGGATGTTTAATTGAAGTGCGGAAATCAGTATTTACTGAGAAATAACAGTCTTAAAATGCGCTATGGGTCACCTAGGGTCCCTGCCCTCTCTTTCCCAGGTAAACAATGACTAGTTCAGGCAAAAATGTTATGTTATGTTATGTTATATTATATTATATTAGGGTTAGGTTAGGTTAGGTTAGGTTAGGTTAGGTTAATCTAATCTAATCTAATATTTGTACATTTTGGGCAGTGGGCGGGGCCGCGCATTTGCAGGGGGTAAGGAATGTGGCGGCGTACAGACCCTCCCGTAAAACATAACGCATTTTAAGACTTATTTCTTAGTAAATACTGATTTCTGCACTTCAATTAAACATCCTACAAGTTCTACCAGTCCCCTGACCAGTTCTTAATAAGTTACTGGAGGATATTTTAACGGGACCATAGGTAAACATTTACCTTTTACTGGATTATATTAGAGAAAGCTGTACAATACTTAGCTTGGATGGTATACTGTAGTGTGAGGGAAGCTGTACAATACTTAGCTTGGATGGTATACTGTAGTGTGAGGGAAGCTGTACAATACTTAGCTTGGATGGTATACTGTAGTGTGAGGGAAGCTGTACAATACTTAGCTTGGATGGTATACTGTAGTGTGAGGGAAGCTGTACAATACTTTGCTTGGATGGTATACTGTAGTGTGAGGGAAGCTGTACAATACTTAGCTTGGATGGTATACTGTAGTGTGAGGGAAGCTGTACAATACTTTGCTTGGATGGTATACTGTAGTGAGAGGGAAGCTGTACAATACTTTGCTTGGATGGTATACTGTAGTGTGAGGGAAGCTGTACAATACTTAGCTTGGATGGTATACTGTAGTGTGAGGGAAGCTGTACAATACTTAGCTTGGATGGTATACTGTAGTGTGAGGGAAAAATAGGATCGACAAGAGAGGAGAGGAGAAGAGAGGGCATTGTCTTAATTACAGTATGTTTAGTTGTAAAGCGCTTATTAATATAATAAAGTACGATTAAATACAATCCTTATTCACCAAAAACAACATATTATGCTAAAACATATCTGACAATGGCGAATAAATTACAATCAAACACTATACTTAAGCATTATTATCGATAATCTTCAAGGACACTACATCCGCCTTATTAGAAACAATTTATTAGGGAAAATAGGCACCAACAGATTCGCCATATTTCTGTCCATATAGTCCGCATGGAGGATTTTCGTTATCGACAAATTGAAAATATACCCTTTTCACAGAAAAATACACCAACAATCTGTCAAAGATGTCAAGTAGCGGGGGTGTGGGGGCAGCAGCCCCCACCCATAATACTAGGGTATGTTAGGTAAGGTTGTTAGGTTAGGCTAATGTCCTTTCAAAGGGGTATAGGCTAGTAAACACTAGGATAGCTTATACCCGGTCAGAGTTAAGAAGAAGAAGAGTCCTGCTGTAGTCTCCTTGAATGCTACCTTATTATCAATTGCAACACAAGATGAATAATTAATTAAAAGTCTCCAAATGGCAGTACGAATATCAAGTGTGATTATTTACAAAAGAACCTCGTAGTTGCTTATCCTGAACTAAAATGAATTCGTATAAACCATCCAAGTGACCATTAAGTGACCAACTGACTAAAACAGACTAGGGCAGCAGTGTTTGGTCTCCGGGCGAGGCTACTGTGCACAGGTCGGGGGAGTCCCAATGGTCAGCGGGTTGGTCAAAGTGGTCAGCAGTGGCACAACTAGAGGGTTGTGGCAGTGGTCACCCGGCGGTCAAGGTCACCATGCTATTGTTCAAGACAGAAAGATCACAGTGACGTCAAGCTGGTTTTTATCTTCCCATGGATGTTGGGTCTGGAGGCAGAGAGAGAGAGAGAGAGAGAGAGAGAGAGAGAGAGAGAGAGAGAGAGAGAGAGAGAGAGAGAGAGAGAGAGAGAGAGAGAGAGAGAGAGAGAGAGAGAGAGAGAGAGAGAGAGAGAGAGAGAGAGAGAGGGAGAGATGAGAGGGAGAGGGAGGGAGAGAGAGAGAGAGAGAGAGAGAGAGAGAGAGAGAGAGAGAGAGAGAGAGAGGTGGAGAAAGATAAAGGGTCTCATCAACCAATGGAAGGGTGAGACGTCACTGTGGTCCTTCTATTCTGACCAATAGCGTTGTTACTTTGATCCTAAGGATGTTTACCATTATACTCACCACTGGGACTCCCCCCACAGATTTATAATGCTCTATGAGACATGATATTGACCTGTTTATGTTCATGAAGAACTCAGCTAAAGGAGATAACAAAAGCAGGCAAACATAGGAAGGATCTTGGGTAAATTTCTATAATTGCACCTATACGAGCTAAAAAATATATTATTGTATTTAACAGGAAGGTACGACAGGTAAGTGATGTGGTATAGGTGGCAATATGCGGAAATGGATTATAAGGGCATTCCGCCCCCTCTGACAAAAGTCTATCAATCTAGATGCAACACGGATTTTACGTTGTTTCAGAGAGACATTAACCTAACCTAACAACCTTACCTAACCTAACCTAGCCTAACGTAAGGGGGTAAGAGGGGGGGGGGGGGCTTATAATCTATTTCCGCATATTGCCACCTATACCACATCACTTACCTCATCATACCTTCCTGTTAAACACAATAATAATTTGTTTAGCTCATATAGGTGCAATTATAGACCTATACCGGATCTGGACAAACTGGATTTTAGGTCACGTATGGGATATAATGTTCTAAATGTATACTATAGCTTTGTCATAGAGTATTAGTCACCACAATATATGTCTTTACCGCTGCATATTAAATTATTTTTCCTAAGACTTTGTGGGTTAAATAAGGGTGATGGTGGCCATCTTGGATCAGCTGAGAACTAATATTTTTCATTTGTTTTACCTTAGTTTTAGTATTTTGTCATATTCTATATTAATACTAACCCTGTGGGGGTCTGGGGGCGGCAGCCCCCAGGTTAGGTTAGGTAGTTACGTTAGGGTAATGACAAAATATGGTTTTAGGGGGCATGTTTTATTATTGCAAAATAATGGGTAAATATGAATTTCCAGAAGGAAAAACACTTTAAAACACACTAATCAATGAAGAAACTGATGAGAAAAAGGATTAGAATACAAAAAACACATACGTGACCTAAAATCCAATTTGACCCCGGATCTTGCTTGAATGAGGTGAGCGAATTTGCAAGAGGTTCATGACCAACGGTTTGGTATTAGGTTAAGGGGCTGAACAAGAATAGGGTAAGTAATTAATTTATATCGCCGGTCGAGTATTATTACACCGTGAAAATCAGTTTGATACAACAATTTCAATATAACTATCCATATTTATTAGAGGTAACATTTACATATGATAATTACCTTTTATTTATAGAAGGTTTGTGTCTTAACGAGAACGTATTACTTAATATAATGCGATTCCGATCTTGTTATTCGATCGGAATAACAAGATCCACAGGTACCACAGATCCTTCCTAAGCTGCACAAAATCGTCTAAATATAGCTAGAATCATACAAAGAAAGTCGCTTGTACAGAAGCGGTTATCTTCATTAATCGAAACCAGTGTTGGAAAAAGAGAGAGAGAGAGGGGGAGATTGTAGGCACCAATCGAGCAGGGCAGTACCCAAGGGAGACCAGATAGGCATATGATAAAGAGTTGCTGGAACTCCTGTTTCATTTACCTGGCTTCTCCCGTTGTTTCTATTTGTGCCTAACCTAATCCTAATCCAGCTTACTCCAGCAAACACTTCCTCCTCCTATTCATTTTGGCCAAAGCTGGCTCGGATTTTGAGAGTTTGTAGACAACAAAATGACAGTAACCTCATTTAGAAATTTGGCTCAGGTTTCCCGAAATTGCAAAGCCATAAAACCCGAATTTTGGAAAACCCGAGCCAAGTTTTGGCAAAACTTGGCTCGGATTTTGGGAATTATAAGAGTAAACAAATTACAGTAACCTAATTTAGAATTTTGGCTCATGTTTCCCTAAATTGCAAACCCTAAAAAGCATAATTTTGGAAAACCCGAGCCAATTTTTGACAAAACTTGGATCGTATTTTGAGAATCGAAAAAGACTAACTAAATGTCGGAAATCGGCTCATGATTTCCCTAATTGCAAAGCCATATAACCAGATTTATCGAAAACGTAGCACTTATTTAAATCATAAATATCCAGTAACATAGACCTAGTATATACATTGGATGCAAGCCTAATCCATACCTAACGCCTACAATGTGTCCGTAGTACCTAGTAGGCCTACGTGGGATACAACATGGCGGTTGGGCCGGCGCCCATTTAGTAGCTTACCGGTATTCGGCCGTATCGGTATCTGTAAATACGAATGCGAGTCACTTCGAGCGGATGCACAATCTAACCTAATTAACCTAACCTAACCTAACCTAACCTAACCTAACCTAACTTAACTTAACCTAACCTAACCTAAATGCGCCTCCGCTTGAATATGAATTCGCTCAAAGTGTCCAGATACCGTAAATACTACCGCAACTACGAATCTTGTTTCTGAGACCTAGTATATTAACCTAACCAAACAACCCAACCTATCGACAGAGATGGGCAGGTGGATTGAACTAAATAGCTGGTGGACAGACCTCGGGAGACAGGTGAAAATAGTGTGTGTACGAATCGGTGCCGTCTATAGGAAGGTATTGACAACCATGTTACGAAAAAATTCCATTTTAGTACCATATATTTTTATTAGGTTTTGCCGAGGCTTAAAACACATTTTCATATTATGTTTAGAGCATATAAAATCCATATTGGTTTTCAAATATTGCAAAATAATTGGTGACCAACTTATTTAGTTATACTGGTTTGTGTCTTAACGAGAACGTTTTACTTAATATAATGCGATCCAGATCTTTTTATTGGCTAATACAACTAAGTAAACGGACGGTCTCACCTCGTTTGCCTTTACAAAATAACATAAGAATATCAAAGGCGAACGAAGACTTAACTGTTTTCAGGTAGATAGGCCTATGTCCCGTCCAGAACTTGTACTTTGGTGTGTACACTTAATTAAGGGGGGTCACCGTTTTTTTGTTTTTTTTTCTCTCCTTTTCTCTCTTTCCCTGGCTTGTATCCATTCGGCCCCATTCAGCGAACTGTTTTAAGACGCTTATCCCCATCCAGATGTCAATATCTTCCTGGCGAGCGATAGCGAGTCTGCATTGTATGGAGACATTTGGGTAACAATTGAAGAGACCCCGGACAGCCTTTTTACCAGTTAATTCTAGTTTTTAGTTTATTTTTCTTTGATATACAGTGTTGTATATGTTGAGCACCGTCGCATTTTAGTATTTTCAACATTAGCCTAACTTAACCTAACCTAACCGAAAACTAAACAGGGAACGTGAGCTGGGTTTAGACCGTCGCGTACCCATAAACAGGGAACGTGAGCTGGGTTTACACCGTCGTGCACCCATAAACAGGGAACGTGAGCTGGGTTTAGACCGTCTGTTAGTTTTCGGTTAGGTTAAGTTAGGCTAATGTTGAAAATAACTAAAATGTATTAAACAACACTGTATATCAAAGAAAAATAAACAAAAGCTAGAATTAACGGTTATGCTGATGTTTTGGACCGACAGTTAGCCCATCGATCCGTTTAGGCCTAATAGGTCCGGTAGAGCTTACACATCATTGCTATATATGGCATTAAGAGCTGAAATGTATTATAAGGGAGAAAACAAAACAACGCTAAAATACATGTATAGGTCTAGGCTACTGTAAAACAATAAGTTTTTCAGCCAGTACCCAACCAGCGGGGGTGTGGGGGCAGCAGCCCCCCACCCATATACTAGGTTAGGTTAGGTTAGGTTAGGTTAAGTTAGGCTAATAGCACATTAGAAAAAAAAAAAGAAAAAAAATAAAAGTAACCCAACCAGCGGGGGTGGAAGCCCCCACCCATATACAGGTTAGGTTAGGTTAGGTAAGGTTGTTAGGTTAGGCTAATAGCCTAGAACATTAAAAAAAAAAAAAATAAAAAAAAAAAAAATAAAAAAAAAAAGTCTAACCCAACCAGCGGGGGTGTGGGGGCGGCAGCCCCCTCCCATAATACTAGGATAGGTTAGGTAAGGTTGTTGGGTTAGGCTAATGTCTTCCCAAAGTTGACTATTTTTATAACATGAACTATTAGGCTACCCACTCCACCCCGTGAAATCCGAGCCAGCTTTCGTCAATATTGCTCGGGTATTCACAAAATTGGGTTGTATGGGTTTGCAGTTTGGGAAAACCCGAGCCAAGTTTTGATACAAAACGCTATATTATTGTATTTTTACCCTTTTAACCCCTCATTTTCCCTGAACTTCATAGCCCTCCCCACTAGTGGGGGGCGTGTTTTTAGATTGTTGGATAATGGGTAAATACTCATTTCCGCTCCTCTTCAGTATAAAACAACACTATATCTGAAGGAAAAATTACAAAAAAACAAAATAAAACTTACTGAAATCGCTGTCGGTCCAAAAAGTCAGGTTTACCGAATTAACTAGTAAAATGGCTGTCCGGAGTCTTAAATTTTTACCGAAATTTGGTTTTCGCCGGAGACATTTTTCTATCGAAAAATGTACAAATTTAGCTTGCTGCCAAAACAAAAATATGTATATGCTGGCTCGCTACCGCTCGCCAGGAAAATATTGACACCTGGATCGGGGTAAGCGTCTAAAAACAGTAGGCTGAATGGGGCCGAATGGATACAAACCAAAGAGAGAGGGAGAGAAAGAGAAAACTGCGAGGTGGGCTCCCTTAAAAAATAACATAAGAATATCAAAGGCGAACAAAGACTTAGCTGTTTTCAGGTATACATGGGCCGTCCAGAACTTGTGCTTTGGCGTGTACACTGAAGAATGACTTGCTGTATTATCCCCGTGAACACTAGTCTTATTATTCCGCTCACAGTCAAGGTTAGGTTGTTACTGCCTGTATCCCACGGAGGAGAGAATATACGGAGTGTCAACTCTTATGGTGCATTATGAAACCAAGATAATGACATAGCTTGGTCAATAGATGGCGCTGTGATCTCCGGCGTGTCGTCTGTCGTTTATTACAAATGACAGGAACGATGCGAGGTGTGGTGGAATAAACAAACATGGCCCCAACAAGAGGGGGCTGGAATTCTCGAAATGGGGCTTTAATTAAGGGGTCGCGATTAAGGAAGACGTCTGGGGTTCCCGAGCAGGACAACCTCTAGGCTTATATTCCCAGTATACCTGGGGGTATAAACTTGGGGGTCTCGGGGATTCCGGTCACGTTCATCCTGACTTTAAGGTTGGCTTAATAATCCTCATGGGTTGTTAGCCTCTACAGTCCTATTTTAACTAACTAATTAAGGACCCAAACGTTACCTTCACTAATTAAGGCCCCAAACGTTACCTTCACTAATTAAGGCCCCAAACGTTACCTTCACTAATTTTTGAGATTCATTATTGTGGTGAAACTCGAAACATCGTTAAGCTAATGTTATACTTCCGCGCGTCTCGAAGCAGTCATATTTTACCTATGAGTCGTTGGTTCAGTATGGTTTATGTTTCGATGTTTCACTTGAAATTTTAATCTTTTATATTAATTCGAATTGTTCCGAAGTTAAAATATTCACTCCGAGTTCATTTTGGTTTATATAGGTGCTATATTTATTCCAATGCATAAAGATTCCGTGCGATATTTTACAATTACAGAGTCAATCCTTTAGATTATGGAAAGACGTATTTGATAAAATATCCCTCTATAAGGAATCCTCTCCTTATGAAAATTAATGGATAACATATTTATTTAAGGGCTCAAAGACGGTATTATGGAGCATAATTTACTGGTTCGGCTCAATGGTTTAAAGGAAGGGGTTTAGTTTGCTCTCCAAACCTCTATCAAACTTTAGAAAAACACCCTCAAGACCCCCCTTCGATATAAATTTGTAAATTTTTCGGTAGAAAAATGTCCCGGCCGAAGGCCGATTCCTCTTCAAATACAGGCTTGCTATCGCTCGCCAGGAAAGAAATCGACACCTAAATGGCACGAAAGGTCTTAATATTGGCAAATAAATGGGGCAAAAGATCTGAAAATCGCCAAACTAATGGGGCGAATGTCTTGAAATCTCATAACTAATACACTAGGGCTAAATATGAGGGAGGAGGAGGACTCGAAAAACCAACTGCCTCTCCTTAACGTCAGCATTTCCGACAGTATTGCACAATATTTCTTTCAATATACCCATATATCTTAAATGAAAGAAAGGACGCTCAAAACCGATGAAAATAAATGATGTGAAGAGGTGCTGGAAGTTTTTTTTTTTTTTTTTTTTTTTTTTTTTAAGAGACAATGAATGGAGGAAGGAAAAACACAGATAAAACAAAAAGGTCCATGTGCCTAAAGGCATCCTCCATTCATAAAATGTTTGTAACAACTGGATTTAAACATTTGTTGATTGTAAGTTTGTGGAAAGCAATTCGAGGGAAGTGAATTCCAAAGAGTAGTAGCTCTGGGGATAAATGAATTCTGATAAGCAGAAGTTCTGCATTGTGGAGGAGAAAGTGTAAATTCATGGCGCTCTCAGCTGCCCTAGTTCTACGGGAAAGATGTGGAGAGGCGGCACAATTGAAGCAAGTTCCTCGGAACAATTGCTGTGAAAATATCTGTAGAATAATGCAAGGGATGCAACGTTTCTTCGTATGGCTAATGTAGGAAGGTCCTGTGTGATTGCAGGGTTATTGATTAATCTAATAGCTTTATTTTGAATTTTGTCCAACTGCCTCAATGCAACCACTCCACTTCCACCCCACAGAGGTGAACAGTAATCCATCTGAGAGCGCACATGACTTTTATATATTACGGCCAACTGCTCGTCAGTGAAGAATTCTCGAACTCTGTACAGGAGTCCCAGTTTTTTAGAGGCATTCTTAGCAATGCTTCTAACATAATGTGTCCAGCTCAAGTTAGTAGTTAGTGTGTAAAGTTAGGAATTATATTAATGTCTTACCATCCTATGACCACTTGGTGAAGCAGAGAGAAGTTCACAACATACATTTAACCCCATCAGCACCATGACGCCTTGTTAACTTTGATTTTGGCTAAATATAGACTATTTCATACAGTTTAAAAAGTACCTCTGTTATTAAGAGGGTGTATTGAGATCGTATTTACACTTCTGAGTCGTACAGGTAGATTATAAACTAAATAATTATAATCGTCCAATGGTGACCAGAATATGATGGAAATTACGTCATGGTGGTGAAGGGGTTAACTATCTCTTCAGTCCTTTTGTTTTATCTTAATAACTTGGCTTTCCTCTTCCGCACATGTGTTCAAGTCAAATTTGTGTCATCTAAATAACATTTAAGTTTCTTGGTTTGAGAGTTTATACGATGTGCTAGATGACTGAGTTATTCTTATCTCCTAATGGTCTCTAACGATAATCACCGGATCATGTTCACATATCGAAATCATTACTTGATGGGGCCGAAAACAAAAAAATATAAAGGTGCCGCTTTAGCGTGCGGTCTAGCAGGACATTCACACTTTAGTCTGCGGTCTACCGGGTCACTTACATTATAGAACACCCAAAAGTGTGCTAAGCATTATATTAATGATTATTGTTTTAAGTCCTAGTGTTTTGAGATTAACCGAACCAAACATAACCTAGACCTAGTAGGTGTGATACAAAACTAACCCTTACCTACCAGCCAGTTCTGGTTCCTAGTACCCAGTAAATGGGATAGCAAACTAACCTTTACGTACCAGCTAGTGTGGGTTCCTAGTACCCAGTAAATGGGATAGCAAACTAACCTTTACCTACCAGCTAGTGTGGGTTCCTAGTACCCAGTAAATGGAATATAAAACTAACCTTTACCTACCAGCTAGTGTGGGTTCCTAGTACCCAGTAAATGGAATATAAAACTAACCTTTACCTACCAGCTAGTGTGGGTTCCTAGTACCCAGTAAATGGAATATAAAACTAACCTTTACCTACCAGCTAGTGTGGGTTCCTAGTACCTAGTAAATGGGATAGCAAACTAACCCTTACCTACCAGCTAGTGTGGGTTCCTAGTACCCAGTAAATGGAATATAAAACTAACCCTTACCTACCAGCTAGTGTGGGTTCCTAGTACCCAGTAAATGGGATAGCAAACTAACCCTTACCTACCAGCTAGTGTGGGTTCCTAGTACCCAGTAAATGGGATAGCAAACTAACCTTTACCTACCAGCTAGTGTGGGTTCCTAGTACCCAGTAAATGGAATATAAAACTAACCCTTACCTACCAGCTAGTGTGGGTTCCTAGTACCCAGTAAATGGGATAGCAAACAAACCTTTACCTACCAGCTAGTGTGGGTTCCTAGTACCCAGTAAATGGAATATAAAACTAACCCTTACCTACCAGCTAGTGTGGGTTCCTAGTACCTAGTAAATGGGATAGCAAACTAAACCTTCACCTACCAGCTAGTGTGGGTTCCTAGTACCCAGTAAATGGAATATAAAACTAACCCTTACCTACCAGCTAGTGTGGGTTCCTAGTACCCAGTAAATGGGATAGCAAACTAACCCCTACCTACCAGCTAGTGTGGGTTCCTAGTACCGAGTAAATGGGATAGCAAACTAACCCTTACCTACCAGCTAGTGTGGGTTCCTAGTACACAGTAAATGGAATATAAAACTAACCCTTACCTACCAGCTAGTGTGGGTTCCTAGTACCCAGTAAATGGGATAGCAAACTAACCTTCACCTACCAGCTAGTGTGGGTTCCTAGTACCCAGTAAATGGAATATAAAACTAACCCTTACCTACCAGCTAGTGTGGGTTCCTAGTACCCAGTAAATGGGATAGCAAACTAACCCTTACCTATCAGCTAGTGTGGGTTCCTAGTACCCAGTAAATGGGATAGCAAACTAACCTTCACCTAGGGGAGGTGTGGTGGAGTGGTCTTGCCGCTGGCCTGGTAATCCAAAGGTCCCGGGTTCAAATCCCGATGTATCAATGGGAAGATATTATTGGGATGGAATTTGTGCTGTACCTAGTATCAGTGCATTACCACAAGCACACCGAAACGTCAATAAAATACCCTCATTGTTCCCTGATTAAATAGCAGTGTATGAATATTCCCATATTCAAAATATGCTATAGGGGTGCAATGCCTGGTGATTTATCTGCTCAACAGGTGGCGTTTTGTGTGTGTAAGTGTGAGAGTCCGAGTGTAGGGGGTGAGACAGTGAAGCACGGGAACGGGATGGCTTCAGAGATGGGGTCGTTTCGGGCCATGAGTGAGCACCGTGCCTCATGTGAAGGCAAGATGGCAGGTGGTCGTTGTACTCTACGTGCTTCACATGTCTCACTCCCTAGACTGGAACAAGACCTCACGGGCTTCACTGTGCATTGTAAAGCGGTGAATGTCAAGGCTCTCAGCCTATGCCCGAGAGGAAGTAAGTTGGAATATAGAAAAAAAAAAAAAAAAAAAAAAAATACCAGCTAGTGTGGGTTCCTAGTACCCAGTAAATGGGATAGCAAACTAACCTTCACCTACAAGCTAGTGTGGGTTCCTAGTACCCAGTAAATGGGATAGCAAAGTAACCCTTACCTACCAGCTAGTGTGGGTTCCTAGTACCCAGTAAATGGGATAGCAAAGTAACCCTTACCTACCAGCTAGTGTGGGTTCCTAGTACCCAGTAAATGGGATAGCAAACTAACCTTCACCTACCAGCTAGTGTGGGTTCCTAGTACCCAGTAAATGGGATAGCAAACTAACCTTTACCTACCAGCTAGTGTGGGTTCCTAGTACCCAGTAAATGGGATAGCAAAGTAACCCTTACCTACCAGCTAGTGTGGGTTCCTAGTACCCAGTAAATGGGATAGCAAAGTAACCCTTACCTACCAGCTAGTGTGGGTTCCTAGTACACAGTAAATGGGATAGCAAACTAACCTTTACCTACCAGCTAGTGTGGGTTCCTAGTACCCAGTAAATGGGATAGCAAACTAACCTTTACCTATAGCAAACTAACCCTTACCTACCAGCTAGTGTGGGTTCCTAGTACCCAGTAAATGGGATAGCAAACTAACCCTTACCTACCAGCTAGTGTGGGTTCCTAGTACCCAGTAAATGGGATAGCAAACTAACCCTTACCTACCAGCTAGTGTGAGTTCCTATAGTCTACGACTCTATTTGCTGTAAGTAGGCGAAACATCATGACCTCTAACCTCTGTAACTAGAAAACGACTAGAGTAATCAAGCTAATATTTCTACCATTTGAGAAGAGTCAGTCAAGGAATAGATGTTGACATTTACAACCAATTTGTTCCAGCCCTTTTTGAGTTACAGAGGATAAAGTTCATGATTTATCTCCTACTTACAGCGAATAGACTATAGTACCCAGTAGGTAGCTGTAGACCACGGGGGAACAGTAGACCGCACGCTAAAGTAGCACCAGTATACAAACCTATACACCCATTCATCAGTATTAAGAGGAGACGGTCGTTTTTCTGGTCCCCTTTCTTCCTCGTGTTTAGTCCCATTATATTTTAGATTTTTAGACGTTCGGCCCATTTGTTTGGCGACTTTAAGACCTTTCTTCCCATTTCGTTATAAATGTTAAGACCTATCGTGCCATTTAGGTGTCGATTTTTTCCCTGGCGAGCGATAGCAAGCCTGTAATTGTAAGAGGAACCGGCCTTCGGCCGGGAAATTTGTCTACCTTTTTCTACCGAAAAATTTAAAAATTTATCTTGAGGGGGGTCTAGAGGATGTTTTTCTATGTTTGCGGGATGTCTAGCGAGGAAACTAAGAATTAATGAATGAATGAATTTATAAGCCAAAAAAGCAGTCCGTGTCCCCTTAAATGTTTGAAATGGCACCTGAAACTATTTTCAGGACCCTCCCATTATTCCCTGAAGGTTCCAGTTCTCTAGCTAGAAAACTGTGGTCAGGCACAACACACACATGTCATTATCGATTTCGATTGCTTCTTAAGTTCTTGGTGTTATTTGCCCCCTCTGTACCGGTAGCGTCTTTTTAATATGATTCTAGCGATATTAAGACGGTTTTATAGAGCTTAGGAAGGGTATGTGGTGGCAAACAAGGATCAATTGAGATAGTGTGTAGCCTTTTCATTGGTAGACGTCCTTACTTGGCTGAATAAAATTGTGGACAATTTGTCAGCATACAATGAAAAGAATGTCACCGGTATTGAATGGGTTAACACTGCTTTGAAATCTTGCAAGTCTTTCTCCTTATCCCTATTTTCAGACCATTAACCCCTTCTGAACCAGGGACGTCCTTTCAATTATTTTCTACCTATATTTAGAGGATTTAATGCAGTTTAAAAAGGATCTGTGGTAGTAAAAAGGGTTCAGTGATATAGTTCGAAGCCTGTTACTTGCTGGAGGCCTCTATGAAACTGAATATAATCGTCTAATAGTAGCCAGACTATAATGAAAAGGACACATCGCCGGTACTGAATGGGTTGATAAACTATAGTCTATTCGCTGTAAGTAGGCGATAAATCATGACCTCTATCCTCTGTAACTTAAAAACGACTAGAGTAATCGAGCTAATATTTCTACCATTTGGGAAGAGTCAGTCAGGGAATAGATGTGGAAACTTACAGCCAATTTGTTCTAGCCCTTTTTGAGTTACAGAGGTTAGAGGTCATGATTTTTCGCCTACTTACAGCGAATAGACTATACGGTAGCTCTCACTGTTTATATGACTCACTGACTATAGTCCGTTCATTCTAGGTTGGGCAGAAATCGTAACCCCTAACCTCTCATAACTAAAAAAGGACTAGAGTAATCAAGCTAATATCTCTACCAAATAGGAAGACCTGGCTAGGAAATATGTACATAAATTGACAGCTCATTTGCTAGAGCCCTTTTTGAGTTACAGAGGTTAGAGGTTACGATGTCTGCCCAACCTAGAATGAACGGACTAAGAACATAAGAACATAAGATCGCGGGAAACTGCATAAGGCCATGCGGCCCACACGAGGCAGCTCTCATTCACACCCAGCCCATATCATCCATATGGGAATCCAACTTACGCTTAAAGCTCTCAACTGTTCTTGAGCTAATCACTGCTCTGAGCAGTCCATTCCACATGTTAACAACTCTATTCCCAAACCAGTGTTTTCCTATAGCTTTCCTAAATATAAACTTATCTAACTTGAAACCATTTGAGCCATAATCAACTCCTAAATGGCACGAAAGGTAATAATACTGACAACGAAATGAGTCGAAAAGAATTAAAATCGACACACAAATGGAGCAAACGTATTTAATTCTCATAACTATTGGGGATAAACATGAAGAAGAGGATCCAGAAAACCGGATACCCCCTCCCCCCGTAATCTACCCTAATTGGCCTTCAATAATACCGATATAATCCATAAATCATAACAATACAGTTGCCATTTTATAAGATAGCATTACTGTACTGTCAGTCATTCAGTCAGCCCTTACTCCCACAAGGTGTCGGGAGGATCAGCAAGAGACACGAGCAAAGAAAAGAAGGTGAGAGGAGAAGAACACATAACAGTATTCATAAAGTTGCATTAAAATAAACTTATAGGAATAATGATGAGTAAAAGACGATTTACGCTCATTAAGGGTATATTTACTTCATATTTTGGCGATTTATCGATCATTTTCCAAATTGTGTGCAGTTGAAAATACTTGCATGAATCAGACACACTCGTCCGGAAGACAATGGTGTTCTCAAATGTGTTGTAAGTATCTTATTTTCCGATATATTGAACATATAATATAACACATTTAGTTAGTGCGTGATATGCTTTATAATTATCACATAAGGAACTAGCAGAGTTAGCTAAATTTAAAGGTCAGTATATCAGAAAAGAAAAAACTTACAATAATTTTGAAGACACCATCGTCTTTTGGATAAATGTGTCTATTTAATGTAAGTCTTTAAACTGAAGAACATGGAATATAATCAAGATGCTCTTTAAAATAAAAAGTGAATACACGAATATTGTCGCAATTCGTCTTATGCTCATCCATTTTCCTATGAATATATTTGTATTGCAACTTAAAACCGACCAGTAGCTTCCACTACTTATTCTGCAGTCAATGAGGTATTATATAAGGCAATGTATATAATGGTTGTGAAGATATTGTTTGTTAAAGTAGAATACTGTATCGATAAAACGGTTCATGCAGTCTCCTACAAATGTTTAGAAAGGCGGCTTTGCCAATTTCTGCCAGTTGGGTAACAGATTTCTGCGCCACCCTGTACAGTAGCTAAAGTAAAAGATAATATTGTAACATAAGCCGATATAATATCAAATATCCGTATAAACTTAAAAAAATAACTTTTAAAACAAACATGCAAAATCCCATATTAAAAAAGTGATCAGAAGTGATCAATCAGTAACGAAGGAAATCCGTTGCAAAAATAATATACTTACTCAAGAATATGATAAAATATTTTGAGATAAAGAAAAGTAGGTGATCAATTAACTCACCAAATTTTATATATTATACTGTGATTCCCGTGTATTAGATTAATAAGGTCTAATTATACACCGGGGGGCGAATTTGATCCTGACATCATGCACCTGTTGGACGAGTGCTTCCAGGACCCTGTTACCCGTGGCTGCTGTAGTGACGGAGGTCACCTGCTCCACCAACTCCACTACGTCTTGCGGAAAGGATTCAGCAACGATACGATAATTATGCGCATCAAGACGCGATTTTGCTGTATCAGATTTTGTGTTGGATGTGAACAACTTGCGTATACAACAAACTACCCAGATGATCAGTAGGAAGGCAGTTATGAGATAGACAAAGCGGAGTGCCAAAAACAAAAACCCAAAATACCAATTTTGGGCGAACGTACAACCATAATTTTCAGTGTTTAGTACGGCCAAGCCTTGTTTGGGAGAAATTTCGCATTTTCCGTTGTTGTCAAAGACACCTTGAATCACATCCGTGTTCTTATCCGCATATTTTTCAATATAAAAATTGAGACCTACAAAAGTCCCTGATGATGTATGATGTAGCAGAGCTACCGTCATAAAATTACACAGAACTAGATATGCGCCAATCTTAAACCTGGAGGCTACTTGATTTCGGTACACAGCTGCGTGGCTTAGGAAAAATTGCACTATTTCCTGGTCTGTGAGATCACATACACAATAAAAGAATTTATCAATTCTTTTATCAGCATATAAATTCCTTACACTCCTGGCACTAAGAAATATTAAACTACAAAGAAGTAGCGTAATTGGTACATAACGATAGTTCGTCAAATAAACCCGGTCAACGTGAGTACGGTCTTGTGAATCGGGGTGCACCTCCGTGTAGGAAAATCCAACACACAGGTCATATTTTATGGGGTCAACTAATACTTCGAGCCCACCTCCCTGAGACATGCAGGTTGGGGCGTAATTATCAGGAAAATATAGCGTGAGGGCAAAAAACTAGTTATAAAAAAAAGAAACACAAAACGATTATTAAACACAAAGAAAAAGCTTCCGTCATTGTCGACTGGTGCAGTGTGTTTTGTGCAGAGTTGAGACATAAACTTTGTTAGAGTCATCTTGATGATCGGTAAAGGAAATGCGATTTAAAAAATATCAGAAGTTTAGACTCTTATCTGATATCAAATCAATCGAAAAATTATAATTTGTTTTTATAATGTAATTGTAATCACACTTATATAAGTTTGTTAAAGGATTTTTATACTATTTATGTCAAGTTCTCGCAGATAAATTAAGCACAACACACAGCACTGTTCACTTACTGACACCGACTTCACGAATGGCGGGTCTTGTACAACTTGAAGTTGTTCGTCTTAACCATCTTGTCCACATATATACAACATGACGTTATTGTTCCTTTAGTATTATATTCTATTTGCATAATTATTGATAAAGATAGAATACTAGTAATTATACGACAGAAACACAATGTACATCTTATAATAGAGAAAGGATGAATAATTATTTCATATTATTTATTTTGTTACCCATAAAAAATCGTTTTCTATGATAGACGATTAAGAGAAAATGACAATATCAGGGTGTCTATTATATACCAATATTTTTCCCAGAATTTGAAAAAATATCATTAAACATAATATTTCAAACACACTTACAATTACACACCTATGCATTAACCCTTTGTAGATACGATATTGCATTTCTTTTTTGTTTCTGTCTAATATTAGACAATTTAATTCAGATTAGGAAGGGTATATGGAAGTCAGAGGGTTAAATAAAATATTATTTTTCTCTTAATTCCCGATATAACTACTTGACGCGGACAAATAAGGATAACACGTGTTTAATTTATCTTATTTTATTCCCTAATAATTATTTTTAAGTCGTATACTCCCTGTTTCTGCTTAATATTTGTTGTGGATGTAGTCGTTTACTTTTTATTTTATATATATATATATATATATATATATATATATATATATATATATATATAATATATATATATATACAGTATGTATATAATATATATGTGTTCACTGTCTCGTTTACGAGAGGGAGAGAGAGAGAGAGAGAGAGAGAGTCCCTTGAACTTGGTGAAAGTGAAAGTCAAGAAAGACCGTTCTAAAAAGGGAAAGTAGGCGCCCCCAAGGAGAGAGCGAAGGAGAGAGTGACGCAAGACTGTTGGAAAGGCGACCAACGGAGAGAAAGGAGAGAGTCTGTGAGGTGAAGCTAGGGGAAGAGGATGCTACAAGTCGAGTTCGGATGTGAAAGCAGTAGAAATGGTCCAGCTCTGGCGGTTTATATACTTTCACTCTCTGACCTTGAAGTTATAGTGAATGGTTAACAGAAAGCTAGGGACGAGGACCCAATATCAACTTTCGGAAGATGCGAAAGCCGTGGAAATAGTCAAGGTCGCATACTTTCACTTTTATGCCTCGAAATTGAGAAGACCGGCGCAAGAGGGGGTCACCTATCGAATTCCGGAGCATGTGAAACTAGTAGACATATTCCATAATGTTCACCCCCTTCTGTACCGGCGACGTCATATTAATTTTATTATAGCTATATTTAGACGATTTGGTACAGTTTAAGAAAGATCTGTGGTAGTCAAAAGGATTAAGGGGGGTGACCTGCTTTTTGTTATTTCTGTCCTTTTCTCTCTTTCTCTGGCTTGTATCCATTCGGCCGTATTCAGCCAACTATTTTAAGACGTTTATCCCCATCTAGGTGTCGATTTCTTCCTGGCGAGCGATAGCGAGCCAGCATTATATGAAGAAATCCGGCTTCGCCGGAAAAATGTTTCTATCGAAAAATGTACAAATTTAGCCTGCTGTCTAACAAAAATAAAAAATATGCTGGCTCGCTACCGCTCACCAGTAAGAAATTGACACCTGGATGGGAATAAACGTCTTAAAACAGTAGGCTGAATGGGGCCAAATGGATACAAGCCAGATAAAGATAGAAAAGGACAGAACAAAAACAGGTCACCCCCCTTAACGTGCTGTCTACCCGGACATTCACACTTTAGCCTGCGATCTACCGGGTCACTTTACATTAAAGAACACCCAGAAATGTGCTAAGCATTTAATTATTGATTATTGTTTCTGAGACCTAGCGTCTTGAGATTAACCTAACCAAACAACCCAACCTAACCTAACCTAGACCTAGTAGGTAGGATACAAAACTAACCCTTACCTACCAGCTAGTTCGGGTTCCTAGTATCCACTAAATTGGATACAAAACTAACCCTTACCTACCAGCTAGTTCGGGTTCCTAGTTTCCACTAAATTGGATACAAAACTAACCCTTACCGTATAGCAGCTATAATTTTATAGTGTGGGTTCCTAGTACCCGATAGGCAGCAGTAGACCACGGGTGGACGGTAGACCGCACGGTAAAGTAGCACCGATACATTTATATACCAAAACTCTATAATAATAGGTTTAACCCCTTCTGTAATGGCGACGTCTTGTTATCTCTATTCAGGCTACTATTAGACGATTTTATTGAGTTTAAAAAGGGTCTCCAGCAATTAACAGGCTTCGAACTATCTCACTTAACCCTTTATACCACCACATATCCTTCTTAAGCTGCACAAAATCGTCTAAATATAACTAGAAAAAAATGAAAAAATAACACTTCACCGGTACAGAAGGGGTTAAGCAAGATAACTAGAGAAGCAGTAATTATTACCTACGTAGCGTTAAGGGGGCCCACCTCCCTTTTGTTCTCTTTTTCTCCCTCTCTCTTTGGCTTGTATCCATTCGGCCCCATTCAGCCTACCGGTACTGTTTTAAGACGTTTATCCCCATCCAGGTTTCAATATTTTTCCTGGCGAGTGTAGCGAGCCAGCATCTATATATTTTGTTTTGACAGCAAGCTAAATTTGTACATTTTTCGATAGAAAAATGTTTCCGGCGAAGCTGGATTTCTCCATACAATGCTGGCTAGCTATCGCTCGCCAGGAAAAAATCGACACCTGGATGGGGATAACAGTCTTAAAACAGTTGGCTGAATGGGTCCGAATAGATACAAGCCAGAGAAAAAGTGAAAAGTAGAGAAAGATATAACAAAAGCCGGTGACCCCCCTTAAGTATGCTTCACCTCATGTCTGCCAAGATATGAGCGGTATCTAGGATGGTAATGTAGTTTGTTAACCCCTTCTGTACCGGCGACGTCCTTTCAACTTTATTCTGGCTACTATTAGACGATGTTGTTCAGTTTATAAAGGCGTTCGGGAATTAACAGGCTTCGAACTATCTCCCTTAACTCTATTTACTACCACATATCCTTCTTAAGTAGCACACAATTGTCTACATATAACTGGAATAAAGTATAAAGACATAGGCAGTACATAAGGGGTTAAGGTAAAGGGGATGGGTATGTTGGATTGGATGAAATGGATGTTATGGTATTTGGTATGTCTGAACGTATGTTTTGTAACCTGGTTTCGCAGTCTTCATGGGTAATCAAGTCGTCTTAGAGTCAAAGGTAATCGTTCCTATGTTGGTTGGTATACCAAGCTATCATCTACGAAGAGGTAGGTGTAGAGGTTAAAGAATTTGAAAGATCATTTATGTGTGAGAGAAAGAGGAGGGGACCCAGGAAGATACTTTCGGTTACCCCTGAAGAAGGCATAACAAATGAATGAGAGTCATGGAGATCAACTTCATTGCAAAAGTCTACAACCATTGCATAATTGGTCCTCGGATTCCATAGTAATCCAATCTAACTATCAATCTTCAGTGTGGAACTTTGTCAACGGCTAAGGCGAAACCAAGAATTGAAAGTGATTTTTTTTTTCTCCACTCTTATTTTTGATGGATAGCGAAGCAAAATGAGTTATACATACAGTAGACTAATAAAAGGTATATAAGTTTTAACATTAAGTGTAAGACTATTGGTGTGCTATGGGGTAATGCGTGAAGTAGAAACAATATGGCGTCAATAAGTCAAGTTGACATTATAGGCTTTTATACAGGTACCCTACTGGTTGACCATACTGCTGACCACTGCCTGAGACGGGAACAGGTCGTTTCGGCCGTAAATCATTTGGGCCGTAACGTCCGAACTAGCGATCGGCCGAATCGCCTAACGGCCTAAATTACGTACGGCCTAAATTACATACGGCCTAAATGACCAAATATTATAGAGATTATTCTACTGAAGTTTTGTTCATCGCTACATCTTGTAACATAATTTATCAACTTATTAAAGGGTTAAGGTGGATGCCATATTATGTAAAATAATATAATAAAAGTATGGGAGTGCTCTATTTTCGTTTTTGAGCTAAAATGAAAGAAACGCAAGTTTCTCGTTCATCTCTACCAGGACCTTATTGTGTAGGCCTACATCAGGAATACATGGATAGACAGTAGTAGGTGGAGTCTTGACACATGAGTGTTTTTAATAGGAGTGTTAGAACAAATAACGATGTTGAGGGGTGGCACAGAAGAATGAACAGTGGCGACCGTGCGAATGAACATTTGTACAAATTATTATAATTATTATATACAGAAGCCTACCTAGGCCCGTGCAAATAACAGCAGTGAAAGAAAAGAAACTAAACAAATATAAAAGGAAACATTCAAGAATATGCAGGGTCGCCTGTTCAATTTATGGGACCAGTATACAAATAAAGAAATATAGACTTCACAACTTCTGTCTGCCTGCAGTCACCTCTCTGCACCTTGTATCGAGTCCTGAAGACAACAGTCACTTGCTTATCTTATATATATATATATATATACATATATATACAGTATATTATGTAGTTTTTATATTTTTAGTGTACCGGTACGGTACTAAACTAATACACTTATCGTTCTATATACTGTTTCATTTTAATGTTATTATCCTACGGCCTAAACATCTCGCGGCCTAAAGGGTCCTGGGGCCTAAACGTCTTACGGCCTAAACGTCTTACGGCCTAAACATCTTACGGCCTAAACATCTTACGGCCTAACAGGATCACGGCCGAAAATAATACGGCCTAATAGTCCTGTACTCCCTGAGACTCCCCCATCGGTCTCCTATTGGACTCGCCTGAAACACACACACACACACACCTACCTACCTACCTACTGTATACATTTAATAGTAACTCACTTTCTAACACTCACTCACACACACACACACGCACACCTATACATTCAATAATAACTCACCTTCACATACACACAAACACACACACTTATACATTCGATAATAACTCGCCATCACATACACACAAACACACACACACTTATACATTCGATAATAACTCACCTTCACACACATCACATTCAATAATAACTCACCTTCACACACACACACACACACACACACACAGTCACCTATACATTCAATAATAACTCACCTTCACACACACACACACACACAGTCACCTATACATTCAATAATAACTCACCTTCACACACACAGTCACCTATACATTCAATAATAACTCACCTTCACACACACACACACACACACACACACAGTCACCTATACATTCAATAATAACTCACCTTCACACACACAGTCACCTATACATTCAATAATAACTCACCTTCACACACACACACACACACACACACACAGTCACCTATACATTCAATAATAACTCACCTTCACACACACACACACACAGTCCACTATACATTCAATAATAACTCACCTTCACACACACAGTCACCTACATTCAATATAACTCACCTTCACACACACACACACACACACACACAGTCACCTATACATTCAATAATAACTCACCTTCACACACACACACACACACACACAGTCACCTATACATTCAATAATAACTCACCTTCACACACACACACACACACACACACACACAGTCACCTATACATTCAATAATAACTCACCTTCACACAGTCACACACACACACAGTCACCTATACATTCAATAATACTCACCTTCACACACACAGTCACCTATTATATAACTCACCTTCACACACACACCACACACACACACAGTCACCTATACATTCAATAATACTCACCTTCACACACAGTCACCTATACATTCAATAATAACTCACCTTCACACACACACACACACACACACAGTCACCTATACATTCAATAATAACTCACCTTCACATACACACAAACACACACAGACACACACACTTATACATTCGATAATAACTCCCCTTCACATACACACAAACACACACACACTTATACATTCGATAATAACTCACCTTCACACACACAGTCACCTATACATTCAATAATAACTCACCTTCACACACACACACACACACACACAGTCACCTATACATTCAATAATAACTCACCTTCACACACACACACACACACACATATAAGGCTGTTCAAATGCGCACACAAATACACATATTTGCACAAGCAAAGTAAGTTGGCAAGCAATGACCAAAATTAATCATGGTCACTAATTTTGGCATTTAATGTTTTGCGGCCTATTTATTTATTAACACTCATTGATACACACTGGCCTGGATGTTAAGATATTATTTAGTCAAGCCATTTATAACAAGCCATCACCAATTTAGTTTTGGATAAATGTTTACCTATGGTCCCATTAATGTTTACTTATGGTCCCATTAATGTTTACCTATGGTCCCATTAATGTTTACCTATGGTCCCATTAATGTTTACCTATGGTCCCATTAATGTTTACCTATGGTCCCATTAATGTTTACCTATGGTCCCATTAATGTTTACCTATGGTCCCATTAATGTTTACCTATGGTCCCATTAATGTTTACCTATGGTCCCATTAATGTTTACCTATGGTCCCATTAATGTTTACCTATGGTCCCATTAATGTTTACCTATGGTCCCATTAATGTTTACCTATGGTCCCATTAATGTTTACCTATGGTCCCATTAAAATATCCTCAAGTAACCTATTAAAAACTGCTCAGGGGACTGGTTAGAACTTTTAGGATGTTTAATTGAAGTGCGGAAATCAGTATTTACTGAGAAATAACAGTCTTAAAATGCGCTATGGGTCACCCAGGGTCCCTGCCCTCTCTTTCCCAAGTAAACAATGACTAGTTCAGGCAAAAATGTTATGTTATGTTATGTTATATTATATTATATTAGGGTTAGGTTAGGTTAGGTTAGGTTAATCTAATCTAATCTAATATTTGTACATTTTGGGCAGTGGGCGGGGCCGCGCATGTGCAGGGGGTAAGGTATGTGGCGGCGTACAGACCCTCCCGTAAAACATAACGCATTTTAAGACTTATTTCTTAGTAAATACTGATTTCTGCACTTCAATTAAACATCCTACAAGTTCTACCAGTCCCCTGACCAGTTCTTAATAAGTTACTTGAGGATATTTTAACGGGACCATAGGTAAACATTTACCTTTTACTGGATTATATTAGAGAAAGCTGTACAATACTTAGCTTGGATGGTATACTGTAGTGTGAGGGAAGCTGTACAATACTTAGCTTGGATGGTATACTGTAGTGTGAGGGAAGCTGTACAATACTTTGCTTGGATGGTATACTGTAGTGTGAGGGAAGCTGTACAATACTTAGCTTGGATGGTATACTGTAGTGTGAGGGAAGCTGTACAATACTTTGCTTGGATGGTATACTGTAGTGTGAGGGAAGCTGTACAATACTTTGCTTGGATGGTATACTGTAGTGTGAGGGAAGCTGTACAATACTTTGCTTGGATGGTATACTGTAGTGTGAGGGAAGCTGTACAATACATAGCTTGGATGGTATACTGTAGTGTGAGGGAAGCTGTACAATACTTTGCTTGGATGGTATACTGTAGTGTGAGGGAAGCTGTACAATACTTAGCTTGGATGGTATACTGTAGTGTGAGGGAAGCTGTACAATACTTAGCTTGGATGGTATACTGTAGTGTGAGGGAAGCTGTACAATACTTAGCTTGGATGGTATACTGTAGTGTGAGGGAAGCTGTACACTTAGCTTGGATGGTATACTGTAGTGTGAGGAAGCTGTACAATACTTAGCTTGGATGGTATACTGTATGTGAGGGAAGCTGTACAATACTTAGCTTGGATGGTATACTGTAGTGTGAGGGAAGCTGTACATACTTTGCTTGGATGGTATACTGTAGTGTGAGGGAAGCTGTACAATACTTAGCTTGGATGGTATACTGTAGTGTGAGGGGAGCTGTACACTACTTAGCTTGGATGGTATACTGTAGTGTGAGGGAAGCTGTACAATACTTTGCTTGGATGGTATACTGTAGTGTGAGGGAAGCTGTACAATACTTAGCTTGGATGGTATACTGTAGTGGAGGGAAGCTGTACAATACTTAGCTTGGATGGTATACTGTAGTGTGAGGGAAGCGGTACAATACTTAGCTTGGATGGTATACCTGTAGTGTGAGGGAAGCTGTACAATACTTAGCTTGGATGGGTATACTGTAGTGAGAGGAAGCTGTACAATACTTTGCTTGGATGGTATACTGTATGGTGATGGGAAAAATAGGATCGACAAGAGAGGAGAGGAGAAGAGAGGGCATTGTCCTAATTACATTATATGTTTAGTTGTAAAGCGCCTATTTATATAATAAAGTACGATTAAATACAATCCTTATTCACCAAAAACAACATATTATGCTAAAACATATCTGACAATGGCGAATAAATTATAATCAAACTCTATACTTAAACATTATTATCGATAATCTTCAAGGACACTACATCCGCCTTATTATAAATAATTTATTAGGGAAAATAGGCACCAATAGATTCGCCATGTTTCTCTCCATATAGTCCGCATGGAGAATTTTCGTTATCGACAAATTGAAAAAATACCCTTTTCACAAAAAAATACACCAAAAATCTGTCAAAGATGTCAAGTAGAGGGGGTGTGGGGGCAGCAGCCCCACCCATAATACTAGGGTATGTTAGGTAAGGTTGTTAGGTTAGGCTAATGTCCTTTCAAAGGGGTATAGGCTAGTAAACACTAGGATAGCTTATACCCGGTCAGAGGTAAGAAGAAGAAGAGTCCTGCTGTAGTCTCCTTGAATGCTACCTTATTATCAATTGCAACACGAGATGAATAATTAATTAAAAGTCTCCAAATGGCAGTACGAATATCAAGTGTGATTATTTACAAAAGAACCTCATAGTTGCTTATCCTGAACTAAAATTAATTCGTATAAACCATCCAAGTGACCATTAAGTGACCAACTGACTAAAACAGACTAGGGATCTCCGGGCGAGGCTACTGTGCACAGGTCGGGGGAGTCCCAATGGTCAGCGGGTTGGTCAAAGTGGTCAGCAGTGGCACAACTAGAGGGTTGTGGCAGTGGTCACCCGGCGGTCAAGGTCACCATGCTATTGTTCAAGACAGAAAGATCACAGTGACGTCAAGCTGGTTTTTATCCTCCCATGGATGTTGGGTCTGGAGGCAGAGAGAGAGAGAGAGAGAGAGAGAGAGAGAGAGAGAGAGAGAGAGAGAGAGAGAGAGAGAGAGAGAGAGAGAGAGAGAGGGAGAGAGAGAGAGAGAGAGAGTGGTGAGAGGTGGAGAAAGATAAAGGGTCTCATCAACCAATGGAAGGGTGTGACGTCACTGTGGTCCTTCTATTCTGACCAATAGCGTGGTGACCTTGATCCTAAGGATGTTTACCATTATACTCACCACTGGGACTCCCCCCACAAATTTATAATGCTCTATGAGACATGATATTGACCTGTTTATGTTCATGAAGAACTCAGCTAAAGGAGATAACAAAAGTAGGCCAACATAGGAAGGATCTTGGGTAAATTTCTATAATTGCACCTATACGAGCTAAAAAATATATTATTGTATTTAACAGGAAGGTATGACAGGTAAGTGATGTGGTATAGGTGGCAATATGCGGAAATGGATTATAAGGGCATTCCACCCTCTCTGACAAAAGTCTATCAATCTAGATGCGACACAGAGTTTACGTTGTTTCAGAGAGACATTAACCTAACCTATAGTCAAACTCAACTCAAATGAGCTCCAAGGAGGTCAAGGTCGCCCTGTGCAGTGCTGCCACATTTCTACCAAAACAAACCTTTTAGAAAACGGGAAACCAAGCAACGTTCTCTTATAATCACATTTAGAAGGGAAACTTGAAATAAATGTACAAGACGTTTTTATGTCTGGAAGGGTTATTGGTATTCTTGTATAAAAGTTACAGAAACGAAATAATAGGTAGGCTATATTTGTATATACCTATTTACATTGTACAGCATCTCCCTTGCCTGGCTATGAAGATGAGAGTAACTTTTGCGAGTTTTTCCTTCCATGGTGGTCGCGCTATGAATGAGGGTTAGTGACCGTCTGACCTGGGTGATGTTGTTGTCGTTGTTTGAGGCCATTTAAAGCGTTTCCATTACTCGTATCCAGCTCTCTCTCTCTCTCTCTCTCTCTCTTTTGATGGGATTACATTGTGCTATATTGCATTTTGGAGATTGTGTATGTATGTGTGTGTTTGTGTGTGTATCTGTAGGTGTGTGTGAGTGCGTGCGTAGCCAACAGAACCGCATTGACATTACTTGGCAACGTCGCATATCCTACCACTCCTTAAATCTATTTATAGCTGTCCCCAGAAATATTGCAGCATGTTCTAAATAGCGTGCCATATGTTGTATAAATTCCTTCTATATATCCTTAAAATTATATGTTTCTTAACACCACATAACCTTTAAAAATTGTAATATAATATATATAGTCATTAAAGCTAAAATTAATTTGTTAATAGCCTGAAAAACTAACATTTGTTGTTAAAGCTTTGAATATTTGACAACACCGCAGCACAGGGCGAGGGAAACAACCTTGTAGCTCATTTCATAGGAGGATGACTATAACAACCTTACCTAACCTAGCCTAACGTAAGGGGGGGGGTAAGGGGGGCTTATAATCTATTTCCGCATATTGCCACCTATACCACACCACTTACCTCATCATACCTTCCTGTTAAACACAATAATTATTTGTTTAGCTCGTATAGGTGCAATTATAGACCTATACCGGATCTTGTTTGAATGAGGGTCTATCGGTGAGCGAATTTGCAAGAGGTTGCCCAACGGTTTGGTATTAGGTTAAGGGGCTGAACAAGAATAGGGTAAGTAATTAATTTATATCGCCGGTCGAGTATTATTACACCGTGAAAATCAGTTTGATACAACAATTTCAATATAACTATCCATATTTATTAAAGGTAACATTTGCATATGATAGTTACCTTTGATTTATAGAAGGTTTGTGTCATAACGAGAACGTATTACTTAATAAAATGCGATTCCGATATTGTTATTCGATCGGAATAACAAGATCCACAGATCCTTCGTAAGCTGCACAGAATCGTCTAAATATAGCTAGAATCATATAAAGAAAGTCACTTGTACAGAAGCCGTTATCTTCATTAATCGAAACCAGTGTTGGAAAAAGAGAGAGAGGGGGAGATTGTAGGCACCAATCGAGCAGGGCAGTACCCAAGGGAGACCAGATAGGCATATGATAAAGAGTTGCTGGAACTCCTGTTTCATTTACCTGGCTTCTCCCGTTGTTTCTATTTGTGCCTAACCTAATCCTAATCCAGCTTACTCCAGCAAACACTTCCTCCTCCTATTCATTTCATTACATTTAACAAGCACACCACACTTCTTTCCAGCATATCTAAATTACATCTAATGTACCTTGATTTTGTTTCTCTATCACACTTTAATACTTGGGTGGGGGGGGGGGGGGGACACTTGTTGCAGGCAGCTTTGACTTTTGTCTCCTTCATACACAAAGAAATATTTAATGTACATTGTAAATAGAATGTGTTAATTATTTTAAGATTAATAACATGACTTTTTATCTAGTTTCTTACTTTGCCTCGGATATATACAGCATATATCTATATATATATATATATATATCACAAGTTTAGTTTAAGTATTAGATCTGTATTTCACCAGTATTGTAATGTTTTCTTATCCTATCTTACAATAAGGTGGCCATCTGTACGTTCACAGGGTACACACTTCAGTATTATCATACGTCAACTATCTGTACGTTCACAGGGTTACACACTTCAGTATTATCATACGTCAACTATCTGTACGTTCACAGGGTTACACACTTCAGTATTATCATACGTCAACTATCTGTACGTTCACAGGGTACAGACTTCAGTATTATCATACGTCAACTATCTGTACGTTCACAGGGTACACACTTCAGTATTATCATACGTCAACTATCTGTACGTTCACAGGGTACACACTTCAGTATTATCATACGTCAACTATCTGTACGTTCACAGGGGTACACACTTCAGTATTATCATACGTCAACTCATTCTTGATCAGCCAAATCTCCCTTCTCTACCCAAGTGTACTGTATGTTAAGGGAGCCCACCTCGCTTTTTTCTCTTTCTCTCCCTCTCTCTTTGGCTTGTATCCATTCGGCCCCATTCAGCCTACTGTTTTAAGACGTATACCCCCATCCAGATGTCAATATTTTACTGGTGAGCGGTAGCGAGCCAGCATATACAGTATATATTTTTGTTTTGACAGCAAGTTAAATTTGTACATTTTTTCGATAGAAAAATTTCTCCGGCGAAGCCAGATTTTCCATACAATGGTGACTCGCTATCGCTCGCCAGGAAGAAATCGACACCTGGATGGGGAAAAACGTCTTAAAACAGTTGACTGAATGGGGCCGAATGGATACAAGCCAGGGAAAGAGAGAAAAGGAGAGAAAGATATAAAAAAAGCCGGTGACCCCCCTTAACTAACACAGCCTGACTGATATCATCTTATCTGTCTAATAATCGAAGTATGTACGGAATTTCGGTGCGAGTATCCTAGGTTCGAGGCCTTGGAGTACCAACATGTATTCATTACTTTCATTGATTTTATTAATTAGGTTTATGTGTAAGTTAATTGGTGGATTGGTGAAAACTAATATGAAATAATACAAACGAATCATATGAAAGATTACCAGTTTGACACTCCTTAATCTACAATAATCAACACTAAATTTGCGGTTAATTTGCCCAAAATGTATTTTCAAGAAATATTTGTATGAATTCATTATTAAGACTATCAGTAAATAATATTGTTTTAGAGTGTCGTTTTGTCTTTGGATTCCTTCAGAGAACACGATATGTACTGCTCTACCCTGATGGTGGGTAGAAGCTAATTCTGTGTTTCTATTCTGTGTTTCTGACTTCCCAAACTTGACTAATTCCTTTAACGTGACAATAGTGCGTTGTTATATGTGCGATTAGTTTGCTTGGGAAACAGATTAACTTGCTCATGTAGTAATGTACACCCTATGTGGTGGATTGTGTTCTTTTATTTAATAATTTTCATTTTAGTAAGCGTTGTTTCCACATAGCGATTTTGATAATTTAATTTGACTTTATATTGTCCTTGTCCCAATTTTGGTTTGTTTAGTTTGCAAGTTTTACATTTTAATTTTACCATTGCTGTATCCTTTAGTGTGAAGAGAGACTGTGAGTCTGCGCATCTTGACCTATAACGTAATAATCAATGTAGTAATAATACCTAAAGCACTCTACGCTATGGTATTGATCTCCTGGTAACCTACTTATATACGCTACATAATAAATAGTAAGTGATCCTATATGCATTGATCCTTACAATAGCAATGTTGACTTTCGGGGAATACATATTATTTTCAAAGTCATGTTGTTGCAAACCTGGACTCAAAGATGCCTTTAAGGGGGTCACCGGCTTTTGTTTATCTTTCTCTCCTTTTCTCTCTTTCCTTGGCTTGTATCCATTCGGCCCCATTCAGCCAACTGTTTTAAAACGTTTATCCCCATCCAGGTGTCGATTTCTTCCTGGCGAGCGATAGCGATTCAGCATTGAATGGAGAAACCCGACTTCGCTGGAGAAATTTTTCTATCGAAAAATGTAAAAATTTAGCTTGCTGTCAACACAAAAATATATACCTGTATATGCTGGCTCGCGGAAAATATTGACACCTGGATGGGGGTAAACGTCTTAAAACAGTAGGCTGAATGGGGCCGAATGGATAAAAGCCAAAGAGAGGGAGAGAAAGATAACAAAAAAGCAAGGTGGGCTCCCTTAAGGTACGGCGAGGTGAGAGGCATAGAAAGCAATAATTAGCAAATACTTCTTAATTCACAGAGGTCCATTTTGTGCATACATACGGTGTATATATATATATATATATATATATATATATATATATATATATATATATATATAATATTTATTTATTTATTTAATTCTGTATTTATTTGTATATACTCTCAGCCGGACTCAAACCACTAACAGTCAGGACGAGAGTCCATGCTTTAATCAACTCTACCGCAGCGTGATAAACAATACTTGCATTTGCTTATATATCTATCTATCTATCTATATGCTCAGGCCCAATCCCCATTTTGGGGGTAGCCGACTCAAGACAGAGCAAGAACAGGGAAAACACAAAAACAACATAAAACAACAAATAAACACAGATAAAAAGCACAAACTCACCCACATCCAGGTCACCCAGAAGATCCAGAGACCAGGGTCACCAAGGTCGCTCCAGCACTCCCCCGGCCCCCGACCACCCGGAGAGGTTCCGATCTCGGCAGGCAGGCATGCAGCGGAGCCAAAGCCACAAGCCCTCCCACCACACTTCCAGGCGCACCCTTCATATTAATCGTCTCCCCGGGCCAGGCGCCTGATGGACTATTATCTAGTCCAACTTGCGCCCGACCCCTTACTCCAAATGACCACGTGTTCACTCAACTATTCACAAGCATTCTCCATTCACTCCTGTCCACCACCACTTCCCCTGCCTGATCTATAGTCATTCCTCTATCATCCAAAGCCTTTCTTACACAGTCTCTCCATCTCAATGGGAGTCTTCCTGCCCTTCTATCTCCCCTTGTACCTGACTCACATATTCTCTTTGTAAGCCTTTCATATCCCATTCGTTCAACATGACCATACCAGCTCAGCACCCTTCTGTCCACTCTGGCTGACAAATGTTCCTGCTGCCCCACTCTCCTACGTATCTCTTCATTCCTCAATCTGTCTCTACGAGTAACTCCACACATACTCCTCAAGCAGCTCATCTCCACCACATCCAGCCCTCTTTTCTCCTTTTTCTTCAGAGCCCATGTCTCAGCCCCATACATCACTGTTGGCACAACAATTCCTTGATACAGTGCACTTTTTACTTTCACTCCGAGATTTCTCATCTTCCACATACTTCCCATTGCTCCGAAAACCTTCCTTCCTTCACACACTCTCTGTTTTACCTCCACTTCCATACCTCCACTCCTGCTTATCGTTCCTCCTAGATATTTAAAACACTCTACTTGTTCCAATATTTCCCCATCCAGCCTCACATCTAGATTCACCCTATGCTCTCCCCTATTACACACCATTACTTTACTTTTATTGACGTTCACCTTCAGTTTCCTCCTTCCACAAACCACACCAAACTCTTTGACTACCCGCTGCATTTTCTCATCAGAATCCGCCACCAATGCTGTGTCATCAGCGAACAGCAACCGATTCAACTCCCAATCTCTACCATTCTTTCCTACTAAACCCAATCCTCTTCCCATAGTTCTCCTTTTCACCTCCCTCACCACACCATCCATAAACATATTAAACAGCCATGGTGACATTACACAACCCTGTCGCAAACCTACCTTTACCTCAAACCATTCACTCAACTCACCATTTCCTACTCTCACACATGCTCTGCTCCCTTCATAAAAACTCTTAACTGCTTCTAACAAATTTCCTCCTATTTCATAAATCCTTAACACCTTCCACATTGCTTCACGGTCCACACGATCATACACTTTTTCCAAGTCCATAAAAGCCCAAAATATCTCCTTATGCTTCTCTAAACACTTCTCACATAACTGTCTTACTGCAAACATCTGATCCATGCACCCTCTTCCCCTCCTAAAACCGCACTGTTCTTCTCCTATTGCAACTTCCGTACACTTTATTATCCTCTCTATCAACACCCTGCCATACAGCTTTCCAACCACTGACAATAAACTAATACCTCTATAACTTGAACACTCCTGCCGATCTCCCTTCCCCTTGTACAATGGCACAATACATGCACTCTTCCAGTCTATTGGTACCATTGACACAGCAAAGCACACATTGAAAAGTCTCACCAACCAATCTATTATCACATCTCCACCCTTCTTTATACACTCCACAGCAATACCATCCAAACCTTCTGCTTTTCCCGCTCTCACTTGTTTCACTGCTTCTTTCACCTTATTTTCCTCAATCCTTTCATTCATTCCTTGCCACCTGGGTGGCCTGGGTAACCTATCTCCATCCACCTCTGCTTCAATCACTGCTTCTCTTCCATCTCTTGTATTTAACAAAGATTCAAAATACTCGGCATATCTTTTCCTCACTTCAACTGGTTCCACTAGTAATTCTCCATTTTCATCTTTCACGGACTCTTCCCTCTTTTGTCCTCCTTTCCTTACTTTATTTACCTCCTTCCAGAACATCATCTTTCGTTCTTCAAAATTCTCACTCAGCCTTTGACCCCACCTTTCGTTTGCATCTTTTTTCGCTTCTCTAATTTTCCGTTTTGCCTCTCTCCTTTTCTCCTTGTACCTCTCCTATACCTCAACACTACCATCCTGTAAAACCCTCTCAAAACACTGTCTCTTCTCCTCAACTGCCTTTCTCACCGTATCATTCCACCACTCGCTTCCCTTCCTGATACATCTGCCTCCTACTTTCCTTTTGCCGCATACTACCTCTGCACTTGCTTTCACTCCTTCCTTAAACTGTTGCCATTCAACCTCTACTTCTCTCTCTTCCATATCTCTCACTTCCATCCACTTTTCATTTAGTATTTCCTTGTACTCCCTCTCTTTTTCACTCTTTAACTCACTAACTTTTATTACCTCTCTTACTTCACGCTTGTCTCTTATTCTCCTGGAACTCTTAATTCTTAGCTTTCCCTCCACCAGGTAATGATCTGACATACCCTCCGCCTCACCTCTCATCACATTCACATCCAGCAGTCTACACAATCTTTCCCTTGTCACCAGCACATAATCCATCAATGCCCTCTTTACAATCTCTCCCCTCACAAGTCTATGCCAGGTGTACTTGTGTATACGCCTTTTTTTGAAGAACGTATTACCTACATTCAATCTACACTCTTCACATACATTTTTCAGTCTTTCTCCACTCTCGTTTACACCATCCACACCAAAACTACCGATGACTCCCTCAACAGGCTCATTTCCTACCCTAGCATTTAGGTCCCCTAAAACTATAACATTTTCATTTTCATCAAACCCTTGTAGACAATCTCTCAAATCCTCCCAGAAACCCTCTACCTCGTCTAACTCTCTTTCACTTCCTGGTCCATACACACTTACAAAAACCCACCTTTCACCCTTAAACCGCATTCTCACCCACATTAGCCTTGATGACACCTCTTTCCACTCTTTTATAAACTCTCTCAACTCCTCCTTCACAATAATAGCCACTCCTTCTTTCCCCCTGACTCCCTCGTCTACTCCAGACTTTCTACCTATCACGTTTCCCAAATCCACTTCTCCCTCTCCTTTCATCTTTGTTTCATTCAGTGCAAGGACATCATACATCCTTCTTTCAAATAACCTTCCAATATCCTCTCGCTTCTCATTCGTACTACATCCATGCACATTCAAAGCTCCTATTCTTAGGGTCCGGGACCATGAACGCGTTCCCTCTTATATGCTTATATAATATATATTATGGAAAACGGAAATCCTACTTTGAGAAATACTCCATTTCATATGCAAGACTTCAAAGACTTCAATACCAGTCAAAAGAAATATGGCAGGAGAATCATGTATTGGAAAGTTTGGAGTATGCAAACAAAATGACTGGGGGAGAGATCTTAGTTGGTTTGGGAGAAAAATTATTATTTAGGACAATTAACACATTCTTCCAAAATAGAAGTCCAAATGGAAAAACAAAGAATGAGAAAAACAATAGTGTTAACAATGTAACTGTTAGTAATAGGGTAAGCATAGGGAGTGATCATAGAATGGTAGGTTATTTTTGTCTATGTCCATGGAGGAGACAAAAGGCAGGTTGCCTGTAATGAGTGTCTCCTCCAAAGTTAAAAGAGTGACAGAGCCAAATCCAAGGGATGTTGGAGTCAAAAAGCCTAGACACGCGTAGTTTAAATCAGTCTAAGTCATGGGATCAATTACTCTTCAACAATACACAAATCAACCCTTCATCTTTTCTCAATATTCTTGGTATATCTTTTTCATCCGAACTTTCTTGCAAAGTTCAAATTGACACTCTTCCTAAAGTAGCTTTCCAGAAGTTAGGTGTGCTCAACCATCTCCGTGGGGTTTTCACCCCTGCACAGCTTCTTGCTCTGTATAGGGGCACAGTGCGCTCATATGCCAAGTAGGTTCCACCCATACCACACTTCCCGAAAGAGTAGCATAAGCATTTTACCTCAACAACTCGCTCCCTCCTTCTAGTTCCCCACAATCTCTCCCTACATGCCGCAATGTTTCATCTCTGTTTTTCTCTTCTATCAATAAAAATAAATGTTCTTCAGAGCTCCCTCAGTGCATACCCTCTCCCTTGCGGCGAGTGCTAGGCACCCGCCATTCAACACAGTCCCACTCCTATTCGGTCCAGCTCTCCAACCTAAGAATGAGAAAATGTTCTTAGTCTTTCTGCTATTCAACTAGTGAACTCTGTAACTCTCTCCCCCAATCAATCTTTCCTTCATCCTATGATTTAGACTACTTTAAACTTCGTTTGTCCAGTCATTTTGATCCCAACGTCCCTTGAATTTGGTTATGTCACTCTTTTGGCTTTGGGGGAGACACTCATTGCAGGCAGCCTGCCTTTTTTCTCCTTCATACTCATAGACAAAAAATTAGGTAAGTTTGATTCGCCTAAACTAGGTAAGTTAAGCTAAGTTACTTATTGAAATATAAAAAAATGCATTTTTCAATACAAACCGTGAATGACATTAAAAAAGAAAAATAAGTGGAGAAAAAAAAAAATCCCCTTCAATTCTAGATTTCGCCTTAGCCGTTAACAAAGTGCCACACTGAAGATTGTTAGTTAGATTGGATTACTATGGAATCCGAGGACCAATTATGCAATGGTTGAAGACCTTTTCAATAGAGTTGATCTCCATGGCTCTCATTCATCTTCTTCTCCTTCTTCAGGGGTAACGGAAAGTATCTTTCTGGGTCCCCTTTTCTTTCTCTCATACATAAATTATCTTTTACTCTCTTTAAGGGGGGTCACCTGCTTTTTTTCTCTTTCTCTCCTTTTCTCTCTTTCTTTGGCTTGTATCCATTCGGCCCCATTCAGCCAACTGTTTTAAGACGTTTATCCCCATCCAGGTGTTGATTTCTTTCTGGCGAGCGATAGCGAGCCAGCATTGTATGGAGAAATCCGGCTTCGCCGAAGACATTTTTCTATCGAAAAATGTACAAATTTAGCTTGCTGTCAAAACAAAAATATATATATGCTGGCTCGCTACCGCTCGTCAGGAAAATATTGACACCTGGATGGGAATAAACTTCTTAAAACAGTAGGCTGAATGGGACCGAATGGATACAAGCCAAAGAGAGAGGGAGAGAATGAGAAATAATCGAAATAGTTCAAAGCCTTTTAATTTCTGGAGGCCCTTCATAAGCTGAATAAAATTACCTAACAGTTGCCACAATACAATGAAAAGGATAATATCACCGGTACTAGTACTGGATGGGTTAAGGGGAGGTATTTAGTGTGTTCCTAGACCTCCAGCAAGCTTAAAATTACACCCCCTTGAGTCTCTTTCAAGATTAATTTGTACATTTTTCGGTAAAACAATTTCCCGGCCGAAGGCCGTTTCCTCTTAAGTTACAGGCTCGCTATTGCTCGCCAGGATAAAATCGACACGTGAATGGCACGAAAAGTCTTAAAATGGGGTGAAAGTTCTTAAAATCGCCAAACTAACAGGGCGAACGTTTTATAATATCAAAAGCAATGGGGACAAACATGAGGGTGAAAGGGGTCAAGAAAAAAATCCCTCTAGTGGAGATCTCCCCTAAAGCAACAGAGGGTGTTGGTAGATACTGGATGGGTGACTGCCTAATTGACTACGTGCGAGTTTCATTCTATAAGGAAGTTGGAGTTGTAGACATCGATATTTAGCAGAATAACCAGCTATAATACGGTTTTAGTAATGTTATAAATACTTACAACCAAATTCAACATACTATTTATCCATTAGAAACCTACATAATTACTGTATTTGTGTTTAACATCCATGTTTACAGGCCGAACTTCCTTATAGCCTGAAACTCGCAAGTAGTCAATTGGTCATTCAAGCCTTCGAATCTTGGAAGTGTTCGCACCCAGTCGGGGGTACAGTATACAGACTATTAACACACATAAAGCCATTCCAACAGTTTCCTCTATCTACAACACCCCTTCTCTGCTATCTACACTCTCCCAGCCGTATGGTCCTAGTGTACTGTCTGATGGCATTATACCCCTTCTTCACCAACGACGAGATTTTATTTTGATTGTAGCTATATTTAGACGATTTTGTGCAGCTTAAGAAGGATCTGTGGTAATAAAAGGGTTAAGTGAGATAGTTCGAAGCCTGTTAATTGGTGGAGGCCTTTTTTAATCTGCAGGAAATCGTTAAATAGTGGCCAGAATAAAGTGAGAAAGACGTCGCCGGTACAGAAGGGGTTAATGGGTTTCCAAATGTAAGTCATCAACACATACACAGCAGTGGGTGGCAAAAGACCCTTAGTAGCTTTCAGTGACGAAGCTCATGGAGTTATATGTAGGGGAGATTTCCACTTGAAGGACTTTTTTCTGGGCCTCCTTCCTAATGCTTAGCCCCGTTAGTTATGACATTTTAAGACGTTCGCCCCATTAGTTTAGCATTTTTAAACCTTTTCGCCCCATTTATCCATTTTTAAGACTTTTCGTACTATTTAGGTATTGATATTTCCCTGGCGAGGGATAGCGAGCGGGTAATACATGAGGAATCGGCCCAGACATTTTTCCGTCGAAAAATGTAACATTAACTTGGGGGATTTTTTTTTAAAAGCTTGATTGAGGTCTAAATATTGTAAGCTATTACATTTAGCATAACGTCAAAATAGAAATAAACAAATGCTACAGTAGACAATAAACTTGATTTCAGTTATAGTCTCAGAGTAAATATATAATAGTCTAACTTAGGAGAGTGGGGCAGCAGGAACATTTGTCGGCCAGAGTGAACAGAAGGGTGCTGTGCTGGTATGGACATGTTGAGCGAATGGAAGATGAAAGGCTTACGAAGAGAATATGCGACAGATACAAGGGGAGGTAGAGGGGTAGGAAGACCTCCATTGAGATGGAGAGTGTGTAGTACAAGCGTTGGGAGATAGAGGAATTACTATAGATCAGATGAGAAGTGGCAATAAATAGGAATGCATGGAGAATGCCAGTGAATAGAGAGGGGGTCGGGCACCAGTTGGACTAGAGAATAGTCAGTCAGGTGCCTGACCTGGGGAGCCGTATTATTTGTGGCGGTATATATGAAGGGTACGCCTGGATGCGTGGTGGGCGGGCACTGTGGTGTGCTCCGCTGCATGTCTGCCTGCTGAGACCGGAATTTCTCCGGGAGGTTGGGGACGGGGGAGTGCTTGAGTACCCACATTAATCCCTGATCTTCTGGGCGACCTAGATGTGTGTGAATTTGTATTTTGTGTTTGTGTGTGTGTGTGTGGTGTGTGTGTGTGTGTGTGTGTGTGTGTGTGTGTGTGTGTGTGTGTGTGTGTGTGTGTGTGTGTTTTCTTTTGCCCCTGTTCGGGCTCTGTCTCGAGTCGGCCACCCCCAGCTAAAAAAATAAAAATAAAACAATAAAATACAATAAAAATAAATAAAATATGGGGCATGTGCCTGAGTATAATTATGTATGTATATATTCTACTCCGACGTTGTGCTTCCGGTACAGGCACACTGTGCTATGCAGAAGAAGAAAAAATCGACCCCCCCCCTGAGTAACACACACCACTGGCAATTATACAAGCAGCCATGCACGCTCACTTACACTGACACTTATACTTACAAATGAACACCTCTTCAACAACAACGTACTCTACAGTATTGAGGCTGGTACTGAATTGTGAATCCAGTGTACAAAATATATGCGAGACTGATTGTTTTCGTCATGCATTTGGTTTCTACATGATCAACTCAGTATAAGTTAGGTTTATGACAGATTTTCTTGGGCAGGATGAGTTGCAGAGTTTGGGAAAATAGGTTACGATAATATGTATTAGAGTAGTATGTACAGTACCTCAGATTATATATATATATATCTTAAATACTACACAATCTGTATATAGTCTTCAAATTCACATATAATGCATAACTGAAACTTAATCTAATAATTGAAAGATAGTGGTCAAATCACCAAATTATTACCATCCACCCAAAACAGTCAGAGAGAGAGAGAGAGAGAGAGAGAGAGAGAGAGAGAGAGAGAGAGAGAGAGAGAGAGAGAGAGAGAGAGAGAGAGAGAGAGAGAGAGAGAGAGAGAGAGAGAGAGAGAGAGAGAGAGAGAGAGAGAGAGGACTGACAATAATTAAGGTTGGTTAAGAGAGGAAATACTACCTTGCCACCCCACCTCTTACTTTAACTCGCTGTCTTACTCTTTCTTACTCCAACTTTCCTCTAACTCTGTCTTTCTTACTCTTTCTTATTCTTTCTTACTCTAGCTCACTCTCTTACTCTAACTCACTCTCTGACTCTAACTCATTCTCTTACTCTAACTCACTCTCTTACTCTAACTCACTCTCTTACTCTAACTCACTCTCTTACTCTAACTCACCCTCTTACTCTAACTCACTCTCTTACTCTAACTCACTCTCTTACTCTAACTCACTCTCTTACTCTAACTCACTCTCTTACTCTAACTCACCCTCTTACTCTAACTCACCCTCTTACTCTAACTCACTCTCTTACTCTAACTCCCTCTCTTACTCTAACTCACTCTCTTACTCTAACTCACTCTCTTACTCTAACTCACTCTCTTACTCTAACTCACCCTCTTACTCTAACTCACCCTCTTACTCTAACTCACCCTCTTACTCTAACTCACCCTCTTACTCTAACTCACTCTTTTACTCTAACTCACTCTTACTCTAACTCACTCTCTTACTCTAACTCACTCTCTTACTCTAACTCACTCTCTTACTCTAACTCACTCCAACTTTCCTTTAACTCCATATTTCTTACTTTCTTACTGTAGCTCACTCTGTCTTGCTCTTTCTTACTCTATCTCACTGTCTTACTATTTCTTACTCTAACTCACTAACTTTCCTCTAACTCACTCTGTCTTGCGCTTTTTACTCTAACTCACTCTTATCATTACCAGAACGTCGTTTTATTCTTATTATTGGCATATTTTGACTTTTATATGTAGCTTAAGGGGAGGCAGACCGTTTTCTGAACCCCCTTCTCCCTAATGTTTAGCCCCACTAGTTTTGAAATTATAAGACGTTCGGCCCATTAGTTTGGCGATTTTAACACCTTTCCCCCCATTTCGTTGTCAATTTTAAGACCTTTCGTGCCATTAAGGTATCGAGTATTTTCTGGCGAGCGATGGCGAGCCTGCAATTTTAAGAGAAACCGGCCTTTGGCCGGAAAATTTTCTACCGAAAAATGTACAAATTTATCTTGAAGAGGGGGCTAGGGGTGTTTTTCTAAGCTTGATGGAGGTCTAGGGAGGAAACTAAAACAAAATATATATGAATAAATTAATTAATAGACCAAACAAACGGTCTGCCTTCCCCTTAAGAACGATCTATGGAAGTTAAGAGGAATAAACGTGAAGATTGGAGGTTTATTTAGATTGTTAGAGGTCCTTCCTAGGCTGAACATAACTGTCTAATAGTGGTCAGAATAAATATGAAAAGGTACTAAAGGGGTTAAGGCGTCTGGCATTATATATAGATTATTTTGATATTCGACAATATCAAACGTCATACATCGAGCAATTGTGAGTTTGTTGTTTGACATTCGGTTCTATAGACTATTAAACAGATATAGTTTGACATTCGGCAATGTCGAACGTCAAATATCGAAATAATTTAGTCACTCAAATACAAAATTAGAATCGGGAGCCCCACCGTTTCCCTTAATAAATAGTGTCTCTCTCTCTCTCTCTCTCACTGAATATAATCCGTCTCCTCAGACAGTATAATATGAACGGTAATAATAATAATAATAATATTTATTCAGTTAGCAATTTACAGAGTTGGTACTACATAGTATGTTACAAGTATGACATGTACCAGCCTTGCATAATTCCAACTAAGGATAGCCCAATAAGGCCGTTAGGCGTATGCTGAGAGGGTTAAGTCAAGTATTGGGGACACAGGCTCCCACCCTACTTGAAGCAATCAACACAATAGGAAGAGTTAAGCTGCTTTTGCCATAAATAGTTATAATAATAGTAGCATAATCCTTGGCATCCTATTTACTTGTATTGTGCACGAAGTGATATGCTAGCGGATACAAAAATGCCGAAACACACTCACCAACCATTCCAGCCATCAGACACAGCTTCCCAGCCTCCAATCAGGATTACTACCATAAAAGGCTGCAATATCAACCACCCCACGGGGCAGCCACTTGACTCCAAATAAATTGTGCTAAACAGAGAAGACTATTTCGCCGACGGGTAGCAACAAGGCACCAAAGAACATGTACCAAGTAGGGGGAACTATTTTAACACCGCCAGAAATGCACCCCGCAACCACTCTCACACCAACCCTCTGGTCTCCCTACTAGCTCAAGAGATGCCAGAATTCAACCACAGGTTGAATCCGGGAAGGATCACATGCTTTCATTATTTTCATTGGGAGGTTTTTGGTGTTGGGAGTGAAATTAATTAGATTATTCGATAGAAGCTTATGTCAAACAACAAACTGACACCAGCTCGATATATGATGCTTGATATTGTCGAATATCAATATAAACTATCAAATGCCAGACGCCTTAACCCCTTCAGTACCTTTTCATATTTATACTGGCCACTATGAAACGGTATATGCAGCTTAGGAAGAACCTCTGACAATTTAAATGAACCTCCAACCCTCACATATGTAAAGTCAGTGAAAATAAGTTATCCTAAGCTGAACAAGATACGGAAATACACTTAAGACTACCAGGCTATGTGAGGTACCTTTATTAGTCTCGTGGTAACGTGTTTCCCTCGTAAACCAAGGATCTTGGGTTCGATTCCCGCTCTGGGTGCAGATTTTCGGGAGGCTATTTCAGCATATAATGAAATTTAGGTGTGTTGGTAAAATTGTAAAGATGGTTGAAAGTAAGAACGGAGCTCCATAGGGCATGTTGTATAGAAACAAATCCTTCACGTATAACCCTCTTAACTTCCATAGATCGTTCTTAACCCTTAATTAGCGGCGAGCAACATAAGTCGAGTTAAATAAAGCTGGACTATGTGGCGGCGCTCGACATAGGTCGAGTGGCAATTTCAGCACGTAATGTGGCTGAGAGAGAGAGACAAGTGGTGGCAGGAGACTAGCGAGCGTATGACTGCTCCAGACCACCGCGGCGAACCTACTGACACAAATCTCAGCTCCCTCCTCCCTCTCTCACTCGCTACATACTCAATTATGTACCGAAACTACCGAATTACCTGCTTTTTGCACTCGCGTTGCACGGTTATTGCAAGAAAACTATCCATCATACAAGGATCGTTATGGTGTCATTCGAAAGCTCTGTTTATGCCCTTTCAGGGATAGGTACTTGTTTTACGTTCTGGGTCTTATTTAGGCATGAAAATGATCACGTAAACAGCCCTATTTTGGCTAAAAACACCCCGCTGTGCGGTACATATAAATAAACCGCATAGGCCGCTCGTAAGGTGTTAAGCAATAGGGTATGTGACTGAGTATATACATCCATACAATCATACATACAAGACTAAAATGACGTCCTGGTGTTGAAAGGGTTATTCCCTGAGGGTGGGTCGTCTTGTAATGGCAGATATAAATATTATCTATCTATCTATGGCTAGACGCCTTAACCCCTTCAGTACCGGTGACTTATTTTCATTCCAATATGGCTACTATAACACGATTATATTCAGTTTAGGAAGGTCCTACTCCTATGATAACTAAAAAGACTTCCAACCTTCACGTTTATCCCTTTTAGCTCCCATAGATCGTTCCTATACTATACATAAAGGTCATAATATAATAATAATACGACAAAGAGGACACTAGGACTCCCGGTATTGAAAAAAATAATCCTCGGAGAGGTGCCATGAAGGAAGTATTGGTTAGTCATCCCCTAATACTTAGTTTTCTTCAATGTCTCGTACGTTTTCTGTATTAAGAACTAAGAGCAGTAACAAATATAAAATTCGTACTCTATAATGTGCCAGCGATTGATGTCTTTTGCGCCTTAACCCCTTCAGTACCTTTTCATATTTATTCTGGCCACTATTAGACGATTATATTTAGCTTAAAAAGGACCTCTGACATTTTATATATACCTCCAACCCTCACATTTAGCCTATCCCTCTATCAAAGATCGTTCTTAAGCTACCTAAAACAGTAAAAATATACTCACAGATACTCACAGAAGACTCTTGGAAGAGGCTAAGGAGCCTGTGACTCCAGCTCTAGATTACTATTATATATTAAGGTTCTTGTGGTCAGGTGGCTATTTATATCAAGGCGTCTGTTTATTACTTTTGTATAATCAAATTTCTGTTCTTGATATTTCCAAAATTCATCCAATTTCTTTTCAAATTCGTACACTGTATTGGCACATATAACTGACTCTAGGAGATTGTTCCAACTATCCACTATCCTATTGCAAAAAGTATATTTTCTGAGGTCTAGTCTTGGCCGTTGTTTGTAAATAAAACTACGTCCTGGTATTGAAAAGGATATTCCCTGAGGGTGTGACGTTTGGTAATGGCAAATATTAAAATAATCTATCTATCTATTGCTAGACGCCTTAACCTTTTCAGTATCAGTGACGTCCTTTTCATTATAATCTAGCCACTGCAACACGATTATAATAAGATTGGGAAGGTCTTCTGACAATTAAAAAGACTTCTAACCATCACATTTATCCCTCTTAACTCCCGTAGATCGTTCTTACACTACATAATTGTAAACGTCAAAATATAGCAATAATATGACAATTGCAAATCGCTGCTATCGAGTGTGTTCGCAAGAGCACCAGGTGGTACAGTAAAACATTCTTGCATGGTGTGGATGCTGCATACTTGAATGTATACATTTTATTCATGACAAAATCCGGAGAGAAACCTGGCTTGCGAGTATTTCACAGCGGATTATCTTCGGTCTGTTGTAGACGAACAGTGCTGTGACACCTGTCGCTTAACGATGTCACGGTGCGGCGCCCTTACCTGACCAATTGCAAGCAAGAGATTGGGTGACTTGCCACGCACTACTACCTCTCCCACTTACTGCTGGTTAAAGCACATCCAGGCGCCGTTCTCATGTCTACGCAGCCAAATAAAGACGCTCACAAACCAGAAAAGATGTGTCAGCATATTGCAAGTAGTGCAACTTGGCTACTTGCATGCCATGCTTCCAACAATATCACTCATTGCAAGGGTATTCAAGATGTTTCGATGTCAATAAGTGACAGAAGGTGGCGCGGCATTGTCCTGCCCCTTATTCATAGTGTAAATGAATGTTGAAAACTACCTAATATATAATTACAAGTTCAGAACAGAACAAATAATGATATAATGAAATACATACATACATAACATTTTAAGACCGGTGTTCCACACATAAGTGCAGTTTCAGTCTCTTAACCCTTTGGCGCACCTATAGTTTCCAATCAAAGTTTTTCCCACTCCAAAATTATATCTCAGCTCACTCAGAGCCAGTTTTGTGCCCGGCGATAATTTGTTTCTGTGACTTTTTTATCCACCAAAAAATCCTTGTATTTGGATTAATGAGGTACCATCGGCTTCGTTATTGATTGAACTTGAAGATAAGCGAATAAAAACATAGAATAAATAAAAAACAACCACATTGGGGCACTCTGAAATAAGAATTTAAAAAAAAAAAGTAAATATCTTACCTCCAACTCGCGCTAGCTCAAAATTTTGCCCGCAACAATTTTGATTTGCATACATATATGGAAGCGGAATTTAATGAGGATTCCACTGGTATCTTCAGAATTACTATAAACCAAATAGTTACTGAGAGACACGAATAAACGTGAAAGTATCGAAACACAGACTGAGTTGTACTCTGCTCACTTCCCAGCCAGCCGTGAGTAAACGTTTAAACTGAGGGGATTGCGAATTTTACCCATTGAACTAGACGTAATACTTAATATCTGTGCCAAATATGACGCTCGTCAGACGAAAACTTAATTTTTGGCGAATATTTTTAAGTTTAATGACTCTTAACGAGTTATCGTGCGCCTAGGAAAAAAATACCTAATGACTCTGAACGAGTCATCGTGCGCCAAAGGGTTAATTGTCCTAATGGCAGCATTCCAGGCAACCCTGTTAAGGGTTGCTTCACTTGTCAAGTTCTTGGATTTGAGATCGGCACGTATAGTCCGATCCCAGGTCTTCCTCGGTCCACCCCTTGGTGCAGCTCCCTCCACAATCACAGACCTGCATTTTTTCACCCAATTTTGTTCATCCATTCTCTCCACATGTCCATACCATCCCAGTCTACTTGTACGCATCACCTCGCTAATACCCTTTATACCTAAACGTCTCCTCAGCTCAACATTTGTTATTCTATCCTGTAGCCTGGCACCACACATCCATCTCACCATTCTCATCTCATTACGCTCCATTCTGTTGACATCCTCTACTTTAACGGCCCATGTTTCTGAGGCATACATCATTGCACTTCTAACACATGAGGCATACACCTTTCCCTTCAGGGGGAGAGGCATTCTTTTCATGGTCAGGATTGGCATCAGTTCTCTGAACTTCCCCCAGCCACACCTAATTCTAGCAACAGTGGCAGCCTCGGCCCCACCACCGGCAGAGATGGTATCTCCTAGGTAACAAAACTTGTTCACCAGCTCCAAAGACTCATTTCCAAAATTCACAGCCACAGGATCATCACCTAACACAAGCTCGCCTTTGCACACTACGCACTCAAATTTCTCTATTTCTGACTTATCCTGTGGCAGGGGTCCCTTTATTCTACTACAGTTCTTACTCCCATGGTGTACCCAACATCAACAGATGCTACATTGAATTGAGTTAGTGCCCACTCCCTTTCCACACACTGCACATGGGTATGCACCGCTTTTTTCCACATTGCCTCGTCTCAATCTACAATGCACTACCTTGGTTTTGTTAATATTGACTCTTAAACCCTTGCTCGCCATGCCCTCTCTCCACTCTCTGAATTTGGCCTCAGCATCTTGCACACTGTCAGCTATTAGGACTAAATCGTCTGCATAAAACAGTTCCAACGGGAGTCCGCCTCTAAAAACTCTAGACAGTGCCTCCAAGACCATAATAAAGAGGAGGGGGCTTAACACTGAACCCTGATGGACTCCAACACGGACTGCAAACTCATAACTCAGTACACCCTTCACCCTCACCGCACTTCGCGAATCCTCATACATCTTCATTATCACACGCACCAGCCACTCTTCCACACCAAGTTTCCTCATAGCCCACTGCACAACATCTCTAGGCACCCTATCAAAGGCCTTCTCCAGGTCTACAAACACAAAGTAAAGATCCTTGCCTTTTAGCAAGTATCTTTCCTGTATCTGCCTGACTATGAAGATAGGATCGGTTGTACCCCCTCCTGGCATAAAACCAAACTGCATATCATCAATAGAGATGCTTTGCCTGATGAAACCCTCAAGTACTCTCTCACAGACCTTCATGATTTGGTCAAGCATTTTCAGGCCCCTATAATTTCCTCTATCTAGGGCATCCCCTTTTCCTTTGTATATAATTATTTACTATTACACTTTTGAGCCAATCCTCTGGGATTTTCTCATCTTTAATAATGGTGTTTATCAACTCAGTGACTAAGTTTACACCAGTCTCCCCTGAGGCTTTTATCATCTCAGCGACAATGTCGGAGCAACCTGGAGCTTTACCGTCCTTCATTTTATTGATTGCGTCGCTCACTACAGCTGGTGCTATCAAAGGAGGGGGCCCAGATATTGGTTTTTCGATACTAAGCTGTTCCTTATCCCATTCAAACTCTACATTTAGCAATCGTTCATAGTGTGCCTTCCATGCTTCTCTAATTTCATTTTCTGCATACACAATCTTCCCATTATAGTTTCTAACACACTGTTCACCTATAATATCCCTACTGTCATTTTTAACTCGCCCAGCTAGGTTGAAGATCCCGTTGGGATTGTCAGTGTTACACACTTGTTCGAGGACCAGGTCCTTAATGCGATTTTTAGCATTGTAAATAACTCTTTTGACAGTTCGGTTAGCTGCCTGGTATTCCTCCTTGCTGCCTCCTTTCTTTCATGCTTTGAAGCATCTCCTTTTCTCTTTCACAGCATGTTCTACCTCATCGTTCCACCACCAGGAGGTCTTATTCCTGGGGTGACCCTTTGTTTTCCCACAGACTTTGTCAGTGGCAGCGATAAAGCTATGCTTAAGAAAGTTCCATTGACTATTTACATCGTTAGGCCTAATAATTGGATATAATTATATCCCTTGTACTTCATAATGCCTGGTACAAAATATGTCACGAGAAAGGTAGAGTAATTAATATAATTGGCTTTCCAATAATATACCGTAATTACTTGTACTTTTCTCAATCTATGGTCATTGTGTTTGTAAAGAAGTGTTAGTAAATAAGTGTTCAGTAATAATTATTGTAGATGTGGCATGCAAGCACAGCTGGCCTAGGTCATACATTTGTGAAGGAAGCAAGCAAACAAAAATGTATAATAAATGTGTCACTGGGGTGGCGGGCACACGTCACACATCACTATCATATAGAAGTTACAACACAGTCATTGAAATGAGCAACACCATCAAAACAGGAGAAAATGAAAACAAAATATATATATATATACATAAATACCTCTACCATGACTATAGAAAGCATTAGAGTGGCATAGGGGAATATGTGAGACCTGGCTAGGTGGTGTCACACATTGTGCATCTCCCACGTCGCTTCATTTCCACTCGCGGTGGAGGTGCATGAGGAGGAAGAATGGCTTCTTCACACGCCTACCAAATGGCAACCAGGCTAGCTAGGAGGCTTCAATGTTCACCATTCTCAAGCTGGCATAACGTATGCCAACATTATTTTTGTTATTATATGTTCTAAATTAGTTAAATAATAGCTTGTTGAAATACGCGTGTTTTTGCCTACACTCCCGGATAAAGCGGCAGGCAGACAAATTTGAAGCCCGGGTTCCGGGAGATAAAGGTAATTTAAATCATATATTTTGAAACAATTAGTGGTTGGCTTGTCCTATTGTAATGTGGGTTGATCGTTCCTTGCCTTCTATAACTTTATATACTGGTAATCTCTTAACCATTTTTGTTTTAAGCATCCTATTGGTTATATTTAAGCAACCAACTTTTTTTGCGTAACTTGCTCAATTTTGATAATAATTTTTGTCTTAAAGGTATGGTTCTCTTAACTTTTTTGGGAATGATGAATATAATTGATATAATTGTAATCAAGATACTATAACAAGATAATCAATAACACAAGAAACATTGAAATACAGATTTATCAAATAATGTAACTACTGGTAAATGAAAATGCAACAAGCAGCAACAAATAAAGTTTAAATACTACTAACAATTTTGTTCGCCTTTGAATACTATCTGCTGCACATACATCACAATGCAAAGAATTCTATAGAAAAACAGCACTGGGCAAGAAGCAGTGCTGGAACTGACTGGTACAACACCACATTGGCTGTAGACTAAAGTTGGTGTACAGTCAATGCAATCCGGATGCTTCTAGCCCACACGTACAGCTCAGGCAAACTAAAATGCAATGAATGAACTGGGTTTGCTCTGATCTTGAGCAACATATACAAACTACTAATTTTATGATGAGTGCCGACGTCACACAAAACTTCCTCGCCACAAAGAAAATGAGCCATGCGAAAGACACTGTCAGTGAGTTGAAGGCGAGATACAGCAGCAGATGACCAGACTGGGGCACAATACTTAAGAAGTGGTAGAATGAAGCAGTGGAAACAGCTGGCAGAGATGGAAACTTTGTTAAGCATCGTATATACCTTCCTCAGAATCACAAGCTTTAGAGAAGCCAAACTAACTAGAGAGCTGATGTGACTCTTGAAAGTTAGTTTGGAATCAAACTTTACACCCAAGGTATCAAGTTCATCACACTCATACAGGATAGACAAATTAAAAAGCATATCGTCGTGAAAGCTACAGGATCTCAAGATGCACAAACATCTCAACTTTGATGCGTTCACCTTCTTGTTCCACGCGTCGCACCATCCAGAGATGCGAGAAAGGTCCTCATTCAATGATTCACTGATGGTATGAAGTGTTTGAGGTGAAGGAATTGTTGCAACAAAAAGTTACATTATTGGCTTAACCGGAAAACACGTTCTCTGTGATTTGGAACAGATTGATCGTATAAATATTGAATAACAAATGTCTGAGAATGCTTCCTTAAGGAAAGCCTGAACGGACATTATGCCTGTCCCTGAAACTCATATCGATGCGTCCTCTTATGAACTAAATCAAATTCGAAAGAGCCAACCCACCGATTCCGAACCAATGCAGCTTCCACACTAGGCAGTCATGATTCACCCGATTGAACACAGCTGACAAATCCAGCTTGACGATTCAGGCTTCATGACAGTGATCTAGGGCCGACTAGACTATGTGAAAAACAGTGAGAAGTGCATCAGGGTGCCGAGATTCTTGCGATAAGCAAACTGGTTCGGAGGCAGCAAACAAGACACTAGAGAGTCAAAGATGCTCAAAAAGTTTGGAAAGTATTGGCGTGATAGAAATGGGTTATTTCTTGGACACATTTGGAGACAGAGGACCTTTAGGGATGGAAGTGATGTTGGTGGTCCTTCAACATAATAGGAAAGATCCTGCTCGCATGGAGATTCTGAACACGGCACTCGCACTCGGCTTAGGAGCCAGAACTTTGGAAGTTTCTTTAAACAAAAAACAGTGGGAACATCCCCAAAGGACCAGTCCCACCATGTGGCTCGAGTGCATTAATTCATAAACTACGAAGCTATGGTAGTTCAAACCCTCTCACCAAGCGAAAGTATTTGGTTCTATTCTGACAAAAATCGTCATAGTACTATATATATAATTATTACTTCTCTATATGCGCCTATTTTGCTTTTATTATGAACATATGAACATTTAAGAGCAATAAAAGAAGTGGGAATAGCATTTGGGGGGTGAAAAAGATTTATTATTGCCGCAAGATCGTATCATGAGGCGAGAGCTGGGGGGACGTATATCCTCCCTCTCTGAGCTGTAGAGCTACACTGACAGGTCTGAGTAGAAGTCTCTGTGTTGCAAGGATCTCTAGATGCTTCACCTGTGTTAAAGAGACTGGGGGAGGGAAATTCGCGCCAAAAAATACCCAATAAAAGGGGGAATAAGAGGAATAATAGGTGATAATTGAGGAGGAGGGAAAAGGAGGGGAAGGGAAGGGGGGGGGGGGGACACATATGTAGGAGTGGTAGAAAGTAGGGGGAATTATCTCCCATAATGACAAATTGCTTTGTTTTGAGTGCCACTGGGGTGTTTTCTAAGTTTCTTTTTATGCTCTTGATCTATTGAGGACGGTCGCAGTGCACCAGAAAAACCTCTACTGAAGTTTATGGGTTAAGCAACCTCTCAACTTCCTTGGACATAAAGGCGATCTTCGGCAATATTGGCTCCATCCCAACTGTATCATTAAGCTACAGATCATCTCGGCTGAGCTTAAAGCCGAAGTAACTCCTCAAAAGATCAGCCTTTGTCCTTCAGACTCGTCACAAGGTTGCCATCAGTAGTAGATGGTGATGAACCATATATAGTGAACTCAAACGTATATCACCACTTATGTAAATTAGAGGCAGAGGATAAATTTTCCCTGACAGTACTTCACCGCAGTATTTCCTCTCAGCAAAAGACTTCTCATGAAAATATTCGTCCCAAGATTTCTTCTTTCATTGACGTGACCATTGATGATACACTGCTTGTTTGGCATCTTTGGCTGCTCTAGATTTAATAGAAGACCAGGCTTTGTAATTGAAGTAATAGGAAACTATTTTTACAAGAACTTTCTGAGAGATTATTGTGTTTATCTGATTACCCAATGTAGGCATTGGATCAGCGCTATTGAGAACCGTCAACCATACTGTCTTATCCATCAGAAACCTACAGTGTTAGTGCGTTTTTGCTTATATCGGTGTTTACGGCTCCAGCTTCCTTATAGCTTGAAACTCAAGTGGTCAATTGCTACGCATCTTATCACTCTGTATCGAACATAAGCGATAAAATACAATACTAGTTTGTTTCCCAGATGCTTAAAACCTTGGTATTTTAAGGTTCAAAAGTTAGATTATGTGCAGACTTCTCTTTTCTTTTCCATGTGTGTGTAGAAGACAACAGGTAGGCTGCCTGCAACGTGTGTTTCCCCCTAAGCGAAAAGAGTGACAGGTAGCCAAATTCAAGGGATGTTGGGGTCAAAATGCCTGGACACACAAAGTATACAGCAGCCTAAGTCATAGGATGAAGGAAAGATTGATTGAGGGAGAGAGTTCCAAAGTTCACTTGTTGATTAGAAGAGATACTGAGAAAATTGGTTAATTCTTGGGTAGGAGAGCTGGACAAAATAGGAGTAAGATTGTGTTCAAAGGCAGGTGCCTCACACTCGCAGCAAAGGGGGGGGGAGGGGGGAGGGTGTATGCACTGAGAGCTCTGAAGAGCACTGATTGCTAAAATAACGATAGAAGAATGAAAGAGATGCAACATTGCAGCACAGAGAAAGAGTGTGTGGGGAGCTAGTAAGAGGAAGAGAGTTGATTAGGCGATAAACTTTTCACTATTCTTTTGAGAAGTGTGGTATGGGTGGAACCTACCCACACATGCGAACAATACTCGATACATGGGCGCACTGTGCACCAATACAGAGCAAAAAGCTGTATGGGGGTGAGGAACCCACGGAGATGGTTGAGCACACCTAACTTCTGAGAAGCTGTCTTAGCAAGAGTGGTAATATTATATTTTTATGAACGGTCGAATGAAAAAGATACACCAAATATATTGAGAGAAGATGAAAGGTTGATTTGTGTATTGTTGAAGAATAATAGACAGTCTTGTGGAACATTGTGACTGAAAGTTAAATGGAGAAATTGTGTCTTGGAGGCATTGAAAGTGATAAGATTTTCTCTGCCCCAATCAGATTATTGATAGATCAGAAGATAGGTTTGCTGAAGTCTCGTTACGTGACTTTTGAAGTGAATGCATGCTGGGTTAAGTGTTCACGACAGTTCTTTACTGTACACCTTGGGTTCTTAAACATTTCTTCCTCAAATTGAACCTTGACAGCCAAATATTGAATTAACTGGGCCATCAATACCATTGCTTCATGATGACATGGTAAACAAAAATCAACATATTTAGTGGGTTTACAGACGAGCAGGGCGGAAGTTGATGTAATTGAAATGAGAACACTTATGAATCTATCTTCACACACACACACACACACACACACACACACACACACACACACACACACACTTAATAAATACACAAAGTATTGCATAATTGAAACAAAAGTATAATAAAATTATAGTATACGGGATACTACCAAACTAAATTTCAGTCCTATAAAACACAATTAGGAAAAAACAAAAAAAACAAAAAACAATACACGCACACGTCTTCCTGTCGATATTTCCGATGGTAACTTTGTATATTACGAACCACCACAACCCCGCCAGCAAGCAAGCAACCACACTACCCTTGTATACCTTCCTCCCTCACAACCACCACAACCCCGCCAGCAAGCAACCACACTACCCTTGTATACCTTCCTCCCTCACAACCACCACACAACCACCACAACCCCGCCAGCAAGCAACCACACTACCCTCGTATACCTTCCTCCCTCACAACCACCACACAACCATCTCACAACCACCACAACCCCGCCAGCCAGCAAGCAACCACACTACCCTTGTATACCTTCCTCCCTCACAACCACCACAACCCCGCCAGCAAGCAACCACACTACCCTCGTATACCTTCCTCCATCACAACCACCACAACCCCGCCAGCAAGCAACCACACTACCCTCGTATACCTTCCTCACAACCACCACACAACCATCTCACAACCACCACAACCCCGCCAGCAAGCAACCACACTACCCTCGTATACCTTCCTCCATCACAACCACCACAACCCCGCCAGCAAGCAACCACACTACCCTCGTATACCTTCCTCACAACCTCACAACCAGCACAGCAACCACACTACTCGTATACCTTCCTCCATCACAACCACCACAACCCCGCCAGCCAGCAACCACACTACCCTCGTATACCTTCCTCCCTCACAACCACCACACAACCATCTCACAACCACCACAACCCCGCCAGCCAGCAAGCAACCACACTACCCTCGTATACCTTCCTCCCTCACAACCACCACACAACCATCTCACAACCACCACAACCCCGCCAGCCAGCAAGCAACCACACCACCGTCGTATACCTTCCTCCCTCACAACCACCACAAAACCACCACAACCCCGCCAGCCAGCAAGCAACCACACCACCGTCGTATACCTTCCTCCATCACAACCACCACAAAACCATCTCACAACCACCACAACCCCGCCAGCCAGCAAGCAACCACACTACCCTCGTATACCTTCCTCCATCACAACCACCACAACACAACCATCTCACAACCACCACAACCCCGCCAGCAAGCAACCACACTGCCCTCGTATACCTTCCTCCATCACAACCACCACACAACCATCTCACAACCACCACACAACCATCTCACAACCACCACACAACCATCTCACAACCACCACAACCCCGCCAGCCAGCAAGCAACCACACTACCCTCGTATACCTTCCTCCATCACAACCACCACAACACAACCATCTCACAACCACCACAACCCCGCCAGCCAGCAAGCAACCACACTACCCTCGTATACCTTCCTCCCTCACAACTTCCCTGGATATTGGACCTCTGCACGGCACTACATACTTCACTCGGGAGGCGTTCAAGAAAATGGTGGTATATTGAGTTTGAAAGTATCTGACGGGCTGCTTAAGTTATAATTTAAGGGGGGATGGTTCATCTTTTCGTCGATTATTTCATTAATGTATTATTTTTCTAGTTTCCTCCCTAGACCTCCATCAAACATAAAATAACAATCCCAGGCTCCGATCCTCCTTCAAGATATATTTGTACATTATTTTTTCGGTAGAAAAATGTCCCGGACGAAGGCTGCTTCCTCATAAATTATAGGCTCACTACCGCTTGCCAGGAAAATATCGACACCTAAATGACACGAAAAGTCTTAATAATGACACATAAAAGAGGCGAAAGGTCTTAAAATCGCCAAACTAATGAGCCGAACTTCTTAAAATCTGAAAACTAACGAGGCTAAGCATGAGGGAGAAGAGGGGCCAGAAAAACGGACCTTCTCCCCTTATGGATGTTGAACTGGGGGCGAGGGGAGAGTACGTATTGAATTTCAATGGTTGAAGATAATTTGGAGACATTAGGACTAAAATTGCATATGTAAGTAGAATTTCCTTAATTTTAAAGATACTTAATTCATATAATCAACTCCTATATGGGAAAACTATATGAATATGTACCGGTATAGTTAAATCAAAATTAGATTAATATGTACTATGGAATTTCAGAATATGTACCATAAAACTGACTTAGTGACAATCAGAATTTCATCATTAAATTTGTAACACGATATCATCCTTAAAATACGGTAATTGATCAACGTATATTGAATAATGAATAACTATTTTCATAAAGGTGAAAAATAAGAGTAAACAGTATAATATGCAGAAACATAAAGACTCGTTAATGTTATACTTTGCTGGTAATGCAGTATTAACAGAACATTTATTGGTGATAATTGATGACAGAACTATAAACCTGACCGGTGGCATTACATTTTCGTTCCATGACACTATTGGTCTTATCAAAGTCATTGTGTTCCTTTTTTTAACTACAAAACAATGAAAACAACCAGCAGAAATAGAGGCATCGGTTCTGTACGCTTTCCTGATTATGCAGTACCAAGTTTTTCAGATGCAGAGGAGTCTAAGTAACGTATATGACTTTCAGGAGCGAATTTTGAATAAAAAGTAACTCCAAGAATACCTATTTTGTTATAATAATTATTATGTTCTCTCCACCAACCGACTTTACTCTTAAACTCTAATGAAATCAAGAAATACATGTGGCAGTCCAGGGATTCGAACCTAGGATGCTCACACCGAAATTCAGTGCATTTATCCATTGCGCTACGAAGGCTAAACCGTCCAAGTAGAGAGTGCCAAGAGAGGAATCTGTAGTATGGGATCTAAAATCGGTTAAACATTTTGATTAAGCTGGATAGATTTTTATATTACGAAATTATCGATACATCTATGTATATTGATTCACAAACATCTGAGAGAAGCTTAGGAGAAGGACAAAAAGAAACCAATGTAGCATCATCAGTATTGCAGTACAATTGTAGTACAAATGGAACAAGTCTTTGGTGTAAATAATACACAACAGAGGACTTCCCTGAGGCACACCTGCATGCACATGGCGCCACTTACTGTAACAACCATCCACACAGACAAAGAGTACAACTTTTCAGGAACTGGCTAATGATAGACAACACGAAGCCACATATACCTAGAACACACAGCTCGTGGAGAGCACCATCATGGTAAGTGCAATAATGTTGAAAACTGTCCTAACAATCACATTAGCCTGCAGTGTCACCCAAATATTATAAGAAGCAAACATCTTTATGTAAATTAGCTAACTCGATTGTATCATGTTAATTAAATTCATATACAATGTAATATGGACATACACTTTCCATGCTGTGGATTTTATATATTATTAATATTTTGTTTTTAAATCTGTAATAAATGAGTAATATGTTCTTAATTATATCTAGCATATACGTCCTTAAAAGTATGAATACGTGTTTTTTTATCACTCCGTATATATATATATATCTATCTATCTATTGCCTGACGCCGTGATCCCCGAAGGGCTGGCCACGAGCGAACCACCACCATGTACCTCTGTCCCCAGTCAGTCGACGCCCCTCCACCCAACCAGCACCGCCTTCACCCATATACTTCTTCACTCCATCCTTTCACCTCTCTTTTGGTCTACTCACTTTCTGTCCTTCCACCTCGCTCTCGTACACCTTCTTAGTCATTCTCTCGCTTCCCATATGGCCGAACCATCTCAAGGTGTTCCTTTTCACACTTTCCAGCACATCTACCTCCACACCACACCTTCTTACTTCCTCATTCATCTGTCTATCCCTCCATGTAACTCCGCACGCACTTCTCAAGTAACTAATTTCCACCCCTCTCACTCTTGGTCTGAGTCTCTTCTCAAACGTCCATGCTTCGCTTCCGTAAGTCAGTGTCGGGATTACCACACTGTCATACAAGGACTTCTTCACTTCCATACTGACCACCCTATTTCTTTGTTTCTGCTGTCAGCGTTCCTACAACCCTCTTCCCCTGTTGCACCCTCACCCGCACTTCTTCATCCATAGTCCCATCTTTACTCAACACACTGCCCAGATACTTAACCCCTTCTGTACTGGTGAAGTCTTTTTACCTTTATGCTAGCTATACTTAGAGGATTTTGTGCAGTTTAAGAAGGATCTGTGGTAGTCAAAAGGGTCAAGTGACATAGTTCGAAGCTTGTTAATTGCAGGAGGCCCTTTTGAAACTGAATAAATCAGTCTAAATTAAGCTAGAATATAGTTAAATAGACGTTGCGGTACAGAAGGGGTTAAATGAGCTGACAATCTCCATAGCCTGACCGCTCAACTTCACCTCACACTCTGTGTCTTCACCCCTTTCGAAGACCATAATCTTTACCTTCAGATTCCGTTTTTCGCACACTGTTCCAAACGCATTTACCAGACCCTGCAACTCCCATTCATTATCGCTCATCAGAACTGCATCATCAGCAAACAGCAGTACAGGCAGCTTCCACTCATTTCCCTCCCTTATCAGCGATACACCAACATCCACTGCTCTTCCTTGTATTTCTTTCATGACTCCATCCAGATATACAGTAAACAACCACGGGGACATCACACACCCCTGTTTCAACACAAAATTCAGGTCAAAGAACTCCCTCTGCTCATTGCCACACGTACTGCCACCTTTGCACCCTCATACATGCTCTTCACTGCTTTCAGCAACTTGCCATCTACTTCATATATTCTAAGTACTTTCCACATACCTTCTCTATCCACTTTGTCATAGGCCTTCTCCAAGTCCATAAAGGCAGATTTTTCTCCACAACACAATTCAGGGTAAAAATCTGATATACACATCCTCCGTATATATATATATATATATATATATATATATATATATATATATATATATATATATATATGGGAATTAAGACACAAATGCAGAGCAGGGACCCAATTTATTCAACGTTTCGCCATTTAGGCTTCTTCAGGAATAACATGTTATTCTGAAGAAGCCTAAATGACTAAACGTTGAATAAACTGGGTCCCTGTTCTGCGTTTGTGTCTTAATTCCCACATCTGTTGCAGCCAATGCGGTTTCTTCACCATATATATATATATATATATACTATATCATTATACCAAGCTTCACATTATACAGTACAAGTGATTTATCACATCACACATATCATGCAGATTGGTTATGTTCTACTATAATAATATTGACTACAATAGTTGTATATTATGCTGAAAAAATCTAAATTTAACCAGAAAAATATGGAAGTAGCGTAGATGAAGAAAGCTTCAAACTGCAAGCTGTTAAAACACTTCCGTAACCTAAATTAAACCTTTAATATTAAATGAACGAACATTATACATTATATAATTATGTATATACTGGTCAGCCGATCACTTGCGAATTTGAGGCCATAATAAAACTCAAGCTGCTTATATTGACATTTGTCTCTGATTTACAAAATGTGATTTAGTGGTACACACGGAAGTATAATAAACATAATTCCACATAACTTCCATGCATTAAACATCCACGTGTGTTTGTATTATAAACATTGATGTCTACAGCTTGAACCTCCACATAGTCCGAAAGTCGCAATTGATCAAATGACAGATATTATATATTTTTCTCACTCCCTCCTTTAGTTATTTTACTTAACCCCTACTGTATCGGCGACGTCTTTTTATTTTTTCTAGCTACTACTAGACTATTTTATTCAGTTTAGGAAGGATCTCTAACAACTATTAGGCTTCGAACTATCTCAATCAACTCTTTAACTACCGCAGAGCATTCATAATCTGCTCAAAATCGTCTAAATATAGCTAGAATAAAATGTAACAGAAGTCTCTGGCACAAAAAGGGTTAATAATTTACGATCACGATATGAGGAAGTGTTAAATGTGCAAATTGCTAACAATATTCAAGGTTTGACTGGTGAAATGTTTGCCCTCACCTGACCCAATCGCTGCTGCTCTCACCTGACCCAATCGCTGCTGCCCTCACCTGACCCAATCGCTGCTGCTCTCACATTCAAACAGCTTACGGTATTTTCAACCACCGATATTTCGCTTAAGGGGGTAGTGCTTGGTTTTTAGTCTATATATTTATTTATTAATGTACTTCTGAGTTTCCTCGCTAGACCTCCATCAAGCTTAGAAAAACAGCCCTTAGACCCCCTTTCAAAATATATTGGTACATTTTTCGGTAAAAAAATTTCCCGGCCCAAGGCCGGTTCCTTCTAAAATTAGAGGCTCGCTATTGCTCACCAGGAAAAAATCGACACCTAAAGGGCACGAAAAGTCTTAATATTGATAACAAAATGAGGCGAAAGGTCTCAAAATCGCCAAACTAACAGAACAAACTTCTTAAAACCTCAAAACTAATATGCTAAACATGAGGGAGAAGGGGGTCCAGAAAAAGTGAGTACTACCCCCTTTACTTCAGTTATTTGACTTTTAATCAACCTATCCTAGCTAACCCAAGCTATACTCATGTTCACTCTATGTCTATGAATCACAATAATGCCAAGTTCTCATAATTAGCGACATACTTGGCTAACATCATTGTGATATATATATAGCTGAAGGAATACGATGGGGCTAAACATGAGTGAGAAAGGTGACTACAAAAACTAACCATCCCTCCTTAAAATTGCCTTCTTTAACCCAGTGTAAGCAACCCTACTTGAAGTCGGGGCTGTTCGGCCAGGCAGCTTAGGGAACAACAACAACAACAACCCTACTTGAAGTATTGGGAGAAGAAACTAGAATGAAGGCAAAGCATCTTGTGGGCGAAGTGACAATACTCGCAGAATATTCCCAGGCTTATTGGTGTGTGTCCTTTCTGAGAGAGAGAGAGAGAGAGAGAGAGAGAGAGAGAGAGAGAGAGAGAGAGATTTGATTTTGCCCCGAGGGGCGAGTTTATTGAGCAGCGCCCCCCATCCTGTGAGGGGACAACCACTAGTAAGGCGATACATACTGCTCAAAGAGCCATTATTCCACTGAAACAACAGCATCGTCGTCTGGTTACATTCATATTTGAGTTTATAAATCAGGTTGGCATTATTCAGATGTTATTATAGTTTCCTCATTTAATTGGCACATGTTCTGTATATACGCATCTCAAAAAAAAAAAAAAAAAAAAAAAAAAAAAAAAAAAAAAACAAGCAAGCTTGTAGTGACGGAATTATTAATGGACAGGTTGTAAATAATAACACTACAGAACTAGTGCAATCGTATGAGGGGACTATTCATATTTTCATTACATCAATGGTTATTGAGATCATAGCTGAATATAATTTTTACAAAAATAGGCAATGGTATAAATCAACATAATACATAATTTAATACAGGCGGACATAATCATGTTCCGGTTCGTTGTGCACTGGGAGCTAAGGTGTTTTGAGATCGCCTCGTACCTATACACAACGAACGTATTATAGTCTGCATGGTTGGTATCTAATTGAATATACTTAGTGGGTATTGCAAGAATGTCAGGAGGTAAGGAAATGTGATTTGTATATTAGAAGACTGTGATTAACGAAACGTGTAACATGTGGAGGGAGGTGGTAGAAAGAGAGGGATCTCGTTGGGGGTGAAAGTTTCGCTCCCAGGAATTTTCGTTCCTGTGGTATTTCAATAATAATAATAATAAGGGGACAACCACTGGTAAGGCAATACATACTGCTCAAAGAGCCATTATTCTACTGTAACAACAGTATCGTCGTCTGGTGTTATTATAGTTTCCTCATTTGATTGCCACATGTGCTGTACAGTATATACGTGCTCATGAAAAAACAAAAAAGTGACTGAATTATTAATTGGCAGATAAATAATAGCACTACAAAACTAGTGCAATCATATGAGGAGACCATTCAGGTTTTCTTACATCAATGGTTATTGAGATCATAGTTAGCTGAATACAATTATTACATACATGATGTGACTAATATTTCGAACTACATAAATTATTATGCAATAATAGTACGACAAATATATTACAATCATATGAGGGACACTTCACATTCTTCATTACATCAACGGTTATTGAGGTCATAGTTAGCTGAATACAAGAGTCACATACATAATGTGACTAATATTACCAACTACCGAAGTTATAATGCAATTATAGTAATACAAATATTTTACAAACATGAGTGACATGGTTCAAATTCTTATTACAATAATGGTTATTGAGGGGATAGTTAGCGCAATATGACCAGTGGAGAAGTTTACATGCCGATAGTAATATAATATTTAGTAGGGTGTGTGGTTATGGGAGAGAGGGAGGGGGGTTGTAGGAGGTAGAGGAATGGGTGGGAGAGGAGGAGTAGGGGAGAGGGGGAGGAGGAGGAGGTAAGGTACTCCAGGGAGGAGGAAAGTGTGAGAGGGGAGGTGTGTGTGTGTGTGTGTATGTGCTGGGGAGGGTGGGACATACTACATATAAATAAGTTGTTTAAGGCCAGCGATAGTACTGAAGATAAATATGGTAGTACCAAAAAAAAAAAAAAAAAAAAAGCTGTGTTAGAGGCTCAGAGGGATATGTATATACTGTACATTGTCAATCTATTAAATGAGAATAGCAGTGATAAGTAAAGAAATACTGACTGATATTATAAGTGTGACATGATCAATGAAAATATGAAATCGTGTAGAGGGCGTTACAAAGGGTTTAAGTGTGACCTTGTAAGAAAGAAGAGATGTGTGGAGGGCAAGGAGTGCATACTTATAAGGTTCATGTTTCATGTTTACAGTACATATTATTGTGGGGGGGCAAAGTTCTTTTTTTTTTTTAGTATGTTATTGATTACTTTATTCTTTAGCATGTATATTGCTTGATCCTCAATTGTGGTTAACTGATTATTCCTGTATTCCCTAATCATTGGGCATTCCAAGATATAGTGCTCGAGAGAGTGTTTGTTGGGAGCTCTGCAAACCCTACATTGCCTGTGCTCTTCTTCTACCTGCCAATTCAGCTGCCATGGATAACAATAGCCAAGCCTTATTCTTGCATGTACTGAGTCTACCCACCTACTCGTTGTACGTTTACCATAGGTGTATTTGGTCGTAAATGCTACTTTATTGTAGTAGTTTATAGATCGGCTGGTATTATGATGTCTAGCTCTGTCTTCATCCACTCTTTCTTCTTGTGTCTTTTTAATTATAGTTCTCATTTGTTTCAATGACAGTTCAAGAATATGATCAGGTTCTTCTTTCTCTGAGGCCTCCTTGGCAAGCTTATCTGCCCTTTCATTGCCGGGGATGCCTACATGTGAAGGAATCCAGGCAAATTTGACCCCTAGCCCCTTCTCCCTTACACATTTTATCCCCCGTCTGATATCTTGTACAAGGAAAGGATAGGTGGGTTGGGGGCTAGAGATAGCTTCCAAGGCCGCCCTGCTGTCAGATAGGATAAGACTATTCTTTCCCCTTCGAAAGATACTCCCAATTCCCATCGATATTGCCACCAGCTCAGTTTGAGTGGAGGAGGCCCAGTCTTGTAGCCTGGATATTTCATCGTCTTCCTGAGCAAAGTTGCCACCACTCATAATAGTGATGGCAGCTCCTGCCCTCCCAGTTACGGTGTTAAGTGAGCCGTCACAGTATACCTGATCAGTGTTCTCATCTGTCATATTTTCTATTAGTGACATAAAGTTCGTCTTCAGAGCGTAGGACGGGATCTCAGACTTTTTTGTGTCGAGTTGAGTCACTATAATCTCAATAGTGGCCTCTTCCCAGGGCGGAAGGGGGACACTCAATTGCCGGTCATCTGGATGGTAGTCTGTAAGCTGGCTGGGCGGGGTGGGGTCAGTCATCCAGTCACCGATATAGTAGTCTGTAAGCTGGTAGTCAAGAATGTCAGCAGCAGTTACATGTGGCCAGTCCCTGCCTTTTAAGTCATCTATTCTAAGTAGCTCCATTAGTGCAGTCTTAGGTCGTGTTTCTCTGTCGTCTCTCGGTGTTCGTATGCCTATTATCATATTTGTTTCTTTAATTCTATCAGTGATGGACGATAGATTTAACTCCTATCTAAGATTTTTTACCTTGACATTTCTCGGACATCCAAAAATAAGTATCATGGCCTCATTTTGCAGTTTGTCAAGTTTTTCGATCTGATTAGCAGGTAGACAGGAGAGAGCAGGTGCATGGTAGTCAATTACTGATCTAATATAGGCAATGTACATGGTCCTGAGGATAGTGATGGAGGCAACCAAGCCTTTCCATGACATTACTTTAAGGGGCCTTAGTCGTCTTTTACAGGTGGTCATTACATGATCAAATTTAGCATTATTACCCTGTAGTCCCCCAACATACACTCCCAGATATTTATAATAGTCTACCCTCTCCAGTACATTACCATGGAGATGTAGTGGCTTGTTACGATTCCAACCTTTTGTTATGGCTTTTGTTTTGTTTGTTGATATTACCAGGCCTAATTGGTCACAAGCTTCTCCTACCAAGTCTAGGGCACGTTGCATGTCCCTGTGACTATCGGCCTGGATCAAAATATCATCAGCATAGCTTTCACAGATCACTCCTCTGGGAAATTTGAGTCTAACAATAATGTGCATTAATATGTTGAATAGTATTGGACTTAATACTCCCCCCTGTGGTGTACCCAGCTCAAGCTTACGTACTTCAGACTTTTTACCTTGAAAGACGACATATGCACTTCTATTGCTGAGGTATTCCTTGATCCAGCCCAATAGTTTACCTTTTACACCCATTTTCGCCAACTCGCAAAGTATTACATCCCTGTTTGCTACATCAAATGCACCCTTTAAATCTAAAAATACAGCAAAGTTACACCTATGGTTAGAGAGATATGATGTGATACAGGCCTTTGATGTAGCCATTCAAATGCGGGCTCAATTGTGACTATTTTGTGCAGTAGCCTATTAAGGACAATCCTTTCAATTGTCTTGCAATAACAAGAAAGAGGTGATATAGGTCTCATGGCTGTAACAGAACCAGCCTTGGGTACAGGAATTATGACAGCTCTTTTCCAGTCAGGAGGGATGACACTGTTGTGATTGCTAGGGTTAAAGAAATCCAGCAATGGATTGCCTGCAACCTCTGTCACTGCACGTAGAATGGGATATGTTATCCCATCCTCCCCTGAGGCACTACTTTTGTTGTTGGATAGGGCTCTTTGGAGCTCGTAAGTGTTTATATCTTTACACGAGTCATCCTTAATGGCTATTGCTTCGTCTACTTGTTGGCGAAAATCCGGCAGGTTGGGTCCTAGCTTATTCCTAACTCTGAGAGGCAGATTACTGTAGGTGGAGGCAGAGGCCCATTCATCCATAAGGGTTTGAGCATATTCCTGAGGGTGGGGATGTGCTGCAGCTTGGTTAGTTTTCCCCCTTGCAATATTTATTTTCCTCCACACAACACTGATGGATGTATCTTTATTTGTGTGATTTAAAAAGTCTAACCAGAATTTCTCCCTTGCTTTAATTTTAGCCTGATGGGCCCTTTGACCACAGATTTTTATATTTTCAAAGTTTTCACCAGTTTTATTACCCTTCCAAATTTGTGTAGCAGTTTTTAACAAATTGGTGGTATCTTGTACCTCTATCATCCCTGTACCACCTTTGCCAGATTCCACCCTTGGCGTTTGAACGGTATTTGTTTCCCCTATTACTTTTTTTTCTTTTTCTTGTTTGATTGCTGTTTGTTTGTTGTCTTTTTATGAGAGATTTTCTGTTCAGCATATCTTGTTAGATCTTGATAGAAAGTATTTATTGAGTTAGTCTCAGGATATGACTCAAACCACTTACTCATTCCCTCCACAAATTCTTTGGCATGCTGTGGTAGGAGTTGGAGCCTCTTCCTCCCCCCATCAACCCGCCTCTTTTTAACATCTAGCTTAGTTAATAGTGCAAAGTGATCAGATAATAGTAAGTCCTGCTTGTGAACAGAACAGGTACGATATGGCTCGTTATACAGACAAACATAATCTAGCCTGCCACCTAGGACATGCGTTGACTCCGGCTGTCCTATTAGTCTTACCTCATTACAGGAGTTTATATAATTTAACCATCGTTGACCATTAACATTAGTATTATTCCTACCTTCATGCGAGGACAGAGCTCTATGGTGAGCATTTAGGTCGCCCATCAATAGAGTCTGTTCTTCATATAGCAGGTCAGGAAATTCTTGTGTATCGAGTGAGTTGCAACCTACATATATGTTGATTATATTAAGTTGGTAATCATCAAGGTATAACTTTAAAGATATATTTTCAGTGTCCCTACCAAAAGAACAATAAAACCTCTTTACAGGTATAGTCTTTTTGACATACGTAATCAAACCCCTGGCAGATGTTTCAGTGCAGTTGTGTACATGGGCAATATCATTTCCAAATCTAGGGCGAAATGTTTCATTAGCCCTGGTTTCTTGGAGACATATTACATCCACGTCATGCAACATTGCAAAATGCTGAAGCTCTACAAAGCGTTGATTAATGCCATTGATATTCCAACATAGCACCTTTAGGCCTGTATCACAATTTCCTGTGTTATTCATCATCACTACCTACTGGGGTTTCTTCAACACTAGCTGTCTCTACCGAGTCTACCATACCCTCAATTACTTTGGCTGTCTCTTTCATTGTTGAAACAGCAGAGAGGAAGCGCATACCATCCCCTTCTGTAAGTTTTCTAGTTTTTTCCTTATTGATTTAACCGTGACCTTTCTTGGCAAGGCATGGGAAACATTGTTTAAAACATCGTCTCTTACTAATATAAGTTCAGTTTGTTCCCCCCTAACACTGTGATATTCCCCCTGCTTACAGTTTGTAATAATACTCGCATTGTCACTATTGTTCTCCGCCTGGTTATTGTTAATTTTGGTGGCTACACATGCGAGTACCATTTTCATCACCTAATTTATTTGTGCTCTCATCATCTCACCTAATTGTGCTTGGAACTCAAGTTGCTGCTCCATGAGCTGTTGCAGTTGCTGTTGTTGTTGATCCGCCACAGACCTGAGGTGAGCCAGGGCCATTTGTATGGCGTGTGTCATCTCATTGTTGTTGTTGTTGTGGTGGTGGGGGTGGGGTGTAGGGGTTCGTGGCGGTCGGGATGTTGACACTTGTTGTTGTTTTTGTCCCGCGCCTGCACCCACCACATCTGCCCACACGTGTGTACTGGTGGGCTGTCTTGATGTCCCCGCGCGCCCTTGATCCCCGACTTCTCCCCCCACGCCGCTGGCAGTGGCTGCAGTCTCCTGGGCCAACCCTGTCCCCACAACCATGGTGGTGTTGTTGTTGCTCCCTTGTCTGTCATATTTTCGTACCTGTGGGGGGGACAAAGGAGGGACAGGGGGGGAGAGTGAGGAATGGGAAGAGGAGGAGGAGGATGGAAGGGAGGGAGGCAAGAGGGGACGGGAGGTAGGTGTGAGAGGGAGAGAGAGGGGGAATGTGACGGAGGTAGAGCGGTTCACTGTATGACCAGCTGACCTGGGTGAGGGGGTAACGGTGAGTGGAGAGTGGGGGGCGGTGTGATCAGCTGACGACCTGTTGTTTGAGCTCCTAGTTGAGGGGCGTTTGTTGCAGAGAAGCGAGTGTGCATTATGTTGACCATTGCAGTTGGCGCACCTTGGAGAGACATTTAAACCTTCTTTTATTTGTTTGCCACAAACGGATGACTCATGTTGCCCTGCGCAGAACCTGCACCTGTGAAGTTCCTTGCAGCTAAAACTTTTGTGTCCCCATCTGCTGCAACGTAGACAGAAGGCAGGTGGTTCGTTATAGGTGGCTATGGGGTTGGGAGGAAGGATACTTATAAATTGATGCCTATCCGGTATCACCCCTTTCCACAAGGCAAGCACTTGCTCACTCTCTTCCCCTCGTATTATGTGTCTCTTTGCCCACACCCCTTGAGAATGTTGCTGTACTGCTTCAAGGGAGGCGGGGAGAGGGTATCGTTTTATAATGACCTTAGTCTTGACTTCATCCGGGCTAGGTGGTACTAGCTTCACTCCCTTATACCCCTCTGTAGTGAGAAACTTGAGTTGCATTCCCTACACTTCGTATGAACGGCCTATTATAGCCCTTTGCAAATGATACTTTCAGGTCTGGATGGGATACTGACAGCGATAAGGCCCAGTTGAAGAAGTTTGTCTCGTTCATTGTGCTATCTTTAGGCAGGTAAAGAGGCACTGACTCCGATACGGTTGACGGTTCTTGCTGGTGGTCACGTTCTCGATGTACAATTTGAGCTCGCTCATTCGCCTCCCCCTTTTCGTTCTTCTTGTTATTCTTCTTCTTAGAATCGACCACGACATACCCGTCATCTGGTTCTCCTCCTTCTCCTCTTTCTCTTCCTCTTCTGCCTTCCTCTTCCTCTCGGTACTTGGTGCTGTTGTCCATCACGTCGTTGGTGTCATGGTGTGTTTGTTCAAGATCTTTATCATTGTTAGTGGTTTCCTCCATTGTGTTATCCTTTCCGTTCACTTCGCCTGCATTCACGTTCACTTTCACGTTGACGGCATGAGGGGTGGTTGGGGAGGGAGGAGATTAGACGATGTGAACAAAATAACAGAAAATAATACGATAAATTAATTTTCCCACGGACACTCGGGTGAGGGGATGTAGGGGGGTTTAAGAGTGGTCAGTTTTTGTGGTCAAGAAAGGAGGAGGGGAGACGGCGTTCCTGTCCCTCTCTCAGCCTTGCTAGACTCCTCCTGAAGGGATCTTAGCAGTTTTCCTCTCGAGTTGCTAATAATTCCTGGCTAATCTGAGTGTACACTCGAAATCACCCTTCACTGTGACATGAAAATCCCAGAGGATTGGCTCAAAAGTGTAATAGTAAATATATACAAAGGAAAAGGGGATGCGCTAGATAGAGGAAATTATAGGGGCCTGAAAATGCTTGACCAAATCATGAAGGTCTGTGAGAGAGTCCTTGAGGGTTTGATCAGGCAAAGCATCTCTATTGATGATATGCAGTTTGGTTTTATGCCAGGACGTGGTACAACCGATGCTATCTTCATAGTCAGGCAGATACAGGAAAGATACTTACTAAAAGGCAGGGATCTTTACTTTGTGTTTGTGGACCTGGAGAAGGCCTTTGATAGGGTACCTAGAGATGTTGTACAGTGGGCTATGAGGAAACTTGGTGTGGAAGAGTGGCTGGTGCGTGTGATAATGAAGATGTATGAGGATTCGCGAAGTTCGGTGAGGGTGAAGGGTGTACTGAGTGATGAGTTCGCAGTCCGTGTTGGAGTCCATCAGGGTTCAGTGTTAAGCCCCCTCCTCTTTATTATGGTCTTGGAGGCGCTGTCTAGAATTTTTAGAGGCGGACTCCCGTTGGAACTGTTTTATGCAGACGATTTAGTCCTAATAGCTGACAGTATGCAGGATGCTGAAGCCAAATTCAGAGAGTGGAGAGAGGGCATGGCGAGCAAGGGTTTAAGAGTCAATATTAACAAAACCAAGGTTATGCATTGTAGTTTGAGACGAGGCAATGTGGAAAAGAGCGGTGCATACCCATGTGCAGTGTGTGGAAAGGGAGTGGGCGTTAACTCAATTCAATGTAGCATCTGTCGATGTTGGGTACACCATGGGAGTAAGCGCTGTAGTAGAATAAAGGGGCCCCTGCCGAAGGATAAGTCAGAAATAGAGAAATTTGAGTGCGTAGTGTGCAAAGGCGAGCTTGTGTTAAGTGATGATCCTGTGGCTGTGAATTTTGGAAATGAGTCTTTGGAGCTGGTGAACAAGTTTTGTTACCTAGGAGATACCATCTCTGCCGGTGGTGGGGCCGAGGCTGCCACTGTTGCTAGAATTAGGTGTGGCTGGGGGAAGTTCAGAGAATTGATGCCAATCCTGACCATGAAAGAATGCCTCTCCCCCTGAAGGGAAAGGTGTATGCCTCATGTGTTAGAAGTACAATGACGTATGCCTCAGAAACATGGGCCGTTAAAGTAGAGGATGTCAACAGAATGGAGCGTAATGAGATGAGAATGGTGAGATGGATGTGTGGGGCCAGGCTACAGGATAGAATAACAAATGTTGAGCTGAGGAGACGTTTAGGTATAAAGAGTATTAGCGAGGTGATGCGTACAAGTAGACTGGGATGGTATGGACATGTGGAGAGAATGGATGAACAAAATTGGGTGAAAAAAATGCAGGTCTGTGATTGTGGAGGGAGCTGCACCAAGGGGTGGACCGAGGAAGACCTGGGATCGGACTATACGCGCCGATCTCAAATCCAAGAACTTGACAAGTGAAGCAGCCCTTAACAGGGTTGCCTGGAATGCCGCCATTAGGACAAGAGACTGAAACTGCACTTATGTGTGGAACACTCAGTCTTAAAATTTTATGTATGTATGTATGTATGACACTTTTTTATGATCTCGGAAATTGTTTGATATCCGATAGATCACCAATAACCCAGGCTATTGACGAAATAACCGGACAGCATGTCGTGGCACCTACCCAGAGAGAGAGAAAGAGAGATAAAGAGAGAGAGAGAGAGAAAGAGAAAGAGAAAGAGAGAGAGAGAGAGAGAGAGAGAGAGAGAGAGAGAGAGAGGGGGGTATTAGACTAGTGTAACAATGGCGACAGGTGGAAATAAAGTAAGGGAAGAGAGAAGGAAGCGATACATGAAACAGATGAGAGGGAAAGAAGCTGGTTGGTGAGATTTAAGGGGAGATTTTTACTTAAAGGTGGGGGCGCACGGGTTGAGATAAACATGGAATGATAATCGCCAAGCTGTACATAATTATCTTGCAAAATGCAATGGCACTGAAATAATTATTAACAATGGTATAAAGGATTTTGTGGATCGTCTATAATACCGGGCCTGTGACGTCACAAGAGTGTAAGTCCACCACCCAGTCTAGAATAAGGATACTGATGTGACGTCACTATGACGTCACAGGCCCGGTATAGACGATCCGCAAAATCCTTTATACCATTGTTAATAATTATTTCAGTGACATTGCATTTTACAAGATAATTATATGCAGGTTGGCGATTATTTTTCCGTGTTTACCTCAACCCATGCGCCCCCACCTTTAAGGGATTAATTTTCGAACCTCCTCTCTCATGTTTAGCCCCATTAATTTTGAGATTTTAAGACGCTTGCCCCGTTAGTTTGGATATTTTAAGACATTTCGCCCAATTTCTGTAAATTTTTAGACCTTTCGTGCCATTTAGGTGTCGATTTTTTTACTGGCGAGCGATGACGAGCCTGTAATTTAGAAGGAAACTGCCTTCGGCCGGACATTTTTCTACCAACAAATATACAAATTTGTATCGAAAGGATGTCTTTTGGATGGCGTTCTTTTTAGGTTGATAGAGGTCTACGGAGCAAAATAAAACTAATATATATACCGGTATGTGTGTATGTACTGTATATACACAGACACATATCCCATAGCTGGGGGTGGCAGACTCGAAACAGAGACCGAACAGGGACAACGCAACATAACATAAAAAAACAAAATGTATATTCACACACATCTAGGATGGCCAGGAGAAGACCCAGAGGCCAAGGATCACTAGGGGCCTCCAGCATTTCCCCGACCCCTGACCTCCCGGAGAGGTTCCGGTCTCAGCAAGCAGACACGCAGCGGAGCACACCACAATACCCGTCCACCTCACATCCAGGCATGACCCTTCATATAGTTACACTGGCTCACCGGGCCAGGTGTCTGACAAACTATTATCTAGTCCAACTGGAGCCTGTACCCCTCTCCCAACGATCGCGTTATCACTCATCTATTCACAAGCATTCTCCATTCATTCCTATTTATTACAAATAATTAAACATTAATAACGAATTAAAATAACGTCCCTTATTAACCCTCTCCGACAAATTACGCGATTTTGAGCCTATTGGGGATACTTTAAAGCCTTTGTTACCATCAGGGGTATTTAGAAACCTTTAGTTTAGTTACTTCAACCTCTGCAGTTGTTTTTGAGTTAGCTGTGGGCAGAAAACTAATTTTGGAGAGGTAATTATAAGAGTGAGAGAACTATTTCTTATTGCTAATCTGGCAACCTCTGCGTCATAAATGCGTGAAAGGGTTAAGTCAAGGGACAGTGTGAAGCAGGGGCTATTGGGAACGAGTAGCCTACACACTACCGAAAGGAGAGGGAAATGTGACAATAATATTAAAGGGGTAGTACTCACTTTATCTGGACACCCTTCTCCCTCATGTTTAATATATTAATAGAGGTTTTAAGACGTTCGTTCAGTTAGTTTGGCGATTTTGAGATCTTTCGCCTCATTGATTTAATTTGTTGATGTCTATATTAAGCCTTTCGTGCCCTTTAGGTGTCGATTTTTTCCTGGCGAGCGATAGCGAGCCTCTAATTTTAAAAGGAATCGGCCTTCGGCCAGGAAATATTTCTACCGACAAATTTACACATTTATGTTGAAAGGGGGTCTAGGGAGTGTTTATGTTGAAAGGGGGTCTAGGGAGTGTTTATGTTGAAAGGGGGTCTAGGGAGTGTTTATGTTGAAAGGGGGTCTAGGGAGTGTTTATGTTGAAAGGGGGTCTAGGGAGTGTTTATGTTGAAAGGGGGTCTAGGGAGTGTTTATGTTGAAGGGGGCTCTAGGGAGTGTTTATGTTGAAAGGGGGTCTAGGGAGTGTTTATGTTGAAAGGGGGTCTAGGGAGTGTTTATGTTGAAAGGGGGTCTAGGGAGTGTTTATGTTGAAAGGGGGTCTAGGGAGTGTTTATGTTGAAAGGGGTCTAGGGAGTGTTTATGTTGAAAGGGGGTCTAGGGAGTGTTTATGTTGAAAGGGGGTCTAGGGAGTGTTTATGTTGAAAGGGGGTCTAGGGAGTGTTTATGTTGAAAGGGGGTCTAGGGAGTGTTTATGTTGAAAGGGGGTCTAGGGAGTGTTTATGTTGAAAGGGGGTCTAGGGAGTGTTTATGTTGTAAGGGGGTCTAGGGAGTGTTTATGTTGAAGGGGGTCTAGGGAGTGTTTATGTTGAAAGGGGGTCTAGGGAGTGTTTATGTTGAAAGGGGGTCTAGGGAGTGTTTATGTTGAAAGGGGGTCTAGGGAGTGTTTATGTTGAAAGGGGGTCTAGGGAGTGTTTATATTGAAAGGGGTCTAGGGAGTGTTTATATTGAAAGGGGGTCTAGGGAGTGGTTTATGTTGAAAGGGGGTCTAGGGCGTGTTATGTTGAAGGGGGGTCTAGGGAGTGTTTATGTTGAAAGGGGGTCTAGGGAGTGTTTATGTTGAAAGGGGGTCTAGGGAGTGTTTATGTTGAAAGGGGGTCTAGGGAGTGTTTATGTTGAAAGGGGGTCTAGGGAGTGTTTATGTTGAAAGGGGGTCTAGGGAGTGTTTATGTTGAAAGGGGGTCTAGGGAGTGTTTATGTTGAAAGGGGGTCTAGGGAGTGTTATGTTGAAAGGGGTCTAGGGAGTGTTTATGTTTGAAAGGGGGTCTAGGGAGTGTTTATGTTGAAAGGGGGTCTAGGGAGTGTTTATGTAGAAAGGGGGGTCTAGGGAGTGTTTATGTTGAAAGGGGGTCTAGGGAGTGTTTATGTTGAAAGGGGGTCTAGGGAGTGTTTATGTTGAAAGGGGGTCTAGGGAGTGTTTATGTTGAAAGGGGGTCTAGGGAGTGTTTATGTTGAAAGGGGGTCTAGGGAGTGTTTTATGTTGAAGAGGGGTCTAGGGAGTGTTTATGTTGAAAGGGGGTCTATTGGGTGTTTATGTTGAAAGGGGGTCTATTGGGTGTTTATGTTGAAAGGGGGTCTATTGGGTGTTTATGTTGAAAGGGGGTCTAGGGAGTGTTTATGTTGAAAGGGGGTCTAGGGAGTGTTTATGTTGAAAGGGGGTCTAGGGGGTGTTTTTCTATAGCTTGATGTAACTTAAAAAATGCATTAATAAATACATATATAATAACAGTATAGACCAAACACCAAGCATTAACCCCTTAAACACCAAGCATTAACCCCTTAAACACCAAGCATTAACCCCTTAAACACCAAGCATTAACCCCTTAAACACCAAGCATTAACCCCTTAAACACCAAGCATTAACCCCTTAAACACCAAGCATTAACCCCTTAAACACCAAGCATTAACCCCTTAAACACCAAACATTAACCCCTTAAACACCAAGCATTAACCCCTTAAACACCAAGCATTAACCCCTTAAACACCAAGCATTAACCCCTTAAACACCAAGCATTAACCCCTTAAACACCAAGCATTAACCCCTTAAACACCAAGCATTAACCCCTTAAACACCAAGCATTAACCCCTTAAACACCAAGCATTAACCCCTTAAACACCAAGCATTAACCCCTTAAACACCAAGCATTAACCCCTTAAACACCAAGCATTAACCCCTTAAACACCAAGCATTAACCCCTTAAACACCAAACATTAACCCCTTAAACACCAAGCATTAACCCCTTAAACACCAAGCATTAACCCCTTAAACACCAAGCATTAACCCCTTAAACACCAAGCATTAACCCCTTAAACACCAAGCATTAACCCCTTAAACACCAAGCATTAACCCCTTAAACACCAAGCATTAACCCCTTAAACACCAAGCATTAACCCCTTAAACACCAAGCATTAACCCCTTAAACACCAAGCATTAACCCCTTAACACCAAGCATTAACCCCTTAAACACCAAGCATTAACCCCTTAAACACCAAGCATTAACCCCTTAAACACCAAGCATTAACCCCTTAAACACCAAGCATTAACCCCTTAAACACCAAGCATTAACCCCTTAAACACCAAGCATTAACCCCTTAAACACCAAGCATTAACCCCTTAAACACCAAGCATTAACCCCTTAAACACCAAGCATTAACCCCTTAAACACCAAACATTAACCCCTTAAACACCAAGCATTAACCCCTTAAACACCAAGCATTAACCCCTTAAACACCAAGCATTAACCCCTTAAACACCAAGCATTAACCCCTTAAACACCAAGCATTAACCCCTTAAACATAATCACGATATAATTATGTGTGCAACAACTACATGGTATAAGTATATGCTTACCTGTTTACTTATCCACACATTTACTTGAAGTATATATAGATTATTTTAAGGGGAAATGGGTCGTTTTGCTAGATCCCCTTCTCCCTCAGGTTTAGTCTCATTAATTTTCAGATTTAAAGACTTTCGACCCATTAGTTTGTCGACTTTAAGACCTTTCGCCCCATTTCTTTGTCAATATTAAGAACGTTCATTTTATTTAGGTGTCAATTTTTTTCCTGGCGAACGATAGTGAGCCTGTAATTTTTGAAGAACCAGCCTTCGGCCGGGACATTTTTCTACCGAAAAATGTACAAATTAATTTAGAAGGGGGATCTAATTGATGTTTTGATAAATATTTACCTATGGTCCCGTTAAAATATCCTCAAGTAACCTATTAAAAACTGTTCAGGGAACTGGTTAGAACTTGTAGGATGTTTAATTGAAGTGCGGAAATCAGTATTTACTGAGAAATAACAGTCTTAAAATGCGCTATGGGTCACCTAGGGTCCCTGCCCTCTCTTTCCCAGGTAATGTTATGTTATGTTATATTATATTATCCCTCTCACGACCATATGACGCAGAGGTTGCCAGATTAGCAATACTAAATAGAGTTCTCTCACTCTTATAATTACCTCTCCAAAATTAGTTTTCTGCCCACAGCTAACTCAAAGACAACTGCAGAGGGTGAAGTAACTAAACTAAAGGTTTCTAAATACCCCTGATGGTAACAAAGGCTTTAAAGTATCCCTAATAGGCTCAAAATTGCGTCAAGAACGTGAGAGGGTTGAAGTGCGGAAATCAGTATTTACTGAGAAATAAAAGTCTTAAAATGCGCTATGTTTTACGGGAGGGTCTGTACCCCGCCACATACGCGCAGCCCCGCCCACTGCCCAAAATGTACAAATATTATATTATATTAGATTAGATTAGATTAACCTAACCTAACCCTAATTTAAACATCCTATAAGTTCTAACCAGTCCCCTGACCAGTTCTTAATAGGTTACTTGAGGATAGGAAAACGGGAACATAGGTAAATATTTACCAAAATATACCTTGCCCCCTTAACCCCTTCTGTACCGGTGATGTACTTTTAAATATATTCTGGTAACTATTAGACGATTTTATTCAGCTTGGGAGGGACGTCTACCCATGAAAAGGCTACACACTATCACAATTGATCCTTTTTAGCTAACCATGTATCCTTCCTAAGCTTCATAAAATCTTCTAAATGTAGCTAAAATCAAATGAATATTACGTCGCCGGTACAAAAGGGGTTAAGATATCCCCAGTATTTGATCCTACGCTTTTTCCAAACACTAACGGAATATCGCCATGGTTAGGCTACCGCTTGCATGAACTGTTGGGTACATTTGATTAAGGGAGCCCACCTCGCTTTTTTTATTTTTTCTCTCACTCTCTCTTTGGTTTGTATCCATTCAGCCACATTCAGCCTACTGTTTTAAGACGTTTACCCCCATCCAGGTGTTAATATTTTCTTGGTGAGCGGTAGCGAGCCAGTATATATATATTTTTGTTTTGACAACAAGCTAAATTTTTGCATTTTTCGATAGAAAAATGTCTCCGGCGAAGCCGGATTTCTCCATACAATGCTGGCTCGCTATCGCTCACCAGGAAGAAATCGACACCTGAATGGAGATACACGTCTTAAAACAGTTGGCTGAATGGGGCCGAATGGATACAAGCCAGGGAAAGAGAGAAAAGGAGAGAAAGATATAAAAAAAGCCGGTGACCCCCTGTCACGGGATCGTGTTTGAGATATATATAGCTAGACATATTAGAGAGTCGAATGGGGGTGGGGAGAGTGGGGAACGTAGAGAGAGAGGAGAGAGGAGGGAGAGGGGACGGGGTGGTCAGTAACTATATGGTCAAGAAGGTTGAGAATGTTCGAGAAGGTTCGAGAAGGAGCTAGATGTTCTTCCTTTCTCCAAAGTCAAGAAGGGTCTAATTCTGAGTTGGAACCGAGGGTATAAATAAAGCGGGAGAGGGGTAAACCGCCCTTAGTGTTCCTGCTGGCGCCGTGACGACAAGTGCTAAGTGTGTGTGTGGTGGCGAGCGTGGTGACTGGGGTGATGAGTTACCACTCCTTCGTCCATGTGTAAAGGTTAGTATATTATAGTGTTATTATATAAGTAATTTGATGTGCTAGACGTTGTCATTGTTATGCGATAGGGTAAATTCAAGGGAGGGTTAATTGATTTGCCTGGCATAGGACTCCGTGAGGCTAGTGGTATCAGATTAGTGACGGGTAATTTTATGAGTGAGTTTGACTGAGTGTGGCTCAGTCAAGGCTCTAGTTAATTAAATTAGAGGGGTTAATTAAGTTAGTTAAACGTTTGAATAGAAAGAGCGAGTGGTGTGTGAACGTAATTTTCGGATTCATTCTCATAAATTTGTGTCTTTTATTCAATAAACCGTTTTAATAGAATGTTCGTTTAATTTATCATTGTTAACTGTTAAAAAACATTTTTCCATTCATACATTCAATTATCTAAGAACATAGTTCCATCGTGTCAATAATTGACCAGTCTTTATATATATCTATACAAATGTATATACATACACACCGTTAATCCTGTAAGCTGGCCGAACAACAAAATATACTGTATCGATCGGTATAAATATATTGGATAAGCGTGTCTTTGATTTGTAGCCCGGGTAATTAATTAAGGAATATTTTCCTTCAGTGATCTTATAATATCTGAGTAACCCAATTTATATACAAATCAGGGAGGCGATCTATTACAACTGGCGACAGTGACAGGACCAGTTTCCGATGCGGATGTTTTAGATTAAACTAGATAGGCTAGGATAGAACTGTTTTTGTGTTAGAAGGAAGGTGAGCCGTGGGGGAATTTTTCCCTCCCTCCTTCTTCTTCCACCCTCGTGGTCACTTTTGACCGTGTGCGCTTGGGTAAATAGTATACACACCTTTTCTCACCGCTTGTGTATAATAATAATATTTATAGATTATACAATTTCGGCTATCGAGAAGTAATTGTGTTCCATTAATTTTGTTTCGCTTGTATTTTAATTGATCTCTGCATGTTTTTTTTTATTGTCGTTAAGAATTTCGTCCGTGTGATTAATTTTTTCTTTCGCCATTCGTGCTGCGATAGTCCGATAAATGGAGGGAAGGGGATTGTAATCTAACTGTTGTCTGTTTTCATAGTTTGTTTTTTGGTTCGAAATTCTTGCGCAGTTGCAGTTATAGGGGTAATTTTTGTAGAGCGTAAACATATTTTTTTCTTCCTTGCGTTATATCCGTGTTCCTCTTTATGAATTCCTTCCTTTATTTCTTCCTCACATAACTCGTTCCAGAGGTAACGGAACCGTGCTATTTTAACTTTCCTTTGTTGTTCGATGTTCATCCCAGATTAGGCTGATAGGATAGGGCTAGCTGTTTTTTTGTTCCTTTCGGTGCTATTTGATTAGGCAGATAGGATAGGACTTGCTTTTCCTGGTTCCTTTCACTCTTCGTGGATACAATGGCGTCAATAAAAACAATATACCAGGAAGCTGCCGAGCTAGGCCTCATTGAGGAGAAGCGAGACAGCTACATAAACAGTAGAAAGGAGGAGGAGGAAGAAAAGAGGGAGAGGGAGAAACGAGCATTGGATAGGGAGGAGACTAAGGCAGCGAGGGAACATGAGGTGGCTATGGCTGAGAGGGCTAGGGAGGCTCAAAGGGAAAAGGCGGCTGAGGCAGAGAGAGAGCATCAAAGGAAGGTCGATCTCGCTAAACTTAAACCAGGGGATAGGGGTGCCAACAGTCATGGGGATGCTCATATGGGGTTGCCACGCATCAAGCAGCCCATGTATAAGGTGGGTGATGATATAGAACCTTTCATAATGAGGTTCGAAAGAACCGCAACGGCATATGCTCTGGACGCGACAGCCAAGGAAATACAATTCCTTTCACTCTTTGAGGGGACGGCACTCACACTGTTGAATCGCTTAGGGTCCGAGAAGTCCAGCTATGGTGATATGAAGGCTGCGTTGGTCGAGGCATACGGGCTCACGGCACAGGCTGCCCGGCGGCAATTCGTATCTGCTAGGTTAGCTGAAAAGGAAACTGCTACACAGTTCCTAGCTAGGCTTGAGGGTTATCTCGATGTCTGGGTAAATAAGGATAAGACTCCCGACACTAGGGATGGGTTACGTGATCTCTTACTGCGAACGCAGTTTGAGCTGTCGGCTCCGAATGACCTCGTGGCCCAGTTCAAACTGAGCAAGGTTACCTCGGCAAAGGGTATGGCAGATGAGGCAGACTGTACAGGCAGGCAGCAAGAATGGGGCGCCGACTAGATCATCAGGCGTGTCCCACGACTTGTGACTGGTAGCAGGGGGTGCTGGGATGGGAAAACAAAACACAGGGTTCCTAGTGCAGCCAGGTAGAGTAGGGGGGTATCTGTAGAGGTGTTTAGAGACAATGGGTCGTCTGGTTATATCGTGCGGGACTCTCTGGTCAAGCACCACCAATTCACGGGGCGAGGAATCAACGTTCGCATGATCAATGGTTCCACCACCATAGTTCCCGAGGCGAGGGTGGAAATTGAATCTCCGTTTCTTTCTGGTAGCATCACAGCAGCCGTAATGCATGATCCAATTTATGACTTGATAGTGGGGAACGTCCGGGGAGCCAAGTACAGCCCCACGAGCGAGAGAGCCAATACGGGGGCCGCAGCAGTCACTAGGGGCGTAGCCAAGGCACGGAAAGACCCGAAGCCGCTGGCGGTCACGACTTCCTCAGAGCTCGCGGAGAGTCAGGATGTTGTCCATGAGCAGCAACAAGACGCATCCTTGGCAAGTGTTAGGGCAAAGCTTGGTAAGGCCGTCGTTGAAGGTGATAAGGGGCGTAAGTCGTGGATTGCAGAGAAGGGAGGTCGGATCTATCGTGTAGTGCAGTACCCTCACTCTGAGGAACAGTGGCAGTTTGTGGTTCCCTTGAAGTATAGGACCGCAATCCTCAGGATGGGCCATGAGGGTAGCCTCGGTGGTCACATGGGTAGGCAGAAGATGCAGGATAGGGTTCAGGCGGAGTTTTATTGGCCTGGGATCGCGTGCGACGTCCGCAGATGGATCCTGTGATGTGTGCCAGAAGACCTGCGACGGCGGTCGAGTCAAGCCCGCACCTTGGAAGCTGTTGCCTGTCATCACGACACCCTTTGAGCAGTTAGGGGTGGACATTGTGGGTCCAATTCACCCTAGAGCCAGTGATGGGTCCCGATTCATCCTCACGCTATAGTCTATTTCGGAACGAGGTGGCCAGAGGTGGTCGCTCTGAAGAATATTGAGACCACAACGGTTGCCGAGGCAATGTTGGAGGTCTTTTGTCGAGTAGGGATCCCCAAGCAAATACTATCTGACAGAGGGATGCAGTACACCTCTGCAATGATGGAGGAAGTAATCAGGTTGCTGTCTGTGAAGGGTCTGAAGACGACTCCGTACCACCCACAATGTAACGGGCTGGTCGAGCGTTTCAACGGGACACTCAAGAAGATGCTGCGGCGGATGACAGCCGACCAACCAAAGGAGTGGCCTAGGTTTATTGCTCCGTTGCTCTTTGCATACCGGGAGGCTCCGCAGAGTTCGTTGAAGTTCTCTCCCTTCGAGCTTGTGTATGGTAGGGCAGTCCGGGGTCCGTTGCAGGTGTTGCGAGAGCTTTGGGACGGTGACGAGCCCAGCGAGGAAGTGAAGACCACTTACACCTATGTTCTCGATCTGGCTGAAAGGCTGAAGTCAACATGTGAACTAGCCAAAGTCGAGCTGACGAAGGCGAGAGAGGTACAGAAGTCTTACTCTGATAAGAAGGCTAAGGTGCGCAGATTGGAGCCAGGTAGCAAATGCTTGCTGCTTCTGCCCACTGCTCATAACAAACTGCTGGCCCAATGGACGGGTCCATATACGGTCATAGACAGAATGTCGGATGTAAACATCCAGCAGCCCCTTCTCTGCATCCTCCTACTTTCTCTATCCTAGTTTCAAAGCCAAAGGCGGATGTTGTGCATATGTGCACAACAAACTCACTTGCTCTCGTGTTCCCGATTTCGACTCCTCTGAATTCTCAACTTTATGGCTCAAACTTTCCTGTCATTCTCTTACTAAATATGTCTGTGCTGTTTATCTTTCCCCTAACTCTACCAACTTTCCCAAATTCTTTGACTATCTAAACTTTACAGTGGAACACATTCTATCCATTTCTCCTTTCTCAGAAATCTCCATCTTAGGAGATTTCAACGTTCACCACCGCCAATGGCTCTCCTCTCACACTACTGATCCACCTGGTGAACAAGCCTACGTCTTTTCTATCCTAAATGACCGAGAGCAGTTGATTCAGCAACCCACCCGTATCCCGGATCGCATCGGAGATCGGCCCAACATTCTTGACCTGTTTCCAACTTCTAACCCTTCTTCTTATACTGTCGATCTTTTCTCTCCTTTGGGCTCCTCTGACCATAAACTTATCTGTCACCTGTCCTATCTCTCCAGTACGGCCACCCGATTCTCCTAGCCGGCGGCGCTTGTGGCAATTTGGCGCTGCCAACTGGGAGGCTCTTCGGCAGTACTTCTTTGATTTCCCATGGAATGATTTCTGCTTCCATGGCCGAGGACCCTCGGAGAGTGCTGAACGCATTACCGAGGTAATCCTATCGTGCATGGAAGCATACATTCCATTCTCTTTCTCTCAGACTAATGCTAAAAAATCTTGGTTTACTCACGCCTGTTCTACTGCTGTCCGCAATAAGGAGGAAGCATTCAAACGGTACCGACGCCGTAAAACTCAAGACTCTCATTCTTCATATGTTTCTGCCCGGAATCAAGCCAAATCTGTTCTTCGACTTGCCAAACACTCTTTCATCAATAATAAATGCACTGAACTATCAAACTCTAACTCTTCCCAAGCTTTCTGGCTTCTAGCCAAAAACCTCTCCAACAATTTCTCTTCCTCGTCTTTCCCTCCACTTTCCCACTCTGATGGCACAACCATCACTTCTTTCTCTGACAAAGCTAAACTCTTCGCTCAAACTTTTGCTAGAAACTCCACCTTGGATGAATCCGGTGCTATTCCTCCCTCTCCGCCCTTCTCTCTCTTACTTATGCCTAATATCCTAATCTCTTCTAAAGATGTACTTTCTACTCTCTCTGGGCTTAACACTAATAAGGCGTACGGTCCGGACGGTGTTCCTCCTGTTGTTCTCAAAAACTGTGCTTCCGTGCGGACTCCCTGCTTAGGAAAACTCTTTCGTCTCTGTCTATCCTCTAACGTCTTCCCTTCATGCTGGAAGTTTGCTCACATTCAACCTGTCCCAAAGAAGGGTGACCGCTCTCAACCCTCCAACTATCGTCCAATTGCTTTCATCTCTTGTATTTCTAAAGTTTTTGAAACTATTCTTGCTTCCAAATTTCTTAAGCATTTCTCTTCTCATAATCTGCTCTCAGATCGCCAGTATGGCTTCCTTAAGGGTCACTCTACTGGTGATCTTTCATATCTTACTAACTCTTGGTCATCCTCCTTTCGGGACTTCGGTGAGACTTTTTCTATTGCACTAGACATATCGTAAGCCTTCGATAGAGTCTGGCATAAATCTTTAATTTCCAAACTACCCTCCTTCGGTTTCTATCCCTCCATCTGTGCCTTTGTCTCTAATTTCCTTTCCGGCGGTTCCATAGCCGCGGTTGTGGACGGCCATTGTTCACTTCCTCACCCTATAAACTCCGGTGTTCCTCAGGGCTCTGTCCTATCTCCTATTCTCTTTCTAATTTTTATAAATGATCTCCTTAACTGTACCTTAATTCCCATCCATTCATACGCAGACGACTCAACCTTACACTACTCCATTACTTTTTCAGAATGCCCTAGCCAGCAATCCCTCAACGACAAACGTAATGAAGCCATAGAACTCTTAAATTCTGATCTAAATACTATTTCCAATTGGGGCAGAGAAAACCTTGTTAACTTTAATGCTTCCAAAACCCAATTTCTCCATCTATCTACCAGTCAGGATCTCCCAGCGGACTATCCCTTATTCTTCAACAATACAAAAATCAACCCTTCATCTTCTCTCAATATTCTTGGTGTCTCTTTTTCTTCTGCTCTCATTTGGAAGGACCATATTACCAGTCTTGCTAAGGCAGCCTCCCAGAAGCTGGGTGTGCTCAACCGCCTTAGGGGGTTCTTTTCCCCTGCACAGCTTCTTGCTCTGTACAGGGGCATAGTGCACCCTTGTATTGAGTATTGTTCACATGTGTGGGGAGGTTCCTCTCACACCGCTATCCTAGACAAAGTTGAAAGGAAGGCCTTTCGTATCATTAACTCCCGTCCACTCACCAACTCTCTGCAATCTCTCTCTCTCCACCGCAATGTTGCATCTCTCTCGCTATTCTATCGCTACTATAATAATCAGTGTTCCTCAGAGCTATCCCAGTGCATACCACCTCCTTTACGTAGGGCACGTGGTACCCGTCTTGCAACTCAATCCCACCCCTACTCTGTGCCACTCTCCATCCCAAGAGTGAAATGTTACTCTCAAACTTTCTTCTACTCAACAGCTGAGCTCTGGAACTCTCTCCCAGAATCAGTCTTTCCCTCTTCCTATGACTTAAACTGCTTCAAACTCAGTGTGTCCAGGCATTTTGGCTCGAACGTCCCTTGATTTTGGCCTGTCACTCTTTCAACTATGGGGGAGGCACTCGCTATAGGCAGTTATGCCTTTTGCCTCCCTCAATCACATAGAAAAAAAAAAAAAAAAAAACTACATTGTTCAGGTTGGGAACCTCAAGAAGAGATTCCACATCAACATGCTTAAGGAGTACCACACGAGAGAAGTGAGTGGAGCTGCGATGATGGAAGGCTCTTGGAAGCGGCAGGTTGCTACTCCCGAGATGGCGGAAGCCATAGATCTAGTGAGGGGCCACTATACTAGCGGGCAGGGTCATATCACAGCAGCAGCGGCAGTAATCTCCGAAGTTGATGGTGATGGTCCCGAGACAGTCCAGCTAGGGCAAGAGGAAGGTCTCTCACAGGTTCGTCGGGGCGCTGAGTTGTCAAGTCAGGAGGGGCGGGAATTGGATTCGCTCCTTGGTAAGTACAGGGGCGTTTTCTCAGATACGCCCGGAATCGCACGAGTCGAGAGTCACGCAATTGAGCTGACCAGTTCGGTTCCGGTACGAGTAAAGCCGTATCCCATTCCGCTCCGTCTGCACGACCAAGTCCAGAAGGAGATCAGGGAAATGGAGTTAGCAGGTATCATCGAGAAATCCTATTCTCAATATTGTAGTCCGATGGTGGTTGTCAAGAAGAAGGAGGGCGGTGTACGCATCTGCGGGGATTACCACCGGCTGAATGCTTTGACAAGGGTTGATGCGGAACCTATGTACGACCTCCGTGCCATCTTTGCCAGGCTTGCAGATTCAACGATCTTTTCCAAACTAGATCTCACCAAGGGGTTCTTCCAGATACCTCTGAATCCAGCTAGCCGCAAGGTCACCGCTTTTGGTACGCCAGATGGGCTGTACCAGTACACTGTGTTGCCCTTCGGTCTTATGAATTCGCCGGCGGTGTTTAACCGTATGATGCGTCAGGTCCTTCGAGACATACCTGGTGTGGAGGTCTTCGTTGATGATGTTCTTGTTCACTCACAGTCTTTCAGAGAGCACATGTCAATTCTGGAGAAGGTCTTGTCTAGGCTGCAAGAGTACAACTTGAAGGTGAAACCTAGCAAGTGTGAAGTGGGCCAGAAACGGATGCAGTACCTAGGACATGTGGTTGGGGATGGTCACTGCAGTTGTCAGGGTGATAAGATCTCTAAGATTCGCGATGCTCCTAGGCCCGCTACAAAGAAGCAGGTTCGGTCATTCTTGAGACTTGCTGGCAACTACAGGGAGTTCATTCCTAAATTTGCTGCGTTGGCTACTCCGTTGTACGACTTACTAAAGAAGCATGCTCCAAACAGAGTTCCGTGGGGTACGGAACAGCAAGAAGCTTTCAACGCACTAAAGACTCAACTCTGCAAGGAACCTGTCCTAAGTTGGCAGACTTCAAGAAACCATTCACTCTAAGGACTGATGCTTCACAGGATGCAGTGGGGGCGGTCCTGATGTAGGAGGAAGATGGAGTTATTCCCCGTTGCATAGCACAGTAGGCGACTCAAGGGAGCCGAGCTGAATTACAGCACGGTGGAGCTGGAATTGTTGGCGGTGGTCGAAGGGGTCAAGAAATACTACTTCTATTTGTTTCGGAGGGGAGTTCACGCTCGAGACTGATCATATGCCTCTGACAAGCCTCAAGATCTCGAGGAATGCCAATTCCAGACTCATGAGGTGGACGCTTTTCCTGCAGCAGTTCAGCTTTGTTGTAAGGTACATTAAGGGTAGTAACAACGTCGGTGCTGATTGGTTGTCACGGTTGACTAATGATGTAGAGGATCGGGAGTAAGTAGCTTGTATGTGCATATGAGAGGGATGGAAAACTTTTTTAGAACAATGATCTGCCGCCCACGTATATTACAGAAATGAGTTCTCCAGGCGTGCTGGCAAGACGCAACGCTGAGCAGACCAAGAAGCAGACCAAGCAGCTACAAGCAAGGATCCCCACATCAAATGCCGGATAACCGGGAAAATCACCGTATTCAGATAAGACATTACTACTCCCATTTACCCACGAATATCCCAAGTACACCATGTATTCAGACATCTCCTCACATAACAGTAGCTCAGCTAGTTTGTCATTGTAAATGAGTGGGTTTGCCACTAGAGTTAAACCTCACTAGGTGCATTGCCACCAGGACCTTGTCGCTGGCCAAAAATGCGAACTCAGGAGTTTTCCCCTTTCAGTAGTAATTTTAACGTAAATGTTAAGGGTTTTTTCTACTCAAGGGGGACCATTGCATGCGCCAGTGACTGTTAGACTCACACTACAGTATGGAAGACTCTGTGAATGACGCTAGGTGATTTTAACGGACTAAAATAAATTTTAGTGGTGAGGGATGTCACAGGATCGTGTCTGAGATATATATAGCTAGACATATTAGAGAATCGAAGGGGGGTGGGGAGAGTGGGGAGCATAGAGAGAGAGGAGGGAGAGGGGACGGGGTCAGTAACTATATGGTAAAGAAGGTTCGAGAAGGAGCTAGATGTTCTTCCTTTCTCCAAAGTCAAGAAGGGTCTAATTCTGGGTCGGAACCGAGGGTATAAATAAAGCGGGAGAGAGGTAAACCGCCCTTAGTGTTCCTGCTGGCGCCGTGACGACAAGTGCTAAGTGTGTGTGTGGTGGCGAGCGTGGTGACTGGGGTGATGAGTTACCACTCCTTCGTCCATGTGTAAAGGTTAGTATATTATAGTGTTATTATACAAGTAATTTGATGTGCTAGACGTTGTCATTGTTATGCGATAGGGTAAATTCAAGGGAGGGTTAATTTATTTGCCTGGCATAGGACTCCGTGAGGCTAGTGGTATCAGATTAGTGACTGGTAATTTTAGGAGTGAGTTTGACTGAGTGTGGCTCAGTCAAGGCTCTAGTTAATTAAATTAGGTGTTAATTAAGTTAGTTAAACGTTTGAATAGAAAGAGCGAGTGGTGTGTGAACGTAATTTTCGGATTCATTCTCATAAATTTGTGTCTTTTATTCAATAAACCGTTTTAATAGAATGTTCGTTTAATTTATCATTGTTAACTGTTAAATAACATTTTTCCATTCATACATTCAATTATCTAAGAACATAGTTCCATTGTGTGAATAATTGACCAGTCTTTATATATATCTATACAAATCTAGGTAAGATTTTACGGGGTGACAGTTACAAGCCCCATCGATGTTTGTGTAGCCTATAGGTATGTTATATAATAGTCTTCAGTCCTATATAATATGTCCTTCCCATCGCAAATGTATTATAAGGGAGATATAGGGTAAAACACAGTCTTGTCTGCATAATGACAAGTCCTGTTTTGCGGGATTTCTGCTTTATAGATTTTTTTTCCCTCCTACCTTACTCGGGGGACCTTACAGTTGCGCGATCCAGTGCTGCTTTGGTAATTGCGTACATTTTAGGTTAGTTTCTATCCACGTATTACTTTTAGGTTAGGTTAGGTTAGGTTTCTTAGTTAGGTACAACAACACTGTATATCAAAGAAAAAATGCCCAAAAAAAACCCCACACACATTCTAAAACTCGTGACTGTCACACCGTATCAATTTACCCAAATCTATATACATACACACCGTTAATCCTGTAAGCTGGCCGAACAACAAAATATACTGTATCGATCGGTATAAATATATTGGATAAGCGTGTCTTTGATTTGTAGCCCGGGTAATTAATTAAGGAATATTTTCCTTCAGTGATCTTATATCTGAGTAACCCAATTTATATACACATCAGGGAGGCGATCTATTACACCCCCCTTAAAACTCTTCCACACATGAACGAACCCCCTCCCTCACACAGACACGGCAATTAAGGGGGGTGACCTGCTTTTGTTCTCTCCTTTTCTCTTTCTCTGGTTTGTATCCATTCGGTCCCATTCAGTCAACTGTTTTAAGACGTTTATCCCATCCAGGTGTCGATTTCTTACTGGCGAGCGATAGCGAGCCAGCATTGTATGAAGAAATCCGGCTTTGCCGGAGACTTCTATCAACAAATTTACAAATTAAGCCTGCTGTCAAAAACATTTAAACAAAATTATGCTGGCTCGCTACCGCTCGCCAGGAAAAAAATCGACACCAGCATGGGGAGAAGCGTCATAAAACAGTAGGCTGAAAGGGGCCGAATGGATACAACCCAGAGAGAGAGGGAGAGAAAAAATAACGATGGGCCCTCTTAACCCTCTCCGACATATGACGCGATTTTGAGCCTAATAGAGATACTTTAAAGCCTTTGTTACCATCAGGGGTATTTAGAAACCTTTAGTTTAGTTACTTCAACCTCTGCAGTTGTCTTTGAGTTAGCTGTGGGCAGAAAACTCATTTTGGAGAGGTATTTATAAGAGTGAGAGAACTCTCTTATTGCTAATCTGGCAACCTCTGCGTCATATGTGCCTGAAAGCGTTAATAGATACACACATACCCATATACAATATACATGTAAACTGACACTAACACATCAAGTGAGAATAACCTATAAATATTACGTATTAGTAAGAATTCTCCCTCAGAAAAAAAACAGAGGAATAAAACTGAGGCCAAACAAAAATACAAATTTATTTTTTGCTTTCAGCGCTTGCATGAAACCTGATATTCGTTTTTCTACCTTTGCAGAGTGCTGAAGCGTAGTTAGCAGAGGTGTGTGTGTGTGTGTGCGCAGAAGATTGAGCATAATGCTCGTTGTGGTACACTCAACAATTTCTGGTTATTTTAAACGACATTACCTCAGCGTTATGAGAAACAATTTAATAGGGAAAATAGGCACCAATAGATTCGCCATATTTTTCTCCATGTAGTCCGCATGGAGGATTATTGTTATCGATAAATTGAAAACAAATACCTACTTCACAGACAAATACCTACTTCACAGACAAATACCTACTTCACAGACAAATACCTACTTCACAGACAAATACACCAAAAATACAAGTCAAAGATGTCAAACAGCGGCTATGGGGCACCCATAATACTAGGATAGGTTAGGTAAGTTTGTTAGGTTAGGCTAATGTCCTTTCAAAGGGGTATAAGCTAGTAAACACTAGGATAGCCTATACTCGGCCAGAGGTAAGAAGAAGAAGAAAAAGAGTCTTGCTGTAGTCTCCTTGAATGCTACTCAATTTCTGGCAGTGAATTCCAATTATGTAGTGCTCTGTTTGGGAAGCAAAATGTCCGTATATTTTTTGTGTATTTGCTTTCACATGCTTGCACCCAGTCGGGGGACACGTAGACGACGTATACAGACTATAGGTAGCACCAACGAACTTTACAATAATCTTGATCCTGTCCTTTCTGTAACTCAAAAGGGCCCAGAGCAAACTTGTTGTAAATATCCACACCTATTTCCTGGTGGACTCTTCCCAAATGTAGAAACGTCAGCCCGATTGTTTTCATTCATTTCGAGTAATAAGTTGAGGGGTCAAAATAATTGTCAAGTTCGTTGGCGCTACCTATAGTAACACACAAAGCCACTCCAACAGCTTCCTCTCTTTCTCCACCACCCCCTTTCCCCTCCCTACACTCATCAGAAAAGAGGAAAAGTTGAAAGTAGCTAAGTGGTGCCGTTGTAAAGGCTTATCCCTCCATACCTTCACCTGACCTGACCTTGTTTTTCCTGGAGCAGACGTGATAAAATCGTCCTTGCCGATCCATTCCTATCCTTTAAGGGGAGGCAGCTGGTTTTTCGAGTCCTCCTCCTCCCTCATGTTTAGCCCTACTAGTTATATTTCAAGACATTTGCCTCATTAGTTTGGCGATTTTCAGACCTTTTGCCCCATTCCTTTGCCAATATTGATGAATTATTATGCCTGCAGACTATAAATAATGGCCTACTGTATACTGGTGCGTCCTTTAAGGGGTGGTACTCGCTTTATATGGACCCCCTTCTTTCTCATGTTTAGCATATTAGTTTTGAGGTTTTAAGTCGTTCGTTCAGTTAGTTTGGCGATTTTGAGACATTTAGCCTCATTTTTTATTCAATATTAAGCCCTTTCGTGCCCTTTAGGTGTCTATTTTTTCCTGGCGAGCGTAAGCGAGCCTCTAATTTTAGAAGGAATCGACCTTCCCCGGGACATTTTTCTACCGGAAAAATTACAAATTTGGTAATTTTTTTGAAAAGACTCGCAGCGTTATTATAGGTATATATTAAGCAAACCACCCACCAATTTTCATGACTATTTTGAAATGCATGTTGGAATCCCTATAAACTGTACTTAATTTTTATGTAAGTTTCATAATTTGGAAAAATCGATTAAGGGAGAAAATTAACATTGAAAATGTGTAAAAAGTCTCCCATAAACGGCGGCCCGCAATGTTATTGTAATTTGTGGCCTAATTTCGTCTGTTAATTAACTTTCTCCTTAATTGGACCCCCTATGAAGTACAACAGATTATGATGACATATGTGATGGGTGTTTAGAGGGGGCAGAGCTCCCCCTTCAACATATTACGTGTCTCACAGTAACTTCTATTATATAAACAACCCAAGAATTTTCAGATTTTTAAAATTTCATTTAGGATGTAATATAACCTATACTCCATGTTAAAATAAGTGTCAACCCTCGAAAAATTCTATTAAGGGAGATACAGAACCTAGAACCTGTAACCTGTAACGATATTTGTCCAGGGTTTCACCTCCCCATAGACGGCACACAACACGACTCGGCGGACCTCTTTTTCCCTGCTTTCAGTCTAATTAACACTAGGAATTTGCCTAATTTTCTATCCAACCAGTTGAACCAGCAGGGGTGTGGGGGCGGCAGCCCCCACCCATAATACTAGGTTAGGTTAGGTAAGGTTGGTAGGTTAGGCTAACATCTTTAATGTTGATTAATTGTTGGATAATGGATAATGAGCTTACTGGGTAAGTTCATTTTCTATCCCATGTACCATCCAACCAGCGGGGGTGTGGGGGCGGCAGCCCCCACTCATAATACTAGGTTAGGTTAGGTAAGTTGACAGGTTAGGCTAATATCTTTAATGTAGTTTAATTGTTGGATAATGGATAATTAGCTTACTGAAAAATCTTAAAATCCGAGCCAACTTTTGCCAAAACTTGGCTTGGGTTTTTTTCATTTTGGAGTTTTCTTAAGTTGAAAAACAAGAAAACCCGAGCCAATTTCTTTTTTGCAGCTGAAAAATCTTAAAATCCGAGCCAACTTTTGCCAAAACTTGGCTCGGGGTTTTTTCATTTTGGGGTTTTCTCAAGTTGAAAAACAACAAAACCCGAGCCAACTTTCATCATAAAAGCCATTATATCGCCTTTTTATGTCTTTAACCCCACATTTTCCCTGATCATCATAGCCCTCCCCACTATCGGGCGCCGTGTCTTAAAATCGTTGGATAAAGGGGAAAACGATTTTTGCGGAGGTTGAAACTAACGAAGGAGCAGGTGGTTGCCGCAGTGACTTCATTCCCAGCAGGCTCAGCCGCGGGCCCAGATGGTATCCAACCCGCCCACCTCAAAGGCCTCTTGGGTCAGGGATCAGGAGCTGCTGGGGAGGCACTCTTGGAAACCCTCACCAAATTCATCAACATGGTTTTAAGAGGGGAAGTACCCGACTGTGCCACACCCCTATTTTTTTGGGCATCACTCTGTGCACTGGCAAAAAAAGATGGCGGAGTGCGCCCAATAGCAGTAGGGAACACCTTCCGCCGCCTTGCCACAAAGGTGGGTTTGAAACCACTCTCGAATGGCCTAGGTCAACACTTAAGACCAGTTCAACTAGGTTTCGGAACTCCAGGGGGGTGTGAAGCTGCTGTACACGCAACCCACACCTACCTCAGCCAAGCCCAAGAAAAACGAGTGCTTCTAAAGATTGACATGCGGAACGCATTCAACAGCATTCGCAGGGATGTCTTCCTCCGTGCAGCTCAAGAACACATCCCCACTCTGTACCCCCTACTTTGGCAGGCTTATTCCAAACCTTCAATCCTGATTTTTGGCGAGACGGTAATCCCATCAGCGACCGGGTTACAGCAGGGAGATCCAGGTGGTCCTGCTCTTTTCTCAATAGGGGTGGATGCAGCAGCTAACAAAGTAAGGTCAGAACTGAATGTATGGTACCTGGACGATGCAACCTTGGGTGGGTCAGTAGAGAACGTTCTAATCGACCTAAATAACATCGTAACGGACCTCGGCCAGGCCGGGCTAGTGATAAATGACACCAAATGTGAACTTGTCCTCCTCAACCACACACGTGAACAAGGAGAAGAGACTCAGGCCCTGTTTCGAAACATATTGCCAGATGTAAAGATCATTCAGGAGCACCAGCAAACCCTATTAGGTTCCCCACTAACTCTGGCAGCAATCCCACCAGCACTTCAAGTTAAAAAGGAGGAGCTTCAACGTCTCGTGAGTCGCCTGATGCACATCGATGCCCACTCAGCTCTGGCCCTGCTCAAGAACTGTTTCTCCATCCCAAAACTCCAATACCTCCTGCGCACATCGATGACTTACACGAACAATGGTGGCCTCCAAGAATTAGACAGCATAATCCGAGAAGCAGTGACCAGCATCACCAACGTGGAATTTAAAGAACGGGCCTGGACACAAGCCACCCTTCCTGTCCGCCTCAGGGGCTTGGGCATACGGAGAGCCTCGGATATTGCCTCCCCAGCCTTTATCTCTTCCCTCATCGCGACCAACGACCTCGTATTGTCCATCCTTTCTTCTCAACCCGGAATGACACTTAACTCCCCCCAGACATATATGACGCGATCACGTCATATGGAACTTATAACCAAAAACTCATATGACGCGATCGCGTCATATGGACTTATCTCCATGCCTCTCCAATAAGTTTATGACGCGATTTTGCGCCATATGATAAGTTAGCTTACGATAAAACCGTTGGTGGCAACCTCAGCCTCCTCCGATAATTCTAACGGCCGCAGTGTTGTTGTGAGTGTAGTGCGAGGCAGTGGCAATGATCCCGGGGCTCCTGTCTCCTCGGACTTATTGGAACATAATATGTCTGAAGGAGTTAATGGGGACGTAACAGCAGCGATTAACACCTGGAAGGGAAGTACAGGAGTAGAGGAGGAGCCTCAGGGTACCTCCAGGAGCAAGCAGAAAGCGTGGGATACCATCTCGGCGAAGAAAACTCAAGAAAATCTCCTAACCAATGCAGACCAGGTTGCAAAAGCACGCCTCCAGGCAGCCGCCCGTTCGGAGAGTGGCTTGTGGTTACACGCCATCCCCATCCCACCTCTTGGAACTCACTTGGATGCTGAAGCGCTCCGGGTTGCCATCGCGCTCAGAGTGGGTGCGGCAGTTTGTCACCCACACACTTGCAAGTGTGGTGGGTGGATGGATGCTCAAGGTCACCATGCCCTGTCATGTAATTACAACGCAGGCCGCCTGCCAAGACACTCTGCACTAAATGATGTCATAAAACGGGCCCTGCAGAGTGCTAACCGTGCATCAATCCTCGAACCACATGGACTTCACAGAGAAGACGGCAAACGGCCAGAGGGGATGACTACTTTCCCTTACAAGAATGGCCGGTGCCTCGTGTGGGATGCCACATGTGTTGACACTTTCTCCACAACCAACATCGCCAGAAACGCCGACGAAGCAGGTGAAGCCGCCCGGATAGCAGAAAATAAAAAGCGAGAAAAATATCAAGCCATCGCCAGAAATCATCAGTTCGAGCCCTTGGCATTCGAAACTTCAGGAGTCTTCGGCCCTACCACCCTTAAGATGGTGAATGAAATAGGCCGTAAAATCAGAGAAGTTTCAGGAGAACCCCGGGAAACCCTCTGGCTCAAGCAAAGACTAGGGATGGCTATCCTCCGGGGCAATGCCACCAGCGTCATGAGCTCAGTTCGACAGGACTGGGTCATGCCACTGTGTGAGGCCCGGGCAGGAGTGGTGTATCAGTAGTCTTTCCACAGTAGGGTAAAACAAAACATAAACTTTATTTGTATGTAACATGTGTGATGCACATAAATAAAAGGGGATGTGTCGGATGGCTGAAAGCCACAGTTGCTCGCGCGTTTGGGGCTAGCAACACGTATTATGAAAAACATGCATCCTCCTTCATTCACTGTCCCCCCCCTTCACTCACTCAACCCCACAATTTGCCGGAGGATAACAGGTTTTTCACAATACGTAGACGGAGGTCTTTAAAAAAAAAAAAAAATGTCAATCACTATATTGATGCAAATAAACTAAAACTAAAAAAAAAATAATGAAAATAATTGGTGGGTGGTTTCCATAATATTATCCTTATTATAAATAATTTATCAATCTTAAGACACCAAAAAAACAGCAACACATATTCGCTTGCTCGCGATCACATTTCTGGCAATTTTGACTGCCGTGGGATACAAAAATAAGTTGCCCCCCCCTCACCCCCCCGATGGCTTATTGTCATCATCATATATATGTTCCCAGCAGGGGGCAAAAGCAGAATAAAACAAAAACGAAAGCGAAACTACGAGCGTTCGACCTATGTAAACATGACGACCGTAGCCCGGATACTACATCCTTAGAGTTTTTTTAGGGTTATTTAAAGGTATATTATGATGAATTACCGACGGTTTGGACATATATGGCAATGAAGTACTGTACATGACATAACTAATGTATTTGCCTAAATAATATATCGATGGTTTCGACCCGGTGTTAAACTGGATAAATTCCTTACAATTAACTGCCGTCACTCTACTCTCAGGAATCGATCGGACTCCCCACTGTAAAGATCAAAATGGACTATGATTATATACTGTACGTCTTCTATGGTTATTATGGACACTTTTGTTATGAAATGATTCCGTTCATCAGCTTGATTCATATCGTAATTGCAAAGCTTTAAGTTTACTTTGGTCAATATACACTAAATGTAGCCTATATAGAAATGAAGCATATGATGATAGGAACTCAAAACTACCATTACAAATTTGCTACCTATATTGTTGCGTCTCCTGTTTATTGACCTTTACTTTAATTTAAATTATTTAATAAACAAATCGAACTTACTTGGTTTTTTTTTTTAGATATTTTGCCTCGTACTGCCCAGTGGTGTCAAGAGAATATCTTAAGCAGCGAACCGGTGACGTGAGCAGGCTGGTGTTATCCATATGGTCACTATTAATCCAGCTAATATTTAATGTCAAGTCATACTATGATTTTGCTCACTATTATTATATAATTTCCGGTTGTTGTTGTTGTTGTTCCCTAAGCTGCCTGGCCGAACAGCCCCGAGTCCCTGAGAAAGGCCATGGCCACGATCGGGCTTTCCCACAGAGCTCTCATTGAGTGTAGATTGTGTTGTTGGCGTAAGTGGTTGTGTGAAATGCAGTCTTCTATGATGTGTTTAATGGTATGGGGTGCTGTGTTACATCCCGGGCAGGCGTCGACAACGGAGTCATCCAGTCTCTTCTGATAGCTCAGGAGAGCTGGATGGTGTCCGCATCTCAGCCTGGCCAGGTGGACTCTGTCCTCGCGAGGAAGGGAGGATTCGGAAGGATGGATTTCGGGAGGTCGTGCATGCAGCTGCGTGTTGTCTGTGAGTGAGTGGATGGATCGGTGAGAGATATGAGTATGGATGTGCTTCTGGAAGTTGGTTCGGGGTGGGCAGGGAGGGAGAGAGGACAATAATTGTGTGTGATACCGTGTGCTGGGTGTTGTTTTGATATTTCTTGGTGTCTGTGGGTGTGTTGCCATGTAGTTTAGTGGGTGGTCTTGGTTCGTGGAGGCTGCTGCCAGGAATTGAGTGCCTCTCATGTCCAGATGGTCTTTGACTTTGAGAATTTTGGTTTCTTGATGTAGGTGATCTGTGGGTGAAGTAGCATATACTTTCCGGTTTGTTAATATTATCGGTTATACCCGACGATCTTAAGGAACAAAGTCTAATAGTTAATTCACTTCGATTTTCTAAGTATTTTTGTACACTCGGCCGCAATTCCGCGTGGGCCACCTAGTCATAGGGTTTGGGGGGTTAACTGCACCACTACTACTCCTCGATTACGGGATTCCTGTCTTAGGTAATTATTTGTTGTTGATCTTACCTTACTCAAGGGACCCTACAGATGCGCGGATAAGGGATACTTTTCTTATTTTGTCAATTTCATTGTCACCCCCCTATACAATTCTCAGAGTTAAGTCCTAGTTTTGTCCAGCCAGTCCAGTCCAGTCCACAACACTTTGTTTACATGCTAGGCTCCTCCCAGAAGTTCCCGGATGTTCATTAGCCAATGAGAGTCGAGCTTCACCTAGTGATTTATTTTCCCAACAAATTATTATTATCTTTTACAATTGTCTCTTCCAGTGTTTTACATACGGTCTGAATTTATTACTTTCTAATTTTTCTACATTTAGTTTTTGGGATATCGATTTGTAACAATACATTTTAACTTGTACCCACAATGCACTTCGCCTGTGAAGTGTGAGGTCAGTTTCAAACACAACCTCCTGGAAGGCCTCATGCCAGGTTAGTTTCCCTCACATTTAGGGGTATTTTTGGCGGTATTTCTCGAGTATGGCTATTTTTCTTCAATATATAACCGTAAGTAGACCCTTAGGGCTTGCATTACAGGGTCTTTTCCATGTCAAAAAGGCCAATTTCGCCCATTATATAGGGACATATCCTCAGGCCCCCCCCCCCCCACACTCACCTATGTTAATGCTTTGTAAGTGTGTATTTTCTATTTAGAAAGTGAGGAAAGCCCAATTTATTAGCATTTGTATTATTAATTGTAATTCCGATACCTCAACAATCTAGGGGAGAGTTTGGGAATGCGGGGTTTTGGGTGGGGTAAAAATAGGGGTATTATGGGAATAACTCTAAAAATGTAATAAATACAATTGAAAAAACACCAAAATGTTGAAATCCGAGCCAAGTTTTGGCAAAAGTTGGCTCGGATTTGGCCAATTTTCAGAGTCCAATTAGGGCAAAATTGGAAAACAAATTTGGCTCGGATTTCACCCTTTTTCAGCTGAAGAAAACCCCAAAGTGTTGACCAAACTTGGCTGGTGTTTGTCGAATTTTCAGAGTCCAAAATCACAGTAACCTCATTTTGAAAGTTGGTCGGGGTTTTCTTGTTTTTCACTGTTGAAAAACTCAGTAAGGATGTGGTTAACAATAGCCTAACCTAACCTAGTATTATGGGTGGGGGCTGCCGCCCCCACACCCCCGCTAAATCCATGAAATTTGAGCCAAGTTTTGTCATTAACCTAACCAAATAACCTAACCTAGTATTATGGGGTTAACGTTAACCTAACCTAACCTAACCTAACCTAGTATTATGGGTGGGGGCTGCCGCCCCCGCTAAATCCATGAAATCCGAGCCAAGTTTTGTCATTAACCTAACCTAACCTAACCTAACCTAGTATTATGGGGTTAACATTAGCCTAACCTAACCTAACCTAGTATTATGGGTTTTGCCCTTTTTGGACTCTGAAAATTGGCCAAAACTTGGCTCGGATTTCAACATTTTGGGGTTCTTTCAATTTTATTTATTACATTTTTAGAGTTAGGCTATTCCCACTGTCCACAATACCCCTATTTTTACCCCACCCGAAACCCTGCATTCCCAAACTCTCCCCTAGATTGTTGAGGTATCGGAATAACAATTAATAATACAAATGCTAATAAATAGGGCTTTCCTCACTTTCTAAATAGAAAATACGGAAAAACTCCATTTATTGGTCACCAATTTTCCCATGGATTTTTTTATTTTTCTCTGTTAGTTTTCATCAATATATAGTGTTTAGAAATAATTAGAACCCTCGGCGAAACCGTTTTCCCCATTATACAACGATCTTAAGACACGCCACCCGCCACCCGATAGTGGGGAGGGCTATGAAGTACAGGGAAAATGAGGGGTTAAATGCGTAAAACGGCGATACAAACGTATTCAAGCAAAACTTGGCTCGGGTTTGAAGGTATTTCAAAGGCCTAAAACCCAATATTTCAAAAACCCGAGCCAAGTTTTGGCCAAAGCTGGCTCGGATTTTGCGAGTTTGTAGACAACAAAATGACAGTAACCTCATTTAGAAATTTGGCTCAGGTTTCCCAAAATTGCAAACCCATAAAACCCGAATTTTGGAAAACCCGAGCCAGCTTTTGGCCAAAGCTGGCTCGGATTTTGCGAGTTTGTAAACAAACAAATGACAGTAACCTCCTTTAGAAATTTGGCTCAGGTTTCCCAAAATTGCAAAGCCATAAAACCCGAATTTTGGAAAACCCGAGCCAGGTTTTGGCCAAAGCTGGCTCGGATTTTGCGAGTTTGTAGACAAACAAATGACAGTAACCTCATTTAGAAATTTGGCTCAGGTTTCCCGAAATTGCAAAGCCATAAAACCCGAATATTGGAAAACCCGAGCCAAGTTTTGGGAAAAGTTGGCTCTGATTTTGCGAGTTTTAAGAGTAAACAAATTACACTAACCTAAATTTCGATTTTTGGCTCATGTTAAGCTATCATAGTGTTTACAAGCCTATACCCCTTTGAAAGGACATTAGCCTAACCTAACAACCTTACCTAACCTATCCTAGTATTATGGGTGGGGGCTGCCGCCCCCACACCCCCGCTATTTGCATCTTTGACAGATTGTTTGTGTATTTGTCTGTGAAAAGGGGGTAATTGTTTAGTGTATGGCCTGCTAAAGAAAATGGATTTTTGAGCACAGACTAAACCAAATGTTCACTACTGTATTTACATAGCTGGTCATTAACCTAAGGTAACCTAAGGTAACCTAAGGTAACCTAAGGTAACCTGGGCATCCTGGGGTCTGCTGCCCCCAGACCCCCACTGGTCTTGGGATGAAAAGTGATAAAAAACACATATCTCTTACCTCATTATTCAAAGTTTTGTATTTGGTTTAATATACACTTCCCAGGTCATTTGAACAGTTCTATTGCTTCTATGTATCATATAATACACCATAGAATACGTTTTTAATAACTAGAAAAAAAGAGGACTTCGATTAAAAAATTACGGAAATACCTTAAAACACGAGCCAAGTTTTGCTTACATAATTTTGTTTTCGCCGTTTTTAAACCCGCGAAAATATGAAAGCGTAATTGCATACCTTATTGAGATGTGGAGGGAGTAGGTGGGGAAGAGATGCGTCCACGTTTTCGACGAGGAGTTACGACGAGTAGTGGTTTTATTTCAAAACCAATAATGACCGCATCGCCACTGGTCTGCCGGTTCATAATAGTAACATTCGTTTGAGCAGAGTTTGCAGGAAACAGAGGTAGGCAAACAACCATGGTCAGTAAAAACCTTAAGCTGCACTATTGTTACTTGTAGTGTCAATAATCACTGAATGTGGGAGGGGTGAACAACCATTACAAGTGGCGTCCATGACTAAAGTGAGGAGAGACTTAAATGAAGGTGTGTATCTGTGATTGGTTCAGTGCAATGACGTAATCAAGGTCAATAAACTCACCTGATCGGTTGCTGGTTGTATGCGTGACGGAATCTATGAGTTTAATGACGTGGTCAGAAAAACCCCCCAATAAGAATCCAGAAGTGTCTCGTGACGTATTGCGCAGGAGTTAGGAAATGAAACTCAGTATTTCCAATGAGGATTGGCAGATGGCGTGATAGTATTACAAAAGTTGAAGGATAAAGCTCTCCAGTTCACGAAAAAATGGCGTCGCTGAAAGCCGCGCCGTCTATAAGAGGTATTGACAACCGTTTTACGGTAGGTAGACATGTTGTTACCGTTTTTTTTAATAGGTTTTGCCGAGGGTTGAAACTAATTTTAATATGATGTTTAGAGCATATAGATTCCATATCTGTCTTCAAATATGTCAAAATAATTGGTGACCAATAAATGGTGTTATACTGAAAATACACACTTACAAAGCATTAACATACGTGAGTGTGGGGGGGGGGGGGGCCTGAGGATATGTCCCTATATAATGGGCGAAATTGGCCTTTTTGACATGGAAAAGACCCTGCAATGCAAGCCCTAAGGGTCTACTTACGGTTATATATTGAAGAAAAATAGCCATACTCGAGAAATACCGCCAAAAATACCCCTAAATGTGAGGGAAACTAACCTGGCATGAGGCCTTCCAGGAGGTTGTGTTTGAAACTGACCTCACACTTCACAGGCGAAGTGCATTGTGGGTACAAGTTAAAATGTATTGTTACAAATCGATATCCCAAAAACTAAATGTAGAAAAATTAGAAAGTAATAAATTCAGACCGTATGTAAAACACTGGAAGAGACAATTGTAAAAGATAATAATAATTTGTTGGGAAAATAAATCACTAGGTGAAGCTCGACTCTCATTGGCTAATGAACATCCGGGAACTTCTGGGAGGAGCCTAGCATGTAAACAAAGTGTTGTGGACTGGACTGGCTGGACAAAACTAGGACTTAACTCTGAAAATTGTATAGGGGGGTGACAATGAAATTGACAAAATAAGAAAAGTATTCCTTATCCTCGCATCTGTAGGGTCCCTTGAGTAAGGTAAGATCAACAACAAATAATTACCTAAGACAGGAATCCCGTAATCGAGGAGTAGTAGTGGTGCAGTTAACCCATGTTTTCTTTCTGGCCACAGGTAATTTAGAATCTTGATAATGATATTACCAATCTTAATGAATCCTGATCAATGTAATCAATATCCCACCGACTCAGTATTAACTGTGACTCTCATGCTTGAGGTAAGTCATCCACAGATCGACATATTTTGACACTACAAAGGTAACTCATCTAAATAATAATAGTTTACTACTTCTGTTAATCTAATTTATCCCTAGTTTGTAGTTTGCTAACAAAAGGTGTATGTTATATATTATATAGTATGACCTGTACTATTATTTTATTCATACCAATAAAGTGGGTGGAGAGAGAGAGAGAGAGAGAGAGAGAGAGAGAGAGAGAGAGAGAGAGAGAGAGAGAGAGAGAGAGAGAGAGAGAGAGAGAGAGAGAGAGAGAGAGAGAGAGAGAGAGAGAGAGACTTTTCAGTTACTGAAAGAGGGAATCTACTGTTCATTAGGAATTAGTTTCGGGAACATTATTGTATGAACAAGTAAAAGTAAATAAGTTTAACATTCGTCACTGTATGTTATAGAACGTCACCTCCTCCCATTGTGTCCTACCCTTTTAACACTACGACAAGCTCCCTCCCTTCCCATCAAGCTGCGCCATCTATGGGGCAAAATCTTCGATTGATTCAGGGAGGGGAGTGTGAGATCTTACTATATTCAGAGCGAACAAACTACACAACGGATTTACCCAAACCCTACGACTAGGTGGCCCACGCGGAATTGCGGCCGAGTGTACGTCTTATCACTGTGGAATTCAACCGGCGACTGGCTCCTATTCTGAGCAGTATAGTACCTTGGAAAATGGCGGAGTAATATCAAAGTAGTGCCCACGATTCTAGTTCTTCATTTTCTTATTATTATAGTTATGCTTTGTACAAAATAAAATTATCAAATATACTACAACTAGCTATATTATGTTAGCTAAATGTAAACCCATTAATTATTATACAGTTTTAATAGACATATTTACAAAGCTTAGCAGCAATTTCATTCCAGAAAGTATCATTCAAACCCTAATGCTTCATTACGCTACCGAGTACGGTAAGCTAATGTCTCGTGGCTATAATCTGTGGGATATTTTCTACCGTTTGCTTGGGAAACAGATTAACTTACTAATGTAGTAATTTATAATTTACAGTTGGTCAAAGTTCCAGCTGACCCACCCTCGCTCTGGGGCTCGCAGAATGATCTGGCAATACTGGTGTAGGAAGGAGGTGTCTTACAAAGATTGGGATTGGTAGATCTGATTTCGGCTATATCATTGTTAGAACATATACTAAACAAGGGAAAGTAAGGCTATCTCAAATAGAAATGCATACATCGCTATGTATGATCCCGAACATTCACCCAAAGTTCGTAGATTTGCTTAAATTTTCAAGTTATTATATCCACTGATTGGCAACGCATATAAAATCTGCTGGCTGTCACAAGATACTTTACTCGATTTTTAGGAATACATATATCTGTTTTATTGGTGGCTCCTTAATGAAGGAGCATTTAGTTTTCACAACGTGAACATTACATAGTCTAATTTTCAGTAATATACAGGACAGACACAGGTAACACATTAATGGCAAGTGGTATCCCTGCACCACTACACCAGTATTGCCAGCTAATTCTGCGAGCCCCAGAGCGAGGGTGGGTCAGCTAGAACTTTGACCAACTGTACACCCTATGTGGTGGATTGTGTTCTTTTATTTATACGTTATTATTTTGCTTAAGCGTTGTTTCCACATAGCGATTTTGATTAGTTTTTTCTTTTTACTGTGTTCGTCCAAGTTTTGGTTTGTTTATTTTGTAAGTTTTACATTATAAATGCAACCATCCCGAGTGTCCTGGAACCTTTAAGGGTAGGTATTTGCTTTTTCTGGACCTCTTTCTCCCTCATGCTTTGTCCCATTATCTATGAATTTTTTAGACGTTCACCCCATTAGTTTGGCGATTTGAAGAACTTTCGTCCAATTTCTGTCAATATTAAGACCTTTTGTTCCATTTAGGTGTTGATTTTTTCCTGGCGAGCGATAGCGTGACTAATTTAGTAGGAACTGGCCTTTGGCCGGGAAATTTGTCTACCGACAAATGTAAAATTTACCTTGAAGGGAGGTCTTAGGGGTGTTTTTAAAAAGTTTGATAAGGTCTAGAGAGCAAACAAGAAGAAAATAAAAAAATATTAAGAAAACTAATATATAGTAGAATAAAATCCCCTTAACCTCTTTAGAACCGAGTTGTCTTTGTCATTATAATCTGGATATCATTATACGATTTTATCCAGCTTAGGGAGGATGTGTAGCAATTAAAAGTCTTCAAACCATCTGGATTATCCATTTTAACTACCACGGTTTACTCCAAAGCTGCATAAAATCGTCTAAATATAGCTGGAATAACTAAAAATACATCCTCGGTAAGGAAGGGGTTAATGATTGTTCCCTCAGTGCACAGTACCAGCAGCAGGGGTGAGGGTGTGTCTCACCTGCCTCTCTGTTATGTAGGTAGCACTGCCTCACCGCATTAATGAGGGCCCACCTGCTTTTTTTATCTTTCTCTCATTTTCTTTCTTTCTCTGGCTTGTATCCATTCGGCCCCATTCAGCCAACTGTTTTAAGACGTTTATCCCCATCCAGGTGACGATTTCTTCCTGGCAAGCGATAGCGAGCCAGCATTGTATGGAGAAATCCGGTTTCGCCGGAGACATTTTTCTATCGCAAAATGTACAAATTTAGCTTGCTGTCAAGAAAAATATATATATATGCTGGCTCGCTACCGCTCGCCAGGAAAATATTGACACCTGGATGGGGGTAAAAGTCTTCAAACAGTAGGCTGAATGGGGCCAAATTGATACAAGCCAAAGAAAGAGGGAGCGAAAGAGAAAACAAAAGCGAGGTGGGCTCCCTTAAAGGATCTACACGTTTTCCAAGACATATGAGAGTGTTGGCTAAATTATGAAATGTACCATCTTATATGTATAATTCTCCTACTCGACGAGACAGAGAAAGGAGCGAGAGAACGCGAAAGTGGTACCGGACCCTGAGAATAGAAACTTTAAATGTTGTTTCTATCAGGCTCTGTCTCGTGTTGGCCACCCCCAGCAATGGGGTATGTGCCTGAGTAAATACATACATACATACATACATACATAATTATATACATACATAAATACACATCCATTGATATATAGAGAGACGAAGATGACAATGATTGGGGAGAGTAAAGCCGGAGTCACACGGGCCATTTTTCGAGCAATTTTTACGGGCAATTCTGGTCTGGAATTTTACAATTGTATTCTTTATCAGAATTCAGCCGCCTAACATAATCTACCTTCAGTCTAGTTACCGATACCAGTTCGAAAAAGTCCCGAAATTATACGAGAAAAAACTTGGTCATGGAAAATTGACAGAAAAAGCGCTCGTGTGACAGCGGCTTAAAAGAATCAACTATGCACAAATAAGAGGAAAGAACAAAGAGACTGGAAAGGAAAAGTAAAAGCCTAACCTCGTACCAAGTCGTCAGTTCCAGGCTGTTAGCGGAGAGAGCAGCAAATGGCCACCATCTTTACCACCACCACCACCGCCGCCGCCGCCGCAGTCTATTCCAGGATAAACATAAGAGAAAGTTTACCTCTGTGTAACTGTCTTGATAGCGTAATGCATAGTGCCCGGAATTTCGATGTGAGTATCCTGGGTTCGAGTCCTCGGAGTGCCACATGTATTTGTTGATTTCATTAGTTGAGTTTAGATGTGAAGTTAGTTGGTGAAAATTAAATAAAAATTATATTTCCTCGAATTTAGACATATTAATTCATATGTTCAGGCCATTATTAAGTAACACCCCGTTCTTAACATTAATCATCACTTACAAACCCCAATGCACTTGAATAAACTAAGGAAAGCATAATATGGTCCTCCCGGGATTCGAACTCGGGACACCACACCCAGAACATAAGCATCTAAACCATTACACCACCAATACAGTTAAAGGATGAGTACCATTAACATTTTCTATTGAATACGCAGATTATAATTTGCATGTTTTAGAAATAATTCAATACAGACTTCCTGAGTGGATGGGCTATCATTAACCCCTTCTGTGCCGACAACGTCTCTCTAGTATTATTCTAGCTATATTTAGACTACTTTATGCAGTTTAGGAAGGATCTCTAGTAATAATAAGGCTTCAAACTATCTCAATCAACCCCTTTAACTAGCACGGATCCTACCTAAACAGCACAAAATCGTCTATATGTAGCTAGAATTAAATTGTAAAAACGTCGTCGGTACAGAAGGGGTTAAACGATTGTATTCAGCTTAGGAAAGACCTGCGGCAGTCTGAAGGATAATACATATGATTTTGACCCCTTACATTCCTAAAAAATCCTTCGTAATCTGCATAAAATCGTCTAATGATAGCCAGAATAAAATAGAGAAAGGCCTAATTGGATCCGGAAATAGAGAAAGGCCTAATTGGATCCGGAAATAGAGAAAGGCCTAATTGGATCCGGAAATGGTTAAGCTAGCGATAAATAAGTGACATCCATCTTAAGGGGCGTCACCGGCTTTTTTTAATCTTTCTCTTCTTCTCTCTCTTTTCCTGGCTTGTATCCATTCGGCCCCATTCAGCCAACGGTTTTAAGACGTGTATCCCCATCCAGGTGTCGATTTTTTCCTGGCGAGCGATAGCGAGCCAGCACTGTATGGAGAAATCCGGCTTCACCGGAGAAATTTTTCTATCGAAAAATGTACAAATTTAGCTTGCTATCAAAACAAAATTATATATATGCTGGCTCGCTACCGCTCGCCAGGAAAATATTGACACCTGGATGGGGGTAAACGTCTTAAAACAGTAGGCTGAATGGGGCCGAATGGATACAAGCCAAGGAGAGAGGGGAGATAAAGTGAAAAAAGCGAGGTGGGCTCCCTTAATTACTCCGCTAGTACAAATATAGTGTTGTCAATTATGGTGATCATGGTGGAAACTTGGCATCAATATAGGCAGATACATAGCAGTTTCCTATGTTAAGGGGAGACAGACCGTTTTTCTGGACCTCCATCTCCCTAATGTTTAGCCCCACTACTTTCGAGATTTTAAGACGGTGGCTCCATTAGTTTTGGGTTATTTATGACCTTTCACCCCATTTCTTTGTCAATATTAGGACCCTTCGTGCCATTTAGGTGTATATTTTTTCCTGGCGAGCGAAAGCGAGCCTGTAATTTTAGGAGGAATCGGCCTTTGGCTGGGACATTTTTCTATCGAAAATGTACAAATCTATCTTCAAGGGGGGGTCTAGGGGGTGTTTTTCTAAGCTTGGTGGAGATCTAGGGAGGAAACTAAAAAAATATATGAATACATTAATGAATCGACCAAACAAGCAGCCACTGTCCCCTTAAGTATTTAAAGACAATGCCAATCGAGTATATTTTCTGTCAGATAAAAAAATAAAAAAATAAACATGGGTTCCAATTAAATTAACTCAAAACAGTCGTGAAAGTATACAGACGGATACAGACTATTAACACACATACCGAAGCCACTCCAACAGCTTCCTCTATCTACAACACCCCTTCTCTGCTAGCTACACTCTCCCAGCCGTACGGTCCTAGTGTAATGTCTGATGGCGTTAACCCCTTCTGTACCGGCGACTTCTTTTTACTTTTGATTTTGGCTACTGTTAGTCGATTTTATGCAGTTTAAATAGGGCCTACAGCAATTAAAAGGCTTCCAACTATCTCACTTAACTCTTTCTACTACTTCAGATCCTTATTAAAATGCACAAAATCGTCTAAATATAGTTAGAATATATTTTAAAAGACGTCGCCAGTACAGAAGGGGTTAATGGGTTTCCAAATGTAAGCTCCCGATCTTCAAGAATATACGCCCTTGTTTGTTAGAAAGGGAGGATGAACACCGTGCCAGAAATGTCAATAATCCAGCTCTGTTATCATTATATAGTCATATCAGTTTGATCTAGCCTATGTTGCAGATACAGTATGTACACAGTACTTCCTATATTCAAGAACTCACCCTCTGGCTGGTCATTATATATGCATTTCCAGGTTACTGTGTCTTTTAACTCCTCTACTACAAGACTATCTTCTGCACTGTTTAACTCTTTCTCTCTCTCATATATAATATACCAGCTGAACTACCCGGCACTGCCCGGGGGAAAATCAAAGTATGGGCTGTCTATCTTGGGGGGTGGGGGGGGGGGGGTCCGACCCCCGAGGGGTGAGGGTACAAAAAAAAAAAAGCTTAAAACCTATTCTGGCACCCCCTTAGTATGCATGTCATGTGTTGGCTCTCCATCTTGAAAACTGGGAGAGTTAGGGAGGGTCTCTGCCTCCTAAAAACACAAGGATTTGTGGGGTGCCCTTTAGCCACTTCTGCACTACTCGGTTGGTGTAGATGGGCAAGTTGTTGCGGTCAAGCTTGATGGGGTAAGGCTCAGGAATGGCTATGACATGCACTGTGGGCAGCATCTCTTCCTCCAAAATGCTAATACATAGATCACTGGACAGCCGGCCCTCCACCTTCACTAGTTCGCCTGGATTGTGGACCAGCTCCAGAAGCAAAGTTCAACTCAGCAACTTCTGTGCTGCTCTCTAATGTTTTTAGTGACATATCAGACGTTGGGCTCCTGTCAGCATTGCCTTGCACCTACCTCAACGGAGGACACATTTTTCATGTCCGAGTATAATACATTCCTCCAATCCTCTTCTCCCATTGTCAGGTGTTTCAAGGCAAATCCGAAACGGGCCTCTTTGTTGGCCTCGGTCAGACTCTGTGAACACGGACGTGGGCGTGTTGTCTGTTCTTCAGAGCTCTCTCAATGCATACCCTCTCCCTTGTGATCAGTGCGAGGCACCCGCTTTTCAACATAGTCCCACTCCTATTCTTTCCAGCTCTCCAACCCAAGAATTTGCAATTTTCTATTTTTTTTTCTACTTAACAATTGAACTCTGGAACTCTCTCCCTCAATCAATCTTTCCATCCTCCTATGACTTGAACTGCTTTAAACTTCGTGTGTCCAGGCAGTTTGACCTCTACGTCCCTTGATTTTGGCTCTGTCACTCTTTTGGCTTTGAGGGAGACAGTCCGAGACACTCGACACAAGCAGCTTGCCCTTTGGGTCCTTCATTCACCTACCAACAAATCTCACATGCCTGCTTAAAGATATATAAACCGAACAGTTCTCATGTCGGCAGGTGAAGCTAACTACTGTAGGCTATAGACCAGTTTGATTGAGAGTGATTTGATTAACCCTTACAGTACCAGCGACGTCTTCTTTATTATATTTTGGCTACTATTAATCGACAATATTCAGTTAGGAAGGATCTCTAGCAATAAAAAGGCTTGAAACTCTCTCAACATACCCTTTTAACTACCACAGAACCTTCCCAAGCTGCATAATATCGTTTAAACATAGCTACAATAAAATCTCACACACGTCGCTAGTACTCAAAGGGTTAATTGTGTGTGTAAGGCCTGCACAAGCCGTCAGTCCACTCACACACACAAACACTCAAGCAGGAATGTCCAGTTTTTAGATTGGCAAACTAATTATGGAGTATGTGTAAGCATTGAGCCAGATAGGTTAAGGGGGTGATTTTTGTTTTCTCTCCTTTTTCTTTCTTTCTGGGTAGTAGTCATTCGACCCCATTCAGCTTTCTGTTTTAAGACGTTTATCCTCATCCAGGTGTCGATTTACACCTGGCGAGCGATAGCGAGCCAGCATATTTTGGATTATGTTTTAGACAGCTGACTTAATATGCAAATTTTTCGGTAGAAAAACGTCTCCAGCGAAGCCGGATTTCTCCATACAATGATGGCTCGCTGTCGCTCGCAAGGACACAATCGATACCTGAATGGGGAGAAACGTCTTAAAACAATAGGCTGAATGGGGCCGAATGGATAAACCCAGAGAGAAAAAGCAGGTCAGTCCCCTTAACTTCACTTTTCCTTCCATGCTGTACAATATATTCTCTCTCTCTCTCTCTCATTGTATTGTTATGCCCCTTGCACTCTGCCCTTTCTCTTGCTATTCAGTCGTTATTTCAGCTAAACTATTATTCCTTACTCCTACTCAACTCCTCTTTTCAATTGCCTTTCTCAGTGCGTCATATATCAAAATGCATGATTTCCATCCCCTTGATATCATTTGGCATATCCCAGTTCTCCTCCCCTTATATAATCCTTTATACATGTCTGTCTAAGCATAAAGGTTGTTCGCATGTGTGGGGAGGATCCTCTCACAGCACTTCTCGACAAAGTAGAAGAGAAAGCCTTTCGTCTCATTAACTCAGTCCACTCACTGACTCTTGGCAATCTCTCTCTCTCTTCGCCGCAGTGTTGCATTTTACTCTCTATTCTACCGCTATTACAATAATCAATGTTCCTCAGAGCTCGCTCAGTGTATACCACCTCCTCTACATAGAGTACGTAGCACCCGTCGTGCAACACAATCCCATCCCTACTCTGTGCACCTCTCCAATCCAAGAGTGAAACGATATTCCCAAACTTTCTTCTATTCAACAGCTGAGCTCTGGAACTCTCTCCCTAAATCCATCTTCCCCTCATCCTATAACTTAAATTGCTGCAAACTCCATGTGTCCAGGCATTTTGGCTCGAACATTCCTTGATTTTGGCTCTGTCACTCTTTCAACTCTGGGGGAGGCACTCGTCACAGGCAGCTCTGCCTTTTGTCTCCTTCATCCATATAGAAAAATAAAAAAATAAAAAAATAATAAAACAAATAAAATGCCTAGTATGGACCAAGGTGTCTGTGTAATATATACCGCATCTTACCTTATGGAACTTTATTCATTCAGATAAAAAAAAAAAAAAAAAAAAAAAAAAAAAAAGATAGTTCATTATTATCCCCTCCAAGCTGCACCCCCCCCCATAGCAACTTTCCTTCCCAGACTTGAACACTCTGGCACCAAGATACTCTCAGATCTCCTTTGACCTAGTCTCAAAATCTTTTAAGGGGCTACACTCGCTTTTTCTTGACCCCCCTTCTCCCTCATGTTTAGCATATTAGTTTTGAGGTTTTCAGACATTCGTTCCGTTAGTTTGGCAATTTTGAGACCTTTCGCCTCATGTTTTTGTCAAAATTAAGACCTTTCGTGTCCTTTAGATGTCGATATTTTCCTGGCGAGCGTGAGCAAGCCTCTAATTTTAGGAGGAACCGGCCTTCGGCCGGGAAATTTTTCTATCGAAAAATTTACAAATTTATCTTAAAAGGGGGTCTAGGGGGTGTTCTTCTAAGCTTGATTGAGGTCTAGCGAGGAATCTAAACAAATAAATGAATACATATACTGTATATAGAGAGACGAAAAACCAAGCACTACCCCCTTATAACTGTCATACCTTTCCTGGGGTTTACTCTCATATCCTTCACCCCTTCCCTGCCACGCTTCGGCATTTATATTATATTATCGTTTCTCTCGATCTTTGAATTAATTCCATTTTTAACTCTCTCAATATCTACTATGCAATACTCTGCTTATTTCTGGTTATTATTAGACGATTGTATTTAGATTATGGCGGGTAGATGGCAGTCAGAGGGTTGATTATGGAGGGTAGATGGCAGGCAGAGGGTTGATTATGGAGGGTAGATGGCAGGCAGAGGGTTGATTATGGCGGGTAGATGGCAGGCAGAGGGTTGATTATGGAGGGTAGATGGCAGGCAGAGGGTTGATTATGGAGGGTAGATGGCAGGCAGAGGGTTGATTATGGAGGGTAGATGGCAGGCAGAGGGTTGATAATGGAGGGTAGATGGCAGTCAGAGGGTTGATTGGGACAGTCTTTACCCTTTTAACTCGCACAGATCCTTCCTAAGCTGAATTAAATCGTCTAATGATAGCCAGAATAAACTGTTAAAACGCGTCATAATCCTCAAAGGGCTAATAATGGCGATACAGAGATATAGAGAGTTTAATCAATCAATAGTAACTTCTAGGTATTTTATTAATTAACCCTTTGAAACTCTGACGCGTTTTAGCAGTTTATTTTGGCTATCATTAGACGATTTTATGCAGCTTAGGAAGTATCTGTGGGTATTAAAAGGGTAAATACTATCTCAATCAACCCTTTGACTTCCATATACCGTTACTAATCTGAATAAAATTGTCTAATAATAGCTAGAAACAGAACAGAAACGCGTATTGGAGCTTGAAAGGGTTAACATTTGATGATATCTAATGTCTAGTGAACTCCCTATAATTCTTTCAGTAATATTACACATTTAATTATCTTCTGGGTCTCAATAGACTTTAAGGGGAGGCAGTTGGTTTTTCCAGTTCTCCTCCTCCCTCGTGTTAAGCCCCATTTGTTTTGAGATTATAAGACGTTCGGCCCATTAGTTTGGCGATTTTAACACCTTTTGCAACATTTTCGTTGTCAATTTTAAGACCTTTCGTGCCATTTAGGTGTCGATTATTTCCTGGCGAGCGAAAGCGAGCCTGAAATTTTAGGAGGAATCGGCCTTCGGCCGGGACATTTTTCTAACGAAAAATTTACAAATTTGTCTTAAAGGGGGTCTAGGGGGTGTTTTTCTAAGCTTGATGGAGGTCTAGCGAGAACACTAAACAATAAAGGAATACATGAATTAATAGAAAAAAAAAGGTCTGGCTCCCCTTAATTAATTTCGGGTAAGGAAAGATTTCTAAGGATCTAAGGGATGTAGCGTCCCTGCTTACCATCCCAGCAGTCTCGCATTCAATCTCCCGCTCAGGTTGAACATATTTTCTGGGATATAGCCGGCGATTACAGTCTCTCCTTGAGCAAGGGAGATGGGTAATAGTGTAAGGTTGATTTAAGAAGGTCAAGCACTTGTGAATCCCCGAAGGAGGAGATGCGGGCGCTGTATAAGTAACCAAACGATTATTATTATTATTATTATTAGTATAGCAGTTCTGCCGAGAACTGCCCCACGGCCCATCCTTTGGTCTCTCCACCAAACTTGGTCAATGGCTACTTTGAGGAAGTGAGTTCCAGAGAGATGGATAAGACAATTATTAGAGGTAGCCTAGTGATTGAATAGACCTGGAAAATGAGTAGTCAACGCCTCTGATTATATGTAGGCCTAACCTCCTTTACCTAAGCCAATAATAAGACTACGCACTTTTAACTGGTTATGTATATAATACACACACAGAGAGAGAGAGAGAGAGAGAGAGAGAGAGAGAGAGAGAGAGAGAGAGAGAGAGAGAGAGAGAGAGAGATAATACACACACAGAGAGAGAGAGAGAGAGAGAGAGAGAGAGAGAGAGAGAGAGAGAGAGAGAGAGAGAGAGAGGAGAGAGAGAGAGAGATAATACACACACAGAGAGAGAGAGAGAGAGAGAGAGAGAGAGAGAGAGAGAGAGAGAGAGAATCACTTCTCTCCCGGGTCAATATTGACTAAACCTGAGCTGATACTCGACCTTGTTTGATGTTTGTGAATGTGTGGCAGGTAGAGTCGACCCAGTATTGATGGAGCCCCTTACCGGTGCTTAAGGGGGGTCACCTGTTTTTTTTCTCTCTCCAGGTTGTATCCATTCGGCCCCATTCATCCTACTGTTTTAAGACGTTTATCCTCATCCAGGTGTCGATTTATACCTGGCGAGCAATAGCGAACCACCATATTTTGGATAATGCGTTTGACAGCTGGCTAAATTTGTACGTTTTTCGATAGATTTTTTTTTCCCGGCGAAGCCGGATTTCTCCATAAAATACTGGCTTGCTATCGCTCGCCAGGAAAAAATCGACACCTGGATGGGGATAAATGTCCTAAAACAGTAGGCTAAATGGGACCGAGTGGATACAACCAAGATAGAGACAAAAAGCAGGTCACTCCCATTAAGACAATGGCTGACTGTGAAGTAAGGGAATAGTTTGGTGAGGGGTGATGGTAGTTTGGTGATGGTAGTTTGGTGATGGTAGTTAGGTGATGGTAGTTGGCAATGGCAGTTAGGTGATGATAGTTTGGTGAGGGGTGATGGTAGTTTGGATGGTAGTTTGGTGAGGGGTAATGGTAGTTTGGTGAGGGGTAATGGTAGTTTGGTGAGGGGTGATGGTAGTTTGGTGAGGGGTGATGGTAGTTTGGTGAGGGGTGATGGTAGTTTGGATGGTAGTTTGGTGAGGGGTAATGGTAGTTTGGTGAGGGGTGATGGTAGTTTGGATGGTAGTTTGGTGAGGGGTAATGGTAGTTTGGTGAGGGGTGATGGTAGTTTGGATGGTAGTTTGGTGAGGGGTAATGGTAGTTTGGTGAGGGGTGATGGTAGTTTGGTGAGAGGTAATGGTACTTTAGTGAGGGGTGATGGTAGTTTGGATGGTAGTTTGGTGAGGGGTAATGGTACTTTGGTGAGGGGTGATGGTAGTTTGGTTAAGTTACTGATAATACATTTATAAAACAATATATAGGACTTAGTAAACAAATAGTATTCTATAAGCCAGCGACACTCATATAAGCCAGCGACACTCATATAAGCCAGCGACACTCATATAAGCCAGCGACACTCATATAAGCCAGCGACACTCATATTGAACACAACAAATAGTATTCTATAAGCCAGCGACACTCGTATTGAATACAACAAATAATTGGGAATCGTTCATAGGCAATGGCGTCTTTCAGTTATCTATTTTCTATTCACTATAATCCATTGTCTAGACACAATTTTAATGTTGAACTCTAACAAGTGTAAAGTGACACAATATTCGTTATTTTCATTATATGTGCAAGACAAAAGGCAGGTTACCTGTAACGAGTTTCTTCCCCAAAGCCAAAAGAGTGGCTGAGCCAAATTCAAGGGACTTTTGGGTCAAAATGCCTGGATACACGAACTTTAACGCAGCTTAAGTCATAGGATGAAGGAAAGAGTGATTGAGGGAGAGAGAGTTCGGCAAGAGTTGTGTTATCCGGCGTAGGCTATCACAGTATCACCTACCTAGCTCTGACCGGGTATATCGATCCTAGTGTTTACTATACCCCTTTGAAAGGACATCAGCCTAACCTAACCTTACCTAACTTATCCTAGTATTATGGATGGGGGCTGCCGCCCCCAAACCCCCGCTGTTTGACATCAACTTAGGTGTTTACACGACGTACACAACTAATTCCGAGAGTTCCAGAGTTCACTTGTTGAGTAGAAGAATGACTGCGAAAATTTAGCAATTCTTGGGTTGGAGATCTGGACAGAATAGGAGTGAGACTGTCTTGAAAGGCGGGTGCCTCATATTCGCCGCATGGAGGGGGCATACAAAGGAAGCAATTCACTTAGTCAAATGTGAATATTTTCATATTTACATAAAACACAATTTAATTCAAAGTCAATGTTCTAAGTTAGAATAGTTTATGAACATACAGTACATACAGTACATACGCATATGAACCTAAAATAATTAAGTCGAACAACAAAATTACGATGATATTCAGTTAAATTCAGATTATCACCAACCCACCAATTAATTTACAAATAAACTTAATTGATGAAATCAATGAAACTAATGAATACATGTGGTACTCCAAGGATTCGAACCTCGGATACTAACACCAAAATGCCGCGCACTAACCATTATGCTATCAAGACATAAACAAAAAATACGATATGCTGATTGTCTTACAATAAAATCACTTGTGAACATTCAGGTTTGCTAGAATATGAATTGGGTAAATCTACAGTTATACTACCCCTCCCCCACTACACCCTACCACCTCTCCCCTTCAAAACACGCCTTTTAGCGTGTTTTTGGATGGTTCAGCAGATACGGAAACTGGAAAAAAAGTATTTTGATAAAAATGTATCACCAACCAGATAAGAGTTTTTCAGGTAATTTGTTGTTGTTTTTTATTTTTTATTTGATATACAGTGTTGTTTAATACCGAGGACCGTCACATTTTAGTATTTTTAACATTAGCATAACCTAACCTAACTTAACCTAACCTAACCGAAAACTAACCTGTCTCGCGACCGGTCTAAACCCAGCTCATGTTCCCTGTTTATGGGTGTGCGACGGTCTAAACCCAGCTCACGTTCCCTGTTTATGGGTTCGCGAAGGTTTGTAATACTTCAATGTATCTATTTCAAGTCAAATATACATTTCCGCGCATCATCAAACCATACTAAGTCTACTACTAATAATATTAACCCTTTAGTACCAACAGAATAGCGACAAAATAGGGGTAGTATAACTGTAGATTTATCATGAATTGTAACTATAATAATAGAAAGAAACGTTGATAGTCAAAGGGTATAAAATAATCTTTTAGACAGTTATTTAAGGGGGGTGACCTGCTTTTTGTTATTTCTGTCCTTTTCTCTCTTTCTCTGGCTTGTATCCATTCGGCCCCATTCAGCCAACTATTTTAAGACGTTTATCCCCATCTAGGTGTCGATTTCTTCCTGGCGAGCGATAGCGAGCCAGCATTATATGAAGAAATCCGGCTTCGCCGGAGACATTTTTCTATCGAAAAATGTACAAATTTAGCCTGCTGTCAAACAAAAATAAAAAATATGCTGGCTCGCTACCGCTCACCAGTAAGAAATTGGCACCTGGATGGGGATAAACGTCTTAAAACAGTAGGCTGAATGGGGCCAAATGGATACAAGCCAGATAAAGATAGAAAAGGACAGAACAAAAACAGGTCACCCCCCTTAATGCAGCTACTAGAAAAATAAAATGCACTAGCTATTAAATGCACTAGCTATTAAATGCACTAGCTATTAAAGGCACTAGCTATTAAAGGCACTAGCTATTAAAGGCACTAGCTATTAAAGGCACTAGCTATTAAAGGCACTAGCTATTAAAGGCACTAGCTATTAAAGGCACTAGCTATTAAAGGCACTAGCTATTAAAGGCACTAGCTATTAAAGGCACTAGCTATTAAAGGCACTAGCTATTAAAGGCACTAGCTATTAAAGGCACTAGCTATTCACATACACCTATTATGCAATATAATTCTTAACCCCTTCTGTACCGGTAACGTCTTTTAAATTTTCTTGTAGCTACCATTAGACAATTGTATTCAGTTTAACAAGGACCTCCAGCAGTTAACAGGCTTCGAGCTATCACACTTAGCCCTTTTAACTAGCACAGGTCCTTCTTAAACTGCACAAAATCGTCTAAATATAGCTAGAAGAAAATTAAAAAGACGTCGCCGGTAAAGAAGGTGTTAATCTAGAACAAAATATGACACGATACTATAGAAAGGGACTTACGGGTTAACGGGGAAGCAAAACAGATCACAGGACGCCGTGTAATTAACTGTCTTCGTGGCGCAATGCATAAGTGTTGATTTTCGGTGTGAGCGTCCTGGGTTCGAATCCCCGGACTGCCACATGTGTTTGTTAATTTCATTAATCGAGTTTAGGAGTAAAGTTGGTTGGTGGAGAGAACATAATAATATTTGGGTTAGGTAGTTAAAATAGGACTTCAGATCGGGCTATCGACCCTATTGGATTATTAAGTCAACACACTGCAAGTCAAGAACGTCAGGACTGGAGCCTCTCTGCGAAAACTCCAGTCCCTTGTATATCTGGGTTACATCTGTACTGGTGTAGGGCCTCCATGATTGGGAGGTCTATAAAGCCGGTATCACACGAGAGCTTTTATCGTCAACATTCGATAATAATCAACAAAATTCTGGCAACATTTCTGGAGTATTTTGCACTGGTATCTGAAACTAGACTAAGGATAGATAAATTGAGGTATCATAAATATACTAAATGTTAACCTCATAAGCTGCCAGACCAGTGGTAAGGATAAATGTTGAGGGAAAAAGTGTTCGTGTGATACCGGCTTAACTCGTTGCTGCTACCACTGAGAACTGAGAACTGAGAAGTGTGACTGTGTGAATGGATGGTTGCGTTGTCGAGAAGGATTAAGGGGGCCCACCTCGTTTTTCGTCTCTCTCTCTCCCACCCCCTCTTTCTCTGGGTTGTATCCATTCGGCCCCCTTCAGCCTACTGTTTTAAGACGCTTACCCTCATCCAGGTGACGATTTTTTTCCTGGCGAGCGGTAGCGAGCTAGCATATATTTAAAAATGTTTTTGACAGCAGGCTAAATTTTTAAATTATTTGATAGAAAAATGTCTCCGGCGAAGCCGGATTTCTCCATACAATGCTGGCTCGCTATCGCTCGCCAGGAAGAAATCAATACCTGGATGGGTATAAACGTCTTAAAACAGTAGGCTGAATGGGGCCGAATGGATACAAGCCAGAAAAAGCGAGAAAATGAGAAAAAAGCAGGTCACCCTCCTTAAGTATAGCAGAGTGTGAGGGATTCGTAACCAATTATCGTGTTCGAACTGAGCGACCTGTGTTCATGAATCCGTGTTTTAAGATGTCTTTTTGTTTGACCGATATATGGTGCCCAGCTACAGCTAGCACACGTAAATAGATATACAACTGATGATTGTAGGTGCAGTGGAATTGTGTCTATATATTGTAGGTGTAGCGGAATTTGGTCTATATATTGTAGGTGTAGTGGAATTGTGTCTATATATTGTAGGTGTAGCGGAATTTGGTCTATATATTGTAGGTGCAGTGGAATTGTGTCTATATATTGTAGGTGTAGTGGAATTGTGTCTATATATTGTAGGTGTAGTGGAATTGTGTCTATATATTGTAGGTTCATTTTGGCTCGAACGTCCCTTGATTTTGGCCCTGTCACTCTTTCAACTATGGGGGAAGTACTCGCTATAGGCAGTTATGCCTTTTGCCTCCCTCAATCACATAGAAAAAAAAAAAAAAAAAAAAAAAAAAAGTGTAGCGGAATTGGGTCTATATATTGTAGGTGTAGTGGAATTGGGTCTATATATTGTAGGTGTAGCGGAATTGGGTCTATATATTGTAGGTGTAGTGGAATTGGGTCTATATATTGTAGGTGTAGTGGAATTGGGTCTATATATTGTAGGTGTAGTGGAATTGGGTCTATATATTGTAGGTGTAGTGGAATTGGGTCTATATATTGTAGGTGTAGTGGAATTGGGTCTATATATTGTAGGTATAGTGGAATTGGGTCTATATATTGTAGGTGTAGTGGAATTGGGTCTATATATTGTAGGTATAGTGGAATTGGGTCTATATATTGTAGGTGTAGTGGAATTGGGTCTATATATTGTAGGTATAGTGGAATTGGGTCTATATATTGTAGGTATAGTGGAATTGGGTCTATATATTGTAGGTATAGTGGAATTGGGTCTATATATTGTAGGTATAGTGGAATTGGGTCTATATATTGTAGGTGTAGTGGAATTGGGTCTATATATTGTAGGTGTAGTGGAATTGGGTCTATATATTGTAGGTGTAGTGGAATTGGGTCTATATATTGTAGTGGTAGTCGAATTGGGTCTATATATTGTAGGTGTAGTGGAATTGGGTCTATATATTGTAGGTATAGTGGAATTGGGTCTATATATTTGAAGAAGTGTTGAACAGTCTAATGGCTACCTTTAGTGAAAATTGTGGGAAAAACTAATTGAGAAACATTTGAAGCTATTTCTTGAGAATGAGACTTAAGCCGGTACCACATGAGCGCTTTTCCCCTCACCATTGATCCTCAACAATGATCTGGCAGCTTATGAGGTCAACATAATTATATTTCGATGACCTGAATTAATCTATTAACGGTCCAGTTTCCGATACCAGTGCAAAATATTCCAGAAATGTTGCCAGAAAAATGTTGATCATCGAATGTTGACTATAAAAGCTCTCGTGTGATATCGGCTTTAGAGGTCCAGTGTACGAATTTGGAAATATATGATGTTTTTAGGAACAGTGGGTGTGGGAGTATTTACTGGTGTAAAGAATGTGTTGAGGGTACGCCTTAACCCTATCTGGTGCAATGTCTTAGGGGTTATTATGGTATTCTGTTACATTATTATTGACGGTTTTAATTGTTTTGGCCATTTTCGAACAACGTGTTTTTAGTTTATCCCTAGACTTTTAAAAACGCCTCTCCTGACCCCCTTCAAACTAAAACAAACTTCTCCCAGACCCCCTTCAAGCTAAATATGTACATTTTTCGGTAGACAAATTTCCCGGCCAAAGGCCGGTTTCTCCCAAATTGCAGGCTTGCTATCGCTCGCCTAGGAAAAATCGACACCTTATTGAGTTGAATCATCTTATAATCGCCAAACTAAGAGGTGAAACGTCTTAAAATCTCCAAGCTAATGGAGTAAAACAGGGAGGCTCCAAATTGGCCCGCCCTGCACCTAATAGGGTTAACCAGTTGAGTACCGGCGACGTGTGCTATATATTATTCTAGCTACATTTTGACAATAATGTGCAGTTTAGAAAGGATCTCTGGTAGTTGAAAGGGTTGGTTGAAATATATGGAAACCTTATTATTGCCAGAGGTCCTTCCTAAACTGAATAAAGTCGTCTAATAGTTCCCAGAAATATGATAAAAAGGACGTCACTGTCACAGCATGGGTTAATTACTTTAGGTTTATAAGCGTATTTATATTCATAGATGATCCCGTATTTTAACTTAGTAAATTGAATTTGAATTAAATTAAGTGTTTTAATGTAAATATTAAAATATTCACATTTGACCAAGCGAAGCTTCTTTTGTATTTTAGGCTCTGATGATGGAATGAGTTGTTCCAAAACGTTAGCCAATGAATATCCTACTTCAAGATGTTTTGTGATGCAGAGACATAGCAGTTATAGATTTTTCCATTAAGTATCGAAAAATCAGCTGCTAAGGGAATCATTTAATCATTAGTTGACATAAAAAAACAACAAAAAAACAACAACAACACAGAGTATAGGTCGGGACGCGCCGATTTATGACGTAACGAAAACCTCTTCTTGTCTCCTCACTCTTTCTTTCCCCTGCTGCGTGACTGAATTCCTATCCCTCCACCCTCTTACTCTTACTTTCTCCACCTCTTCCATTATAAATCCCCCCTCTCCCTCTCGCTATCTTTGTCAACCCCCATTCATTATGCATATGATTTTGTCTCACTCCCTCACATCTTTCTTGTTCACCAGGTTGATCTGTGAAATTAGAAAAAGAAGTCAGAAGAGACAGCACATAAATATTTAGTTTGAGAGTGACAGGAAAGTTTGAGGCAGAGACTTGAGAATTCAGATGAGTCCACGTTGGGAGCATATAAGATCATATATGTTTGTTTTGCACATAATTATACAGTACACAACATCCACCTTTGGCTTGGAAAATAGAATTGAGAAAATAGGAGGAGATAGCGAAGGGGTTGCTGCCAGTTGCTCCAGACACATGAGTCTCGGTGAGGAAAAGATCAGGTTTATTTGCGGAGAGGTGGTATTCGACAGCGGGAAAATTTGAGAAAAGACCGAGGATTTAATAACAAATTGGTAGTAAGAGTGACAGGCTCTGGTCCACAGCATTTTGAGGGGTCGATTGGAGAAGGACGGGTGAGTATGGGGGTATTTATGGTTCCCCCCCCTCGCGCCCCCCCCCCCCTTCCCCTCCCCCCTAAGGACTCCGATATTTAACCCACTACGAATTTCGGCAGTTCACTTATATGACAGTACCACTTTTTATTAACCCTTTGAGTACCAGCGACGTGTGTTGTATTTCATTATAACTATATTTAGACGATATTATGCAGCTGAGGAAGGATCTGCGGTAGTTGAAAGGGTTCGTTGAGATAGTTTGAAGCCTTATTACTGCTAGAGGTCCTTCCTAAGCTGAATATAATCGTCTAATAGTTGCCAGAATATGATGGAAAGGAAGTCCCTGGTACTGAACTGGTTAAACGAAATTCAACCCACGCACGCAGGACCACTCGGATACATTTTTTTATTATTTTCGTACCGAACTTATATTAGTACCGGGATGATGAAAGTCAAAGAAGCTTAGAAGAGATTAAGGGGAGATTTTTAGTTTGGTCCCTAGATATCCATCAAGCTTAAGATTACACCCCCTTGAGCCCCTTTCAAGATAAATTTGTAAATTTTTCGGTAGAAAAAATGTCCCGGCTGAAAGCCGGTTCCTCTTAAATTACAGGCTCGCTATCGCTCGCCAGGATAAAATCGACACCTAAATGGCACGAAAGGTCTTAAATTTGACAGAAAGGGGTCGAAAGTTCTTAAAATCGTCAAAATAATGGGGTGAACATCTTAAAATTAGAAAAGCAATGGGGCTAAACATGAGGGAGAAAGGAGTCAAGAAAAAATCCCTCCAGTGGAAATCTCCCCTTAAATCTATGATAGTAGGAAGCCAATCTCGTACTGAGCTCTTACCTCCCAAAAATAATTATACTCTCTCTCTCTCTCCCTCCCCCCCTCCCTACCTCCCTTCCTTCCTCCCTCCCTCCTCTATCTCTCTCTCTCTCCCTCCCTCCCTTCCTTCCTCCCTCCCTCCCCTATCTCTCTCTCTCTCTCTCCCTCTCTCTCTCTCGTTGTCTAGATTCCTAATGTACTATAGGAGGTATAACTCCATACACATATAAAGATAGACTGATATATAGGAATAGAGATAAATAATGAGTCAAAGGATTTGTACTATACCATAGTATTGATCATAAAAGTAGCGCTTTGCAAGAGAAGCAAAATACATATTGGGATTTAATGTCGGAGGGTAGCTAAATAATATAAGTAATTAGCCATTCAGTGTCGGTGACGTCCTTTTCATTATATTCTGGCAACTATTACATGTTTTTATTCAGTTTAGGAAGGACGTCTACCAAGTAAAAGGCTACCCACCATCTCAACTAATAGTTTTAGCTACCATACATCCTTCCTTAGCTTCATAAAATCGTCTAAATCTAGCTGAAATCAATAAGATAGACGTCACCAACACAAAAGGAGTTAACATAACTATAAGCAGTAAGGTAAATAGTGGGGAGATAGATAGTTTTTCTGGTCCCCCTTCTTCTTCATGTTTAGCCCCATTAGTTTTCAGATGTTACGACGTTAGGCCCATTAGTCTTGCGATTTAAGACCTTTCGTCCCATTTTGTTGTCAAATTTAAGACCTTTCGTGCCATTTAGGTGTCGATTCTTTCCTGGCGAGCGATAGCGAGCCTGTAATTATAAGAGGAACCGGCCTTCGGTCAGGACATTATTCCACCGAAAAATGTAAAAATTTATCTTGAGGGGGTCTAGGGGATGTTTTTCCAAATTTGAGGGATGTCTAGCAAGGAAACTAAATAATATATGAATAGGTTAATTAAAAGGCCAAACAAGCAGCCATTGTCCCCTTAATGAACACAAGTAATACGATATGAAGTATGTATCTTTTATGTTTAACCCCTTCTGTCCCGGAGACGTATTTCTAACTTTATTCCAGCTATATTAACCCTTTGAGTACCAGCGACGTCTGTTATATTATATTCTAGCTATATTTACTCGATATTATGCAGCCTAAGAAGGATCTGTGATAGTTGAAAGGGTCGGTTGAGATAGTTTGAAGCCTTATTGTTGCTAGAGGTCCTTCGTAAGCTGAATACAATGGCCTAATAGTGGCCGGAATGTAATGCAAAGGACGTCACTGGGTCTGTATGGGTTAAGACGATTTTGTGCTGCTTCATAAGTGGTAGTAAAATGGATTAAGGGGAGGCAGACCGTTTTTCTGGACCACTTTCTCCCTCATGTTTAGCCCCATTAGTTTTCAGATGTTAAGATGTTTGCCCCATTAGTTAGCTGATTTTAAGACCTTTCGCCCCATTTCTTCGTCAATATTTAGACCTTTCGTGCTATTTAGGTGTGATTTTTTTCCCCTGGCGAACGATAGTGAGCCTGTAATGTTGGAAGAATCGGCCTTCGGCCACAAATTGTTTTTACCAAAAAAATGTACAAATTAATCTAGAAGCTCTAATGGATTTTTTTTTAAAATTTGATGGAGGTCTAGGGAGGAAACTAGAAAACTAACTAATACATGAAAAATTTGCCCAAAAAGTGAACCATCCGAGGCTGAACCCTCCGCTGAGCCCAGAGATCAAAATTTCTAATTTTTGTGTTCTTGTTCTATAATGCTTCTTTCAACATAGGAGAATAGCATAGGAAGGAACAAAAAAACATCGCATCCATAACCCCTCCGGGCAGGGGGTTCGACCTCGACCCCCGAAAAACTAAAAAAAAATCTTTCAGCCACCCCAAAAAAATTATTGTGTCTGTAGTCTAAAGGGCTGCTGTAAGCAATAGAAATGATCATATGAGGGCATAAACACCCATATGACATCCCTAGGGCCCACCCAAGGGGGCCCCAATATCATGGATTTTGGTAAAAAATTATCTCATAAAACCTGTGAAGCATGCCCCTGACGAAAATTTTGTTTAGTTGGTCATTAAACTCGATCTTCTATGTTCGCGCTATGGTAGAACACGGAAGCTAAGGAGGACTATCTATTTTATCTGCCCCAAAAATAATTTTGACTGATGAAAATCTATGAATTTCAGTAGTTTGCTATAATTTTTTGGCACTTACGAGTGCCACTATATTTTTATGTATTGCTCAAATGCATTCCCCTTCTAAATAGAGTACATAGGGATACATAGGAACGCCTGTCCGTTTAAATAATTGCCGTTTTGCCGAAAATATCCGAGTTTTGACCATTTTGGAGTCAAATCAGCTGTAACCCAAAAATAATTATATAATATATTTTTTTCAGCACCTTCTATTATTCAATAGGGGTTAATTTAAACGGCACATTGTAGGGGATGCTTGTAGGATATGCCATGCAAAATTTGCGGGAAATTTGAACAATTTTGAGTGACTAGATGATTTTACAATAGTGCAATGAAATTCTGCACTCGCCTGCGCGCGCACATAGAGAGCTGAGTTTTTCAGCGAGTCTTAGTATTTCCATTTGTAATAAGATGGTATAATGCCAGAAACACAATCTCTTATACAGGCTGACTTGGGGGTGTAAGGGTCAGCCTCTCCTTATTAAGTGAAATAGTTCGAAGCCTGTTAATTGCTGGAGGCTTTTTTTCAAACTGAATAAAATCGTCTACAGAGCGCTAGAATAAAACTTGAAAGACGTCGCCGGTACAGAAGGGGTTAAGCAAAAAGACTTTCACTACCAGCATTACTTAAAGGGGTTCACCTGCTTTTTTATCTTTCTCTTCTTTTCTCTCTTTCTGTGGCTTGTATCCATTGGGCCCCATTCATTCAACTGTTTTAAGACGTTTATCCCCATCCAGGTGTCGATTTCTTCCTGGCGAGCGATAGCGAGCCAGCATTGTATTGAGAAATTCGGCTTTGCCGGAGACATTTTTCTATCAAAAAATGTACAAATTTAGCTTGCTGTCAAAACAAAAAATATATATGCTGGCTCGCTACCGCTGGCCAGGAAAATATTGACACCTGGAAGGGGGTAAACGTCTTAAAACAGTAGGCTGAATTGGGCCGAATGGATACAAGCCACAGAGAGAGGGAGAGAAAGAGAGAAAACAAAGAGGTGGGCTCCCTTAAAAGTTGGAGGTGATAATAAAATAGTGAGCCTCGAGGGGCGACGGGGTGGGAAAATGGTTAGTGATAATTAAGAGCCAATGACTTCAAAGTAAAATAATTAACGGCGGATGGCAAAGTGAAAATTAATCTCCTTCCAACCATTCCCCTCTCCCTCTCTCTCTCCCACCCCCCCATCTCTCCTCTCCCTATCTCCTTCCTCCTCTCAGCTCCTCTCCCTCCCCCTCTCCCTCTCTCCTACCCCTTCCAACCCTTCCCCTCTCCCTCTCTCCGCTCCTCTCCCTCTCTCCTCCACCCTCTCCGCTCATCTCCCTCTCTCCTCCCTTCCCCTCTCTCCTTCCCCCTCTCAGCTCCTCTCCCTCTCTCCCCCACCCTCTCCTCCCTTCCCCTCTCCCTCTCTCCTCCCTTCCCCTCTCCCTCTCTCCGCTCCTCCCTTCCCCTCTCCCTCTCTCCGCTCCTCCCTTCCCCTCTCCCTCTCTCCGCTCCTCCCTTCCCCTCTCCCTCTCTCCGCTCCTCCCTTCCCCTCTCCCTCTCTCCGCTCCTCCCTTCCCCTCTCCCTCTCCGCTCCTCTCTCCTCCCTTCCCCTCCACCCTCTCCGCTCCTCTCCCTCTCTCCTCCCTTCCCCTCTCCATCTCTCCTCCACCCTCTCCCTCTCTCCTCCACCCTCTCCGATCCTCTCCCTCTCTCCTCCCTTCCCTTCTCCCTCTCTCCTCCCTTCCCCTCTCCGCTCCTCTCCCTCTCTCCTCCACCCTCTTCGATCCTTTCCCCCTCTCCTCCCTTCCCCTCTCCCTCTCTCCGCTCCTCCCTTCCCCCACCCACAACTCTACCTATACCATATACTCATTCCTTATACTAAAAATGAGTAAATATCTAGTTAATGAATATAGCTATAGTAGATATATCAGTGTATACATAGAATGATTTATATATAATATTACATGCCTAGCTCATTAACTATATATAGAAATAACATGAAATACAAATAAATATAAAGAGAAACAAATCTGAGCCAACAAAAGACTTGCTTATATTCGTGACCAAAAATACTTTCACATTTTAATTTAAACACACCTTTTAAGTGAAAGCATTATCAAGAGAAAAGAGCTCTTTAGCCCGTTCATAATTCATCACATTTGCTCAAACTTTAAGGGGGTAGTGGTTGTTTTTTGGCCTATGTATTTAATTATTAATATACTATTGAGTTTCCTCGCTAAAACTCCAAGCTTGAAAAATACCCCCTAGACCCCCTTTAAGGATAAAGTTGTACATTTTTCGGTAGAAAAATATCCCGGCCCAAGGACGGTTCCTTCTAAAATTACAGTCTCGCTATCGCTTGCCAGGACAAAATCGACACCTAAATGGCACGAAAGATCTTAAAATCTACAAAGAATTGAGGCGAAAGGTCTCAAAATCGCCAAAATAACGGAACGAACGTCTTTAAATTTCAAAACTATTATGCTAAACATGAGGGAGAAGGAGGTCCAGAAAAAGCGACTACCGCCCCCTTAATTAATGACATACAGTATATATTTTACGATCACACGTAACATATCAGCATCGTTCATCTATACTATGCTATATATTACAACGGACAAGAAATATATTACTTTGGAACTCGAATAGTGACAAACGGCCATTAAGAGGAATCACCATTAATCATATCCAGAGAGAGAGAGAGAGAGAGAGAGAGAGAGAGAGAGAGAGAGAGAGAGAGAGAGAGAGAGAGAGAGAGAGAGAGAGATTTACATAGATTTACATAGATACACTGGCCACACAGATCTTACGATCCCTGCGAGGTGACCAGGACTTAATCCTAATAGAGATAGCAACCCTAAGATAAAGTGGAAGGAAAGGATAGCAAAGATGAAGGCTCTCTCCCCACCCTCCGCTCCCTCCGGCAATATGCCGTATATGAAAATAGTTAGAAGTGAATAACCTTGCAGGGCTTGGAAATCGCCTGAAGGAATTTATAGTATAGTTAGAAATGGAAAGGAAAGGCATGCACACCTTCACTTTTTTTTTTTTTTTCCTTTTTCTCTCTTCAACTGAAAACGTTTTCATTTCCGCCAGGTTCTCTTATCAGTGATCAGCTTCTACTGCAGACCAACTTTTCTGTGATATGTGTCTAACCTTTTTTTAAATGTGTATATCGAGTCACTGTCAATAACTTCATTAGGGAGCTTATTCCACTCATTAATAATACTGTGGGTGAAGAAATTTTTAGTTATGTCTAGGTTCGCTTTCCTGCCTGTTAGTTTTAATTTGTTTCCTCTTGTGGAACCTTCTTTGGCTATCTTAAATAGATTATTAGAATTTACGTTACTAAAGCCTTTTAGTATCTTAAAACACTCTATCAGCTGTCCCCTTATTCGCCGTTTCTTAAGCGAAAACAGGTCGAGTTCTCTTAATCTCTCATTGTATGGCTTATTTCTAAGGGAAGGGATTAACTTTGTTGCTCTACGCTGAACGGATTCTAGTTTCTCTATGTCTTTTTTTAAGTAGGGAGACCAAAACTGCACAGCATACTCCAGATGTGGCCTCACAATACTTTTATATAGTGGTACAACTATGTCTTTACTATGACAATGAAAATTTCTTTTAATGAAACCTAGCGCTCTATTTGCTTTGTTAGATGCTGCGGTGCATTGGCTTGTAGATTTTAGATTTTCATTGATAAGCACTCCTAGGTCTTTTATCTGTGATACGCTCTTTATCTTTTCTCCATTCATATGGTATTCGTATTTGTTGTTTCGGGAGCCTATTTGTAGTATCAGGCATTTGTTTACGTTAAAGGGCATCTGCCAATTTTCTGACCACTCTGATATCTTGTTTAAATCTGATTGCAGGCTACTTCTATTGCTTTCTGATATTATTGCATTTCCTATTTTAGTGTCATCGGCGAATTTGGAAATTATGTTATTAATGCCGTTGTCTAAATCATTAATATATATTATGAATAATAATGGGCCCAGAACTGAACCCTGTGGGACTCCACTAGTCACCGGAGTCCATTCTGATTCCACTCCATTAATAATTACTCTTTGCTTTCTTTCGCTTAACCAATTCCTTATCCAATTAAGTGTGCTTCCTTGTATTCCTAGATTCTCGACCTTCTGAAGTAATTTATTATGAGGGACCTTTCTGGAAGTCCAAGTACACTATATCAAGACTTTTGGTAAAATCATTAATCTTAAATAGGTTGTCATAAAATTCGATAAGGTTCGTTAGGCATGATTTTTTTGCTCTGAAGCCGTGTTGACTATTATTAATAAGATTATTATTCTCTATGAAAAGTACAAGTTCGTCTCTTATAATTGATTCTAATAGTTTTACAATAACGGAAGTTAAGCTAATGGGTCTGTAATTCCCTGGTAGTTTTTTATCTCCCTTTTTAAATATCGGTGTAATATTCGCTGTCTTCCAGTCAGTGGGTAATTGTCCATGTTGGGAGTGACATGTTAAACATTTTGGTTAGGGGTTCGGCAACTTCATCTTTGACCATTTTTAGGATTTTAGGGATGAATAGGTCTGGGCCGGGAGATTTATTTATTTTCAGTAATTCAATCTGTCTAGTGACGTTTGATTGGCTAATTTTGAAGTCAGGGAGCACAATGTTGCTTGTGTGATTAGTAGCTTGTGGAGTGTTCGTGTTGGCAGCAGTGGTAAAAACGGAGCTGAAATAATTGTTAAGTGTAGAGGCTATGTCTTTGCTATTTGTTTCTAGAACACCTTGAGTGTTAAGTATGGGTCCTATCCCGCTTTTGATTTGTTTGCTACTGTTAATGTATCTGTAAAATTGCTTAGGATTAGCTTTTACTATCTTTAGCTATGCTTATTTCATAATTCCTCTTTGCTGTTTTTATTAGTGATTTTACTTTTCTTCTGGCGGCCAGGTATTGCTTACATATGGTATTATTCTTTGTTTCTCTCTTTAAGTTGTATAAACGATTTCTTTCCCTAATTGCTCTACTGATATTTATATCGTACCAAAGGGGTTTGTTTATTTTCTTACTGTGTCTTTTACGCATTGGGATATGTTTCTTTTGAGCACTCATGAATATTTCTTTAAATCTTTCCCATGTATCGTCAATGTTGGTGAGACCTTCGAGATGCAGATTAATATCTTTTAGGTCATTTCTTAAGCCATTGAAATCTGCCATATTATAGTTGGGAATAAAAGTTTCACTAGTGCTGTTTGTGTGCGACATATTAATTTGGAGCCTGACGATATTATGATCACAATTAGATATTAATTCCCCAACTTCTAAGTCAGAAATTAAATTTTCGTGGGTCGTGATTACTAGGTCTAAAATATTATCTCCCCTCGTGGGTTTCTGGACTAATTGATATAAGAAGTTATCTTTAATAAATTCGGTCATTTTTTCTGATGCATGGCCAGACCCTTTTAAATCTCTCCAATGAATATTAGGAAGATTAAAATCACCTATGATAAGGGTTTGTTTTCTTGATAGAGTTTTTTTTAATTATTGTATAGGGCTATATCCTCTTGATAGGTATGAGTTGGACGACGATATACGACAACCACATTAATGTCTATATCCTTGTTATTAATTTTCACACATAACAGCTCTGAGTTATTAGAAAGAATTTGAACTTCAAGTGAGCATATATTTTCTTTTATATAAAGTAATACACCTCCTCCTCTCTTACCTACTCTGTCCTTATGATATAGTTTATAGGAATTGATCAGATATTCCTGTGTGAAATCGATATTGTTGGTGTCTATATAAGTTTCTGTTCATCGCAATTATATCTATTTCTTCATTTAGTAACATAATTCTTAGTTCGTCCATCTTATTTCGTAGACTTCTGGCATTAAAATACATTAATTTGACTGCTTGTTTATTCCTCTCGATCTTTTGTAAGTGGGGGAATCCGACAGCAATGACACGTTCGGTGGTTGGAGAGAGTTTAATAGTTTTTTTGTTCGGGTAAAGAGTGTATCGTGTACGGAAAATCTAGGTGATGGGTATGGGTGGAGGGCGAGTTGGAGAGAGAGAGAGAGAGAGAGAGAGAGAAAGAGGAAGAAGGAGGAGCGAGAGGAGAGACGATGGGGATGTGGGAGGTGGAGAGGAGAGAGCAAGGGAGAGGGGAGGAGAGGAGCGGGATAGAGTGAGGAAAGAGTGAGAGGCGGCCGTAAAAGGGGAGAGAGAGCGAGAGAGATAGAAAAAAAGCGAGAGAGAGCGAAGAGAGAGAGAGAGAGGAGAGAGGAGAGAGAGAGAGAGAGAGAGAGAGAGAGAGCGATAACGAGAAGAGAGCGCGAGAGAGAGAAGAGAGAGAGAGAGAGAGAGAGAGAGAGAGAGAGAGACCTAGCAGATTTACATAGCATACACTAGGGCCACACAGATCTACGACGATCCCTACGAGGTGAACCAGGACTTAATCCTAATACGAATAGCAACCCTAAGAGGAAAGTGGAAGGGAAAGGATAGCAAAGATGAGGCTCTCTCCCCACCCTCCGCTCCCTCCGGCAATATGTCCGGTATCATGAAAATGTTTAGAAGTGCAATACCTTGCAAGGGCTTGGAAATCGCCTGAAGGAAGGTATATAGTATAGTAGAAATGGAAAGGAAAAGGCATGCACACACTTCACTTTTTTTATTTTTATTTTTTCTTTTTCCTTTTTTTTTTTTTTTTTTTGTATTTCTTTCCCTTTTCCAACTGAAAACGTTGTTCATTCCGGCCCAGGTCTTCTCTATCAGTGATCAGCTTCTCCTGCAGACCAACTTTTCTGTGATATGTGTGTCCCTAACCTTTTTTTACTTGGGTATTATCGAGTCCACTGTCAATAACTTCATTAGGGAGCTTATTCCACGCATCATTACTAAATACTGGTGGTGTGAAGAAATTTTTAGTTTATGTCTAGGGTTCGCTTTCCTGCCTGTTAGTTTTAATTTGTGTTCCTCTTGTGGAAACTCTGTGGCGATCTTAAATAGATTATTAGAAATTTACGTTACTAAAGCCTTTTAGTATCGTTAAAACACTCTATCAGCCTGTCCCTTATTCTCCCGTTCTTAAGCGAAAAACAGGTCGAGTTCTCTTATCATCTCTAATTGTATGGCTTATTTTCTAAGGGAAGGGATTAACTTTGTTGCTCTACGCTGGAACGGATTCTAGTTTCTCTATGTCTTTTGTTTAAAATGTAGGGGAGACCCAAAACTGCACAGCATACTCCACAGATGTGGCCGTCAACAATACTATTCATATATGTGGTACAACTATGTCTTTTAATATGATCAATCGAAAATTTTTTTTTATGAAACCTAACGCGCTCTATTTGCTTTGTTAGATGCTGCGGTGCATGGCTTGTAGATTTTAGATTTCATTGATTAACCACTCCTAGGTCGTTTATCTATAGTGATAGACGCTATTTATCTTGTTCTCCATTCAATATGGTATTCGTACTTTGTTGTTTCGGGAGCCTATTTGTAAGTATCATGGCCTTTTGTTTAACGTTCGTAAAGTGGCACGTGCCATTTTCTGTTCTGACCACTCTGATATCTTGTGTTAAAACTCTGATTTGCAGGGTAATGCTATCGCTTTCTGATTATATTTGCATTTCTATTTTAGTGTCATCGAATTTAATTAGTTATATGCCACTGAATTTTATTTATGCTAAGGCCCGAACTGACCCTGTGGGACTACATTCTTCTGCCTTACGAGAGAGATAGAGAGGAGGAGAGAGAGAACTCTGAGAGAGAGAGGAGAGAAGGAAGAGAGTATAGTACAAGGAAGAGTAGAAGCAGCAAACTCTGTGTTAGGCTGCTTGTTCAAAATGATCAATTGTTTAAGTACAATTAAAAACTAGACTAACGCAGGACTGATAGTAGGGGACATCTTAGAACTAAGGATAAGTTATTCATTTAAGTCTTTGATGTTTGTCTATTTAAATAGAAGTTC